>OZ022415.1:50541052-50582156 GCA_963989365.1 Rhimphoctona megacephalus | reverse complement strand
ACGCCTATATTTCGTCATTTATCTTTTTTTCACTACCATGTTGTCCCGCATGCCTCATTCTGGTATATATATATATATATATTTATAATGTAATTTTTGGTGCATAATATATTTATCAAGAGTCGCGGTAGCGGCTCAATGCCAATTATTAAAAACAAGCCATGCAGCGCAAGCCCTTGCCGCACTCTTATATACTCGAATATGACGGTTTTGGGACTTTTTTTTTTTCAAACCGCTCTTACGGAGGAACGGGTTAAGTAAAAAATTTGAAAGTGGAAAACCATTTTTTTTAAATTTTTATCTTTCAATTGGTCTTTGTTACAAGTCGATCCGTCCACCCAATCTCGAGATATGATAATTTTGTGCATTGAAATCGAGTGTTTCGGGATATTTCATTTTTTGGAGTCAGAAAGGCGTATGTCGCGTTTGTTTACGTTTTATATATATATATATATACTGGCGTGCTCGCCAATTGCTATAAATTTTTACTATCAAAATAGTTTTTTGTCCCCCCCCCCCCCCCTTTAAACATAAAACGACACTTGAAAAAGTCAAAAAGAAGAAAATATTTCTCAAAATTTTTTTGCATATTTTGATGAGTCAATTAATGAACTCTATAAGGACTCGTTCGATGCGATTGATAAAAAGTGGACGCTGATTCTTATAGTAGCTAACTATCGCTCCGGCGTAACGGAAAAATAGCACATCAGTTTTTATTTACAACGACGGAGAAGATCGAAGCGATTTATATATATATTTATATATATATATATATATATATATATATATATATATAAAAGGCTCTTCTCATATCCTGTCACGAAGTGCAATACAGCATCTTCCTCGCGTCTCGTTCTCCTGTCTCGGCTATCGTAGCATATCGGATATCTCGAGAGATGAGGGTATAGCCGCAGGCTTGAAACGATAAGGATACAAATAAAGAGAATAAATGAGAAGTGGTATGCGTCGCGTTATATACCGACGCCGGACGCGATTTTCTACGTATATATATTTATGTATGAAAATAATATCTTAGAGAATTGCAGCACGTCTCAGCTGATCCCATAACTAAACAAAAGGAAAAAATGGTTAATAGCAATGAGGTTCAAGATTATTAAAGAAATTATTTTCACTGTCGTAGAGCATATTAGTTGTCAATTAAATTTATCACTGCGATCAGCACTGTTATAAATAAATCACTACAAATCAAACAACAAAATGTCTAAATAATAGAAATTTCGGTGTTTTCGAGCCTCGAAAAATTTTGTATATTAAAATCAACTGCTATACAAGAAATTTTTGTTGTATCATATGAGCGGAAAATGAAATTCAGAGAGCGGACTTCCGTTTTCTATATACACGCATATGTGTGTATATAACAGACCGGTATATACGTCTGATACTCTCGTTCAGCAGCGGAAATGAGAGGAGTGTTCATAGCCCGAATTATGCGCTAGCGATGTATATATACAGAGCTAAAAAAAAAAAAAAAAAAAAAAAAACAGACAAAACAAAACATCAAAAGAAATGCGTTTCGAAATAGCTCAGCCATGAAAATCATCAAAAGAAATGCGTTTCGAAATAGCTCAGCCATGAAAATCAGTGACGGGTTTATCGTAGCATTTCAGGGAAAAAGCTTCCATTCGCTTATGTTTCATCCATTGATGTAACATTCAAACATTTTTATTCATTTGTACAACGATGGAAAGATCTAATAAATAAATAATAATGTTTTCAAACATATTGTACTATATTAAATTATGCAAAACCATTATTTTCTTTTACTCATATTTTCATTGATTTCGGTATCTGAAAAATATGACGTAGGAACAAAAAAAAACAATTTTATGACGTCTCTCAGAAACAGAGAAAGTCACACATTTAAATTAATCCAAATGTCATATGGCTGCATTTGTAATTTACTCGCACTACGAAAACAGGTATGGGATTCCTTTCGATCGTTTCATTCTTCATAATTTTATTTTTTTCTTTTATTACCACTGCGCATAGTTACTCGATATTAGTGATATTGGTTTCACATCGTAAAATATACATAGTGTCACTGAGCTTTGATCACTCGTACGTAATGTAAGGCAAGAATACAAACCAATAATGACAATAATAATGATGTGTATGTACATATACATAGAAGGATTGATATTGGGTAGCATAAACATGGAAGGAAACAAGATTTGCTTCTCTCCGCATTTGTCGAGAAGAGCCGATATATTCTTACTATATTTATTTTCGTTATGGGAATGGTCAAGGTGCGTGCAACCGCAGAGAAGACGACGCACACATTGCAATGATGCAATAGTACGAAGATACGTGTTTTTTCGATACTCGTGTGCTCGCGACCAAATATAATATTTCCCTATGTGCGTATGAGTATTATGAAATTTATATGGGGGGAAGGATGAAATTTATTTTCGTAACGTAATGAAAAAATGAAAACAATGCCCACATCCAGTTCGGACAATTTATATTCCGTATTCTGCTTCTTGGCTAATATATTTTTTTTATTAATTTTATCGACAAACTCAATTCAGAACGAGCTTTCGAAAACGTAATTTATGAAAAATGTCAAACTTGAGAATTGAATTTAGAGTTGACGGTTAAAAAATTGCTATTCAAACAAATCGAATAATGTTAAATCGATCGGAAAAAAAAATCGGACCATAATATTTACGTTTCACAAAATGTTTCAATTGGTAAAAAGAAAAAAAAAAAAAAACAAAACAAAAACAAAAATATTAACGCAACGTTAAACTTGCTTCCAATGATCGACAATGCGAATTTTTTAATTATGAAATTTGGATAAGGTTTTGCAGCGATGACAAAAACTGTCTTCTCACCTGTCACCTCCGTGCGTGCCTGTGTGTCTTGATAATTTTGTAATAGAACGTTAAAAAAAAAATGCGATATACGATCGACGAAAAAGGGTTTATAAATTACAATAAAAAATGTGTATGGCATAACATACGAATTTCACCGTCTCTTATTCGTATGTATACGTCACACTTCGCATTGTACATCTGAGTTCTGGTCGAGGGTTCTCGTTCTCGGATATGTGCTTCGATAAGTTTCACGGATGAACTGTTCCGAAAGCCGCTGACCCAGCGGGTCATTTCACGTTGACTTCGTTTTATTCTTCCTCTTGTATGCAAGAAACAGTCAAATTAAATGAATTGACCGTAGAAAGAATGTGTACTCCGTCAACGATCATGCGAATGAATAAAAAAAAAAATATATACAAGTTGCTTTTAATGCTTTTTTATATATTCCCTGTTGAACTCAGAAAGGAAGTGGAACAATTCTCTTGGTCATAAACATCGAATAAATGGACGAGTTGAAAAAAAAAATATCAAAGACACGAATATCTATTTTTTTTCAGAGGACAATATTAAAAAATTGTACTATTGAAAATTGGTCAGGGATTCAGAATAAAACTTTTTCCAAGATGAAATGATCCATTGAAAGAATTTTAATTGGTAGTGATCGATGTGTTAACGGGAGAAGCAAGTTTAGAAGGCCGAAATTTTGGTGTTTTTCGTGAATTTTTTTTTAACAGGAAAGGAATAATCAGAATTTGTTTAAACTTGGAGGATATTTTATTCATGCTTTGAAGTACACTTTGTAATTTTTTCAAGTCATTTCCGCCGGAAATAGAAGCTGCTGTCCATGGACGACTTTTTTCAACTGGTGGGCATTCTAGGTCAAAAAGTTATTGACCAATCGTTCTGAAAATTTGTGCGAATATTCTTTATTCAATTACAATCTATATGAACCTAACTCTGGGATGATATTAATATTAAAAATATTTTTTTTAATGCAAAAAAGTGAAAAAACATGGTATAAAAACATGACATTGTGTTCAAATACCTCAAAAACATGCAATTTTCAACTTTTTTGATCACAATTAGGTTCATATTCTTAGGAAATATGTTGTTAACGAAAAAAGAAAATTGTAATGATTACAGATAAAAATTGTGACTTCAGGAATGCCCACCAGCAAAAAACTGGGATGGCGATCGTCCATGGACAGCAGCTTCTAACTCCACTATTTCCGGCGGAAATGACTTGAAAAAATTACAAAGCGTACTTCAAAACATGAATAAAATATCTTCCAAGTTTAAACAAATTCTGATTATTCCTTCCCTGTTAAAAAAATTCACGAAAAACACCAAAATTTCGGCCTCCTAAACTGGTTCCTCCTGTTAAACCAAATGCCCGTTTATCTCGGAATGCATTCCGTACAATCGAAAAGCATAAAAGCATATTATAAGGATAAATCAATGACAAATTCCAATATGAATACTATATGGCAAAGAAAAATATTTATTACGGATGATGATGTTTACAAAATCAAATAGCAACCCCTGCAGTTAATAATCCCCCTTAACGATTTAGTTACGGTGGAGCTGACAGCAGATTTGAATCAATAAGATGCCGCCAATAGCATCTTCCTGAAAGTGTTTCGTAAATGCATCATATTTTTGTCTCACTATTTCAGTTTTGCTGTGTGCACATGCACGCAGGTGGTTTCATTACAAAAGTAAATATTTTACAATAAAAATAATATAGCACGATAATAATAATAATAATAATAATAATAATAATAATAATAATAATAATAATAACGATAATAATAATTTGGCATAACATGAAATCACCCCTCGAACAGTGTTTTTAAATTATATAATTCCGTTCATGAAAATGCATATGTATGTACTTTCAATTATTACACTCGGTTGCACATCAAGCTTTATAGAAATCGAAAGCTCATTTTCCTGGGCTCACACACTCGTTTTTCATCCTCATCATCTTTTTATCACACTCTCACGATCGCGAAGAGATTTTTATCACGACGAATCGTGTTGAGTTATGTCTTTATAGTTTGTCACGCGACGAAATGACGCTTGGAGTAGTAACATTAATAGGTTTAGCGTAACACACGAAGTTTAATTTGATTAATCTGCTCGGATTCATTAATATCTGATAATAGCGAATGATACAGTAGAACCTCGATGAGTTAAAATCATCCAAAAGTTGAAGAAAATGCCGATTTTTTTCCAACAACATCTCAGACTGAATCTGTGATTTGAAATTTCTTTTTATTCGAATTTTTTAGTTCACTAAAAACCGAATTTTGTTGAAATATTGAAATATTTTGTTGGACGTATTCAACAAAATTATTTCGTCCAGGCAACAAAATTTCAAATGTTACAACAAAACTTCGTTACACTGAAAGAAAAAAAACTTTATTGAAACGACAAAAATTTGGTTGCCTGGACGAAATAATTTTGTTGAATACGTTCAACAAAATATTTCAATATTTCAACAAAATTCGGTTTTCAGTGTTTATCTTGAGCTGCGACGATCATTAGTTACATGGTTCTATAAGAACCCTTCGTAATGTTCTCTAGAGCGTTTTTTTTTTGTGACTTCATGTCATTATAATATTACTAAGGATTATGTAGCGTATGAGTAAATATACGCGTACGAGGTATCTGTATGATGCGTATTATAGTGTACTGTATGGGAACGTTACAAGAGACGCGAAGACCATCGCATAAGCAGGCTGCGTTTCTCTGCAGCAAATTTTTGCCACGGTCAACATTATTCGCCCTCGTAGCTCAACACATTATACCATATTATTATAAATTAAACATGGAGCTTAGATATTTATACGTATATGGATCGCGCTGTAATCTCGTAGGAGAATCAACATTGTTACGGATCGCATAACTCTATTTTTCGCTCGCTAATTACACATATATATATATAAATATATATACATATATATGCACACACATACATGCATAGCCATGACGCAGTGCATGATGAATTTATAAGAAATAAAATCAGCGGAGCGAGAAGAAAAGTGTGAACATCTTCGAGAAAGAACGTAATCTTTTTACCTGCATTCTCTGACATTTTTAGATCACTTTTCATTACGCATGCATGTGAATGACCAAAAAATGAAATTTAATGAAATGAGTAATGATCCATAATAATGGTTATCATTTTTATGTTCGAGCTTCGAAAAGTGGTGTTACAGGAAAACTTGGAATTTTTACTGCATATATAACGAGGCATTCCACGCAATTTCGAGCGGCCGTGGCGGCTTCGACCATTTTTTATTTTCCTAATTTTTTTTTATAAAATAGTACCCGATGGACGGTATATCCACACCAATTTTTATATTTTTATCTCAAATCTTTCAAGAGTTATAATTTTTCAAAAAATCCAGCTTTTAGAAAGTTCGGAAACTTTCTAATGCTGATGTCTTCCAAACTAATTGACATATCGACAAATGTCAATATATCGATTTTTTTCATTTTGGTTCATACTTTTATGAAAAAAAAAAAAAAAAAAAAAAAAAAAAAGGAAAAAAATGATCAATCGTCGTTATCAACGTTTTTTCTGCATCTGAAGTAAAAACTATTTTTTCAAAGACGATTGCCATTTTTAATTTTTTTCTAAAAAATCTCTAAAATAGTATGATCGTTCATACGATTTTTAACGCTAGTCCGATCTCGGGCCCATTTTTCCTTCTATTTTTTGTTGAATAAATTACTTTTTTTTGTATAGAAATTTGAAGTTTTTTGTATGAATCATATTTTAATCAAAGATATAATCAATTGCATGATTTTTAAGCCTAGTTTGATTGCGATCAAATGGTTGTTTCCAATTTTCGTCAAAATTCTTTTTGTTAATGTTTTTTTATAATTTTTTTTTTATCACTAGTAATACTGGTAAGTATTAATTATAGTACGCATGTAGAATTAATAATTATAGTACTTATTTTACAATTTTTGGTCAGATCCAATAAGTAAAAGATTTTTTTTCCCATTACTTTCCTACAAAAAATAATAGAAATTATGAATTATGCCAGAATTTATATTATTTCTTTTTTAGAATTTTTTTTTTCTCATTACTTTCTTAGAAGAAATAATTGAAATGATGAATTACGTTAGAATTTATGAATAAAAAAAATGAAAATTTTAGAATTTCTATTATTTCTTCTAGGAAAGAAATAATTTTCCATTATTTATAGAATTTATGAATGAAAAAAATGAAAATTTTAGAACTTGTATTATTTCTTCTAGGAAAGAAAAATTTTCCATTATTTCTTAATGGAAAAAAATCTTTAATTTATTGGCTCTGACTAAAAATTGTAAAATGAGTACTATAATTACTATATAATACTATATAATCACTGTAATGGCTATGTAAATGTGTGCTATAATTAATATTTACCAGTATTACTGGTGATAAAAAAAAATTGATAAAAAAAATTTCGAAGAAAACTAGAAAAACCCATTTGATCACAATCAAACAGTGTTTAAAAACTATGCAATTGGTTATATCTTTGATTAAAATATGATTTATACAAAAAACTTCAAATTTATATAAAAAAAAAACTTTCCTTTATTCAACAAAAAATAGAAGGAAAAATGGGCCTACGATCGGACCGGCGTTAAAAATCGTATAATTGGTCATACTATTTTAGATTTTTTTGAAAAAACTAAAAAATGACAATCGTCTTAAAAAAAAGATAGTTTTTACTTCAGATGCAAAAAAAACGTTGACAACGATGATTGATAATTTTTTTCCTTTATTTTCATGAAAGTATGAACCGAAACGAAAAAAATCGATATATTGACATTTGTCGATATGTCGATTAGTTTAAGAGACATCGACGTTAAAACGTTTCCGAACTTTTTAAAATGTGGATTTTTTGAAAAATTCTAACTATTGAAAGACGTGAGATAAAAATCTATAAATTGGTGCGGATATTCCTTCCATGGGGTACTATTTAATAAAAAAAAAAATTCAGAAAAATTAAATTGGTCGAGGCCAAAGCCGCTCGAAATGACGTGGAATGCCTCATACACATATATTTGAGAGGCAACGAAGAGGTAAATTTATTCTCGTTTTACTCGTTGAATTCTGGTCGACCAATTTGATCGGAATGCCCGGTATAACCCGCGGTCGCACGCCGCGCTTCTTCGCATTCTCTCTTTCATCCGCTCCTTGCTCTTTCATGCTTTTCTCTCGTGGTATTGTAGAGATACCTCTTGTGAGAGATTCTTCGGTATATACACATAGATAGCCGTGCGGTTCACAAAACTTTGCGGTAAAGAGAGGAGAAGCGAGAGCGGATGAGGAGAGATCGTGAGGAATTCGATGGCCCTTTTTTTCCGACATACGGGGGATCATTCGTAGATCTGACCCATCTCTTTCGTTTCGACTGAGTTCGACCCTCATTACAAATTAAATTTATCTTTAACGATTTTTTTCGTCTTTCTTCGAATACTTAACAAATTTTCACTATCTTTTATCCCCTCGCTGCACGGGGAGAACAAAAATCCTTTAATTCGTGGTTATAAAACTCAGATTATGGAGTGTAATTTTAAATGCGCCTTTTGAGAAGAGGGTTGGTCAATTTTAAAATACGAAAAAACAAGAGGATACAAAATCGTACGTTCGTCATACATTTTAGGAAAGTTTCTCCGCATTGAAATGTTCGTCAAACGTAGCGCGACTCTTTTGTTTTATCCGCTAAGCACGTATACAACGTAACTACATCAAAATAAATTCATTTGTTTGGTTCGATATCATGGATTGATTGTAGAATTCATTCATCATTTTTTAAACAGCTATCCAACTTCTTCTCGAAATGCATAGACTTCCTCCTGTAGTAAAGGTATACAAGTTTTTATATACAGATAAACAAGGAGCAAATTTCAAATTCCGTAACATTTGATTCAATTGATTTTTGTTTTTATTCAATAAAATGAGTGTGTTTTTCAATATCAAATAAATATCGTCTCTAATTAAGGCTGACACTTGAATAAATCTAACTCGCATGTCGACAAATGTATTGCCCACGTAGATAAAAGTAAAACGAATGAAGTTATTGCCATTTTCAATGTTTTTCGATGGAGAAACGAGAGCACGATAAAGTCGGGGAGATTGAGGAACGAGAGATCTCTTAGAGATGGAATAGTTCCATAAGGGCGAGACGGGGTCCTCTTGCTCTCGAGATCTTCTTCATCTCAATGGCGTAGAACTTGAACAAAAGGATGTATATATATATATATCGAATGGAAAAAAATAAAAATAAGCAACAATAATATTAATAATAATACTAAGAGCATCAATTCTTTCTCCAAAACTACGATTGTTTATTTATCTTAAAAAACAACAATTCTAAATTATAAAAATATTATTCAACACTAACGAACTATCGTGGTATGAAAAGATGAGTAAATGAGCGAAAGATATTAGAGGCTGAATTAATTTGTTTCGTTCGAACGAAAAGTATAATATGTGTGTCAAATAATAAAGCTGTAACGCGTGTCTTTATATTATATCTATACCACACGATTCGTTCGATAAGTTCCAAGTCCCTCATACGCGTTTATGTTATATTTATGATCTTTGCCGATCGAAAAATCGCGATTTTCGCCGATTCTCTTATAAGGATTTTTTGATCGCGTGCGAGCCAAAAAAGGCACCCTGGTGTTGTTGATATGTTGAGAGTGCTTCGGTAGCACCTGCGTCTTCGCAGCGGTATACATTAATAAATATATATATATGGGGCATTCCACGCCAAATCGGCCGCTTTTGAAGTTCGCATTTTTTATTGTTTTGATTTTTTTTTCTCTAATAAAGCTCATTGAAATGAACACTCGTCTGATTTTTTTCAAATTTTTTTCTCAACACGTTCATCGGAAACGAATTTTTGAAAAATTTTCCGATTTTTTTCTTCAAACATCAATAACTCTCTCAAAAATGCGGTAAACCGAATGGATGAGGGGTCAAAATTTCAGTTTTAAAACGTCCTTTCGTTTAAAAATATGCAGAAAATTATCAAAACATTACATGAATCATTTTTTTCAGTTCCAAGCGTGAAATGTTTTTTCTCCACATAGTTGGCTCCCTTCAATTTGGCTGTTAATTTTTTACAAAAAACTATTCTTTTTTTGAGGAATTTTAAGCCTAATGTGATCGCGGGGAAATCGTCCGTTGTATATTTTTATAATTAAAATATTGATTTTTTTACAATCAATTATCTATGACTCCCTTAAAAATCGAACGAAACGAATCGTCTAGGGGGTCGAAATTTTTGTTCCGAAATGTATTTTTGTTTGAAAACATGTGAAATATTATTCGAAGTTTACATCAGCTAGTTTTTCCAATTCTAAGATAAAATAACCTTTTTTCATAGCGCCTGAACTAATTAATTTGTTTCTCTAATGTTTGTACGGAATCATGATTTATTTAATGAATTTTCGGCTAAATACGAACGTGAGAAAACAGCTAATTTTATTTTTCAAATTGTTAATTTTATTATTAAATTAATTTTTATTATTATTAAAGATTTTTGTTGTTGATTAGACTAATATATTCCCACGATAATACTAATCTTAAAATGCATCAAATGACTAATAATTTTCTATAAAAATTTAACAGCAAAATCAAAAGGGACTAACACCACGAGAAAAAACATTTCTTGTTTATAATTAAAAAATTGATTTATGTAATCATTAAATAATTGTTGACATATTTTTAAACGAAAACACCTGTCAAAACGAAAAATTGGACCCCCTTATCTATTCGGTTTGTACGATTTTTCAGGGATTTGTGCGTGATTAATAGTAAAAAAAAATCCACAATGTAATTATAAAAAATTCCATCCCCAAACTAGGCTTAAAGATCATTAAAAAAATGATAGTTTTCGATAAAAATTCAAGAGCAAAATCAAAGGGGACGAACACTGTGAAAAATAACATTTCTCGCTTATAATTTGAAAAATTGTTGTATGTAATATTTTGATGAATTCCTACATATTCTCATACGAAAGTACGTTTTAAAACAAAAATTTTGACCCCTCATCCATTAGGTTTACTGCAGTTTTAAGAGAGTTATTCATATTTGAAGAAAAAGATCGGAAAATTTTTCAAAAATTCGTTTCCGATGAACGTATTAAGATAAAAATTTGAAAAAAAAAAAAAAATCAGACGAGTTCCTTTCAATGAGCTCTATTAGAGAAAAAAAAATCAATACAATAAAAAATGCGAATTTCAAAAGTGGCCGATTTGGCGTGGAATGCCCCATATGTATGTGTCTGGCTATATAGACACACGGTATAATTCGATGGCTAAGTTATAAGAAGGATACGAGCAGGAAATTCAAAAGGATTGTTTGTTACGCCATTGGATGAGAGTAAGATAAGAGGTAAGGAGAGAAAGAGAGAGAGAGAGCGAGAGAGCGAGAGAGCGAGAGAGAGAGAGAGAGAGAGAGAGAGAGAGAGAGAGAGAGAGAGAACGAAGTAATCGCGGCGCCAGCTGTCCCGGGGCCCGTATGCTCTCCTCTCATCCCTTTTTCTTATTCCTCTTCTCGTCCTCCTCTCCCAACATATATATATATAACCATATCCATCCACACATCATGTGAATCGTTTGTACTATATACATTTATATACAACGTATACAATCGGTGTAGGTATATTATAAACACATTATACAGAGAGGAGGGATTTGCCTTTTTTTTTTTTCAAAATTAAAAAAAAATATTTTTACGTCTCAAGCTCTGAGAACCCTTTCTCGGTAGTCGCATTTGGGTCTTGTTACCTTCTCTCTTTATACGTACATACCCGTATGTCCATACGTACACGCGTAAAATAATTACAAAAACGATCTCTATATCAGAAGCAAGAAATTATCTCGTCGTACTTAATAAAAATCGTATAATGTGTAATAGATGATCCAATCTGTAATATAATTTCCGATTGCAATCACCCACGCCAAACCCATCACGGAGAAAGTAATGATGAAAAAAAAAAAAAAAAAAACTTGAAAAGGGAGGGAAATTATTGGAATATGAGCCAAAATAATCAAATAATATAAGAATGTATATGATATAAAACAATATGATTAATATATATGGATTAAGAAAGAGAATGCGTGAGGTTTGCCTAGAAAGGTTCATAAAATCGTTTATACAAAGTAAAATATACAAATGATAAAAGAAACGAGAGACCGAGACGCAGGGCCTTCTTATTATTTGACTTCTATTCGAATCACTCTTTTCGGCCACTTCACACCGATCAGTTCTTCGACAACTCTATTTTAGTACAGACATAGAAATAATAAATGAAATAATTGCTCTGCTTAAACTTTGTGTTTTATTTAATAACCTTTACAGCATAATCCAATAGAAATTAATAAATCAGTTGTGAGTATTACGTTATCATTTTTAAAACCTTTAACATCACTATAAACAAAATGTTTTGTTGTACAGAAGTCGAGAAACCTTTAATGAAAAATCAGTCAACTAAAAAGTCAATAAAACACGAAAAATTCATTCGACGAACAGCAACACTGTATCGTTTACTTTGAATTCCTTTCAGGCTGACTTTTATGTTTATTTTCTTTTTTTTTTTCAGTATAGCCTCGTCACTTTCGCGTGTTATTGTGTTTTATGCGAAGATAATATCAATCGTCTGTGTTTCGCACGACTGTCCCGAAAAATACCAAACAACGTATACTTCGGGAATATTTGCATGAAAATATTAAACTGACACCCTGTACGCATTCATGCATGAGTATACGTATAGTTTGTATATACGCAAAGATCAGGCAGACATGCAAATAATCGAGCGCAACGAGGCTATGCGTATATATCGAGAGTAAGTAGTATGCACGTATACTCCGGACAGACGATGAGAACCAACGGAGAGAATCCAGTTATACTCTGGTTCGCATGGTAAAAAAAAAAGTGTCAATACAATCTGTTCTGCCATCCGCAAAATTGTGGCAAGTGTGCGCCAAGAAAATCTTCGCTTCGAGATTGAAAAATCAGAAAAGAATATTTTTCTCTGAATTATTTATTTATTATATTTATTTATTTTTTTTTTTTTTTCAATTTTACGAGAGCCTTAAAAGTTTCTGCTTCACTCGGGCACATTCGTCCGCCATATTTCATGTCTCTTGCACTTATGGGCGTATCTTTTTTTCATCGTCATTAAGAACAAACCGTGATCTATACGATGAGAAACATCGGAAACAAGCGAAGAAGGAGACGAAGAAGCAGAAGATAAACATTTAATGGAGGAAAGAAAAACGTCGTAGCGTTATTAGGGCTGAATTTTTTGTTTCCACATTTTTCATTTATTTAAAATCCGTTTGTCGAAAGAAAAAAAGGAATTATGATAGCCTGGAACCGATCAGCAGCGTGAATAAGAGAAGAAAATCGTCAGATATAATGCGCAATCGTACACACACGCGTCCAAGCGGAGGGCTTCACACTCTTTTTTGTCAGCTCTTCCTGCCGCACTTCTCGTTAAGTAAGGGAAGGCGAAAGCGAGAAAAGGATATATGTATATATATATATATATACGCATGAAACACACGAGGTTGTATATCTCGACCAGGTGCTCCAGGTGTGTTGATGTGAAAACGCCGGAGCTCTTTCTTCCATCTTCTTTTATTTTCTCTGACTCTCCCTGGTGTAATAGAAAAATGCATGTATATGCATATGGGAAGCGTGCATCAAGTTCTTTTTTTCTAGAGGGAGCGCGAGTTTTCTTCGCGTTACGCAATGCTGACGTGCCAGGTCAGTGACTCTTTCTTCTCTCTCTCTCTCTCTCTCTCTCTCTCTTTCTGTCTTGATTGCGACCACAACCCTATCGAGTGATATGTATATCGAGCGAACGAATGTGCAAAAAAAATAGAAAAAAGCAATTTATATGTTAGAAAAATTGTGTCAATTAAAACAAGTCGAATCGCTGTAACAAGTTTCATTCATGAGATTTGTGTTATAAAAAAAAAGACTATCGAATTGCTGCCCAATGTTTCATTGCAAAATTTAGGGAACAGGAAACGCAATTGTACGTTGTGTGTGCACTCTCGGTAAATCAGTGTCAAAAAATCAGTGTAAAATGTATCAACGATGCGTTTTCGTTCACAACGCTTGATTTAAGCCCCAATCGCGTTGGAACAAAAATGTTTCAAGTATTTGAAATGAACAATGAAAATAAAAAGGGGGGGGGGGGGGGGGAAAGGACTCTTAACACTTGTCCTAATAACGGTATATTGGAGCATTCTTGTAACGAGAATTCCACGTTCAAGTACTTAAACTACTATGCAATTAATTCAACGGATCGCTATACGTACTCCAGGCGTTATTTTCTTCACTGTATTATATACAGCGTGTCGTATATACAGGCATACTGAAACTAGCATTTACTAGATACGCAGTTTGTATAGTGGCGATAAAAATTTTACTCTTTTTCCCCCCTTCCCGTAATAAACGGCTTTTTTCTCAGTATCACCAGTGCAGTTCAACCAACGGTTATAATATATTTATATATATTTTATAGAGAGAAAGGGTATGAAGAGAAAGAGCAATAGGTTGAAATATGTAAACACATTTTTTTCGTCGGAACTCTTTTGCCCCTTGGTACGATAACGATTTGGTGTTTGCTCGGGATGGAAGAGCCGAAAAAAAAAAATATATAGAGTGCACAAGTCAGTCTTTGTGTAAAATTTTTCCTTGTAACGTATGGCGCGAACAGAAATATAAAAGTATATCAAAATTAAGACGAAATTCGTTTGTTCCTCTAGGAATTTCGAACGAAGGAAAGAATGTCACTTTCTCCGTTTCGCAGTTTCGAGATAAGAAAATCCTGTGACGAGACAGACTGTATCGAAAAATGCGATTTAACACTTTTATTACTGTTATCTTTAAAACGATTTTTTCATAATAAAAAGTTAATATTCGTTTTTATAAAGCAACAATTTTTTTAGCGAGTATCATATAAATAGACAGAGAATACTTCATGGTACATTTATGCGCATGAATCAAAACTGCAGAACTAAAGGTGTGCTGCTGCAATGAACGAGATACAGAGATGAAAGACAAGGGGATACTTGCAGATGGATTTGTATCTACAATACACTTCTTGTATATGTATATATTGTAAATTTAAACGCATGCATGAGTAGCGTCGTGCTTATAGTGACTCACATATCAAGTTGAACAAAGCCTAGGTTATGACTGAACAGAGTACACAATAGTATAGCTCATTTTACTAGACCATTCATATATGACCATTCAAAGTAAATAGAAGGCCCTTTGTATAGTGAGCGATTCAACATAATTTATTTAATCGTATGATCGATCGATTAATCTATTCACTTGTTAACGATTGATAAGGTGAATCGCGTATTCTCTCAATCTCCATAAAATTGTGAACGAAACACATAAACTTTGCTCACCGTTTATTAATTTATTATTCTTTTCACCATTTTTCTCATTTATATTATTTTGTATGTGATATTTTCGAATTTTTATTTTTAGTACATAAATATAGAAATGGGAGAAAACGAACGTACTTGTCCCCTTGAGATTTATATCATCGACTTGAAAAACATGAACTTATCTCGATTCGTCGATCGAGATGTAATAAGTGCGAGAAAAGATAGCTGTTTGAAGTAAACATTTTTCGGTGTAGTCCGAGTGGACGATTATCGCAGAGGGCTTTTACTTGGAACGAGCCTAGAAACACTTCAGAACGTGACGTTGCTGGGCGTCTTAGCATAAACAATTGGACAAAGAACGAGCTCAGGCCGATACAAGGGATTGAGGGCTAAAAACAGTCCTTACTGGATCTTTGACGAGAACACATCCTCGAACCTCAGTTCATCTACCGACGTTTCTTTACATAATTATATTTTCGAAGATTTTATATTCTTACCTATTATTGGTTAAGACTCAAAAATATTGTTATTGTCAGTTCTTTTATAAATCTTATCGTAGTAAAAAAAAATACTTTACTACACGAGAAAAGATAGCTGTTCTTTTGAAAATTGTTATTTTTTCGGTAAAAATTATCGAATCACGGCCGCAGCTCGAAACTGCTCCAATATTTTTTTCCGCATTCGTTGTCATTAAAAAATGATATCCCATGCAATATTGAGGAGGGGGCAGACCTCCAACGTCATAAAAAATATAAAAAACTGACGATAATCGGTGATACAGATATTACAGTAATACATGCAGGTGGTGAGTGGATATCATGACACGACATGACATGACATTTTATGGTGTTACTTTATGTGTTATTTTATGTGTTATTTTATGGTGGTGATTTTTTATGGTGTCAAAGGTCTTCCCCCACCATAATATTACTTGGATTATTATTTTTTAATGATGAAGAATTGTAGAAAAAAATTTGGAGATGTTTTGAGGTGCAGCCGTGATTCGATAATTTTACCATTTTTTCTCCTGAACGAGAAGTATATCGAAAAAAATAATAACTTTGCAAGCTATTAAAATTTAGAGAATAGTTAGCATTAGTTCCTGCGGAGCTCCACTGAAAAGCCAATTTTGTTGAAGCAGTTAAATATTTTGTTGGATACGTTCAACAAAACTATTTCGTCTAGTCAACAAAATGTTTTATTGTTTCAATGAAGTTTCGTTTCAGTTGAACGAATTTTTGTTGAAACATTGAAAATTTGGTTGCCTGGAGGAAATAATTTTGTTGAATACGTCCAACAAAATATTTGAGTATTTCAACAAAATTGGGTTTTCAGTGTAGATATAAAGAGCTACATAATAAAGCGGATGAAGAGCTGCAAAAGTCTGTAATTAGGAAAGGTCGAGCGAATGACTAAAAACCAGAGGATAAAATCACAACGGAGTAATCTGTAATAATTAATTCGTACTATGACAACGCTTATTGAATAATTCATATTTCACTACGAAAGAATAATTCATCTGACAAGTTGAATAATTAATAAATTATTCATCCTAATTATTCAGAAATTCACTTGAAATTGCCAATCCCCGACACAAATCATGCGATTGACAGTTAAGTGTTTTTAATCAGAACTTGTCTGCGTAGTATTTTGGTACGGCACACAATTCTGTTTTGCATAATTATCGAACTATTTGGGCACTTATTCAAGGTGAAAATTCTCGTTGGACCGGTCCCTTATGGCTGATATATGTACGATGATGAGTCGATCACACAAACGTCCATATTTAATTTGTTCACGCATTCGTGCAAATGAATCGACAGCTGACAATCAAAAGTTCGTAAGCGACGAGATTCACCCTATTTTACCTTATCAAATCACCAGATAAATTACACTCTTTCGTTGGTTGGTCTGCTTATTCGTCCGTCGTGAACCACGAGAGCGTTTTATCGTGTCTTATATCTCGTTACCATAATGCCCTCGAGCGATAGTGTCGCAAAACAAATTGCGACGATCGATAGTGTGGGCGAGAGTTTAGCAAGAGAGTATGAAAAAAGAAAAAAAAGAAAAAAAAAAAAACATTATACATCATTTTTCTCTAATGGAGGATCGGAGGATTTCTTGCCCAATTAAAAATTCATTCTTGAATCCATATTCTTCGGGATAAGTGCGACGACGCGAATGACGATACACAACCGATTTTATTGTGTCGAAATAAAAAAAAAAAAAAAAAAAAAAAAAAAAGAAATACATGCCTGAAAATCGTTATAGAGCTAAGCGAAAAAAAAATCTTTCTAGATACATTTTTTCGTAGATTAGAAAAAGAAGCATTGCAAAAAGCAAAAGTAATGATAGTCTTAATTAAATATTGAGAGACAACAGATGCTGCGCGGTAGGTATGTACGTAGCATCGTCTGCAGCCGGCGGAGAAACGAGAGAACCCGATACACCCACACAAAAATACAAATTATTTTCATCCTTCTCTCATTTTTCTCTACGCATTTGTTGCTTCTCCGATCTCGATGTTTTATTCTCTCTCATATTTATTAATGAGTTTTGCGGGCTCTACAACAGCCTGAGCTGCGTGTACGATACGAGACAGAGAGAAATAGGAGAAAGACGGAAATTGTATCCGGCGAGAGGAGCTTGAAGAGGTGGAGTTGTCGATCAAAAACCCGTGTGAGATCTTCAAAACATATACGTGTATGCGTGCGTCTTGATGAGAGTACACACGTGTAGCCACTCGAGCGCTTGTTGAGAGTTGGAATAGGCGTATCTCACGATAATTTAAAACGTTAAGGGGCCAGTCCACTTTGAAAATTTCAAAAAATCGATTTTATTTTTTTTTTACTGTTTTCGAAAGTACATACATTCAGAAATATTGTGTCAAAATTTTATGAAAATCCGAGCTCTGAATATTTTTTTTTTTTTTACCTTTTTTTTACCTGAACGTCAGGACCTTATTTCGTCTACCTGAGCGTATAGCGCGCTCAAACGCGTTTTTCTCGAAGCAACGTTTTCAAAATCTAGCTCCATCGTATCTCTAAAACTAATAAACCGATTCTCTTGAAATTTGAACCACATATTGTAAACATGATTCGCAACAAGATGACCCTCGATGGTTTTAAAATTTTGATTTTTACTCTTTTATTTTTCGTGAAAAACTGCGAAAAAAACGCGTTTTTTTTTTACTTTTTTCGTTTTTCATCTGGCATTTTTTTATTTTTTGATAAAACTTCATATCCGAGGGTCATTTTGTAGCTGGCGTCATACCGAATCTAATGGACTTTGATTTTTTTGTTTCCGACAAGCCGTTGCCGAGTTGCGATGGAGCAACCTAGCCCACCTATTTTTGAGGCGTTACGTTAAACTATAGTTTTTGTACTTAAAAATGAATAAAAATGAATTAAATTTTTTTTTTATGTATTTCAAAACTTTATTTATTAATCCCAACAACTTTTATATTCGTATCTTTTATAAAATCCTCAAAAAAAATCGCCAAAATAGCCTTTTTTTCGTGGCTCCAAAGTGGACTGGATCCTTAGGGGGTCCCGGTGGTCTAGAATTTTCAAAAAATCGATTTTTTTTTAAATATATTTCGATAGTATAGTATTTCGAGAATATACTGTGAAATTTTCGTAAGGATATTCACAATATTCTTGCTTCTACAGCCGGTTTAGCAATTTGTTCAATCTTTGAAAATATCTGTACCTAAAACTTTAAACTCATTTATCTCAAAACTACTTTTTTTGGCATGATGTTATAGAAAAAAAAAAACTATTCAACCGAATCGCCTGAAATTTGGATATGTTATTCACAACATGAATGGCTATCGACGGGACTAGAATCATGTTTTTATTCCAATAATTTCCTATTTTTTTAATTAAATAACTGGTAAAAAAAAACCCCGATTTTTAGAACTTCACTCTCAAAAGCGCGCCATTTTGTCAATTTTCAATTTTTTTTTTTTTTTTTTTTTTTTAGTCCCGTCCATAACTGCAGTCATACTGATTGACAATTTTTCTGGTTTTTATTTTTCAGATAAATAATAGATCCAAAATGACTAACATCGTCCAGGTCCAATTTTTCAAGAGGGTCAACTTCAGCGGCATTTCTACTATAATAAATTTTTTTTTTAAATTTCATAATAAATTTTTTTGTATTCACGATTGATGTTATAATAAGCCTGAAAAGTTGAAGTATCGTTTTTCTTTATTTTTATGATAAATAAAAATTCCGCAATATACCTACAATTTTCGAGCTCTAGACCACCGGGACCCCTTAACTTATGAGGAATACGACCTTTTGACTTTTCTGAAGTGACCGTACAATTTTTTCTCCTGATCTTTCGTACCGGTTTGTAGATACATGCATATATACAGCTTATATTCCCTTATAACACCAGCAGCGAGAGTTCACATGTCGACAACATATGCGGACTTCCCGTGTTCGTTTTTTTTTTTTTTGTTGGTTTATTTCTCATTCACCCCTCACGTTTTGCCTCTCGTCGAAGGCGCGTGTGGCTTTGTCTCTAGAGGAGAGACAGACTGACTCTCTTTGACTCTCGAATGAACCAACTCGACGTTTTACGTTGATATAAATTCAGTGGCGTGATACTACGATTGTTCTCTCCAAGAGACTCAAGAATGTCTCTTACCATCACCACCTCGTTGATTTACGATCAAATGTTTTTTTTTTTTTTCTTTTTTTTTTTTGCTGTTTATCGCAGTAGAAAGTCTAACGAAAAGCGCCAAATGTGTATTTGCCGTCCGTATTTGTACGAAGGAGATACGAGTTCCGAAACTGGAGAAGAAAGTGAAACATTGTTGGTGCGTTACACTAGCGAAACGGAAGGAAAACGTTTCTTTCTCGATCTGTAAAATAATTTTGACCGAGACAAAAGAAAACTAAAGGTAGTCCCTTTTGTCTCATAGTATTTAAGTGAAAACAGTACTTGAATTTTGAAACAATAGCGAATTTGAATAGTTTTTTAGGTAATGTCGAGTGTTGAAAAGTGCGATAGTTACGACTCGTTTTACAGGATTATTTGTTTTGGCCCTTTCTCGCAGCAATTTTGCTGCTGCTGTTACTTCGAACTCGATAGTTACAAAATGAGGTTTTATGAGTAGTCCGTAAAACCGCAAAGCATTTCGAGGTCAACTTCGCAGCAGCACTCCCAACGAAGCTGACACTCTGAAATACACTTTTTTATAACTGCCGATGCTGTTGGAGACATTATGTGCTAGCAGAGAATGTGTATTGGTTGGATGTAGTTATGGCACTTAATGCATATATGCATTCTGTGCATACGAGGTATTTCACATAAAAGTTTCATTCTGAAACCTTGTAGGAGAAATATTTTTCATGAAAATGTGATGAATTTGATTTTTCTTTTCGAATAAAATGAGCTTGTAGTTTAAATCCTGAAATAGGCAACGGGAAAGAAAACAAAAGTTCAGTCGCTTGTTAAAAACAAATAATGATCTCATATTTTACGATAAACATTATAAAATGCACATTAACGCGTATATCTATTATTTTATTTCATAGAAAAAGCATAAAAAAATCGTACCACTTAAAAGTGATCCAGGTTTCGAAATAAAACTGTCCCGTGAAACGCCTCATGTATATTTAGTTGGAAAAGTATTAGTAAGAGTAGCGGAACAACCGGAGAACGGTGACAAAGAGAAAGAAAAAGAGAGAGAGAGAGAGAGAGAGGGGGGGGGGGGAGAGAGAGAGAGAGAGAGACGAGGAAAATTGACGCCGAAAAAAAAAGTGTTCACCAAGAAGAGGCACTCTTGGCTTCTTTAGCTACTGGTGGCTTCCAACTATGCTCATGACTTTCTAGTACACTCGAGATCAGCTTCCTGGCTAACTGGATGAGTCGCTGTATACTACGACCTAGTGGAATAAGAGAATTGGAGCGTAGCTCAAAACAGCTCGACATTTAACGATCATTCTGACAATGATTTTTTGCTACTATAACATCGAATCTATTAATATTTCGTATAAAAAATAAAGAGATTGAAAAGTCCTTAAAGATAATTTTCTTACTGAATAAAATAATAATATTGCCATTTAAAGAAATTCATTATAAAGATCACGTGTCGTCAAACATGCATGACGTAAGATGAACATAAAAACGAGGGTCACTTTTTTCAAGGTCTAATTGACGAGGTCGAGAATGAAATAGAGGACGCAGATTAGATCATTTTTTTTCTTCTTAATAATTCAAATAAGTAAAACATTTATTGGGCCAAGTGCATTTGTTAGGTTTCTCGTTCAAAAACTTCATGTGTCGAAGACAATTTGGATGGTGTTGAAACAAGGCAAGACCGTTTTCCTCCGGCTGACTCTCCGTATCATTTCTTTAGCACGAAAAGTGAGCCAAATGAAGAGGAAAGAGGCTGCTATCCGGAGTTACTATAGAGCAATAAAAGCATATTATAATGCAGTAGACTATAAACTGTATCTTAAACATATATATATATATATATATATATATATATATATATATATATATATATATATATATATATATATATATATATATATATATATATATATAGAAACACGCACTTAGTGTGTAGCTTGGTTTCTCTTCTTTAGCTTCTATCCTCATTTTACCGAACAAAGAAGATGCTGTCGGATTCTTTGTGTGGAAGACAACAAGAAAAAACAGACAAGATGTGCAAAGTAAGAAAAAAAACTGGCGAAGCGCATCGGGTGGCCATGCACCGGAAGTCTCCCCTTGACCATCGACAACGGCGGGTCGCGCGCTCAATTTTCTCTCTTCTTCTTGTTCTTCTTCTTCTTCTTCTTCTTCTTCTTCGTCTTCTTCTTCTTCAGCGTTACCATCACCATCACCATCATAATCTTCATGCTATTCTTCTTTGGTTTCTCACTCCCCACCAATCGTTTTCCTCTTTCATAGCATGAGCCACCGTTGTTTTCTGCCTCCGCACTTCCATTTCATTGCTAACTTCCAGATGAAATGACGAGGCAATGATAAGAGTTTAAAAGAAAAAAAATGTGAGGCTTCTTCGTTACAACGGAGGGACAATCTTTTTTCTTTCTCATACCATTATTCTGCACTGTACTTTTTTCGCTGCTGGTAAACTTGAGGGTCGTCCCAGGGAGATTTAAGACCGAGCCTTTTTTAAGTCGATCTCGATGAACCGTACGTAATTTAGTTTAAAACGCAGGAAGTGTGCGTATCAAGAGACAGGCTGATGAGGAGAAGACTCGCATATATGAGGTCAATGATTCCAGGCTTGAGACATCGATAAATCTCGTTTAAAATTTTTTTCATACTTCTCAACCGGTCACGGCGACACACGTCTAAAAACAGCAAGAGTTAAAAAAATTATCTTTTTCAGAAATCTCGATATTACAGAGAAAACAAAGTTGGTTTCTCAGACAAAGCATAAAGCTGCTTACAAGAGTTTCTCTCTTCTCTGTATTCACGTATATATATCCACGTCAGTATTTATACACACACCAAACACTGTGCGAGGTGTTATAATAGATGAACGCTCGAAGGTCACGCTGTCTCACCGGTTTCGTATTTTCCACTCCTTCGACCGTTCAACCAGGCTTGCGATCTTGACCATCAGGCTTCATATGGTATATAAACGTATACGTATATTGTTTTTCAACGAAGTAGGACACAATGCACGTAAATCGTGTGATAATCGAAAAAAGAATTAACAAAAGCAAGAAAATCAGTCATGCACTATGTCGATTGTTTTTAACACGTCGCGATTAAGAAATATACATCTGATTTGAGATTTTCAACGAAATGTGGTAAGGAATCCTAGATCGAAACTTAACACTTTTCAAACGTTTTTGCCTTTGCATCCAATATATGAAACTTCACACGATTCTTTTTTCCAATTTTCATCTTCTTCCATTCAATATATTGCACATTTAAATAAGTCAAAAGAGGTACCTTGTACACAATATTTGAGAGGAAAAAAAGTTCTAGTTTTTCTACGCTATCGTCGTGCTGTAGTTATTGTTTCGTTACCAGCCTCGTACCATAAAAAAACGATAATAGCCCAATTCCCAGGGTAATCCTAGGAAAAGCTAAGCACCCGCGAAGCGAGAACAAGATGGACTCTAGCATAATGCAAATTCTACGTAGTGTAGTATGTATGCACGACGCCAAGGATCTCGGCTTGCGTAATACAGAGAAAACGAGACAGAAGATGAAATAAAAATGAAGCAACCGAAGGTAAAAAGAGACGAAGAATAAGGTAAATTGTTCATGCGTTCCGGTGTTCGCTTTAGTGTTGTGTTTCTCTTATCCTAACAGGTGATCTATCCTCCTGCAGCTCGGTGTATTTCTGTACTCTCTAACAACAACTCTACGCTTTGGAAGAAACTGATGTTACGTTCGACGTAACGATTCGTGTCCAACGAGCTAAAGAAAATTCACCCACATCCGGTTTTCGTTGCAGCAGTACTTAATACCACAAAGCACCCGATTTTTTTTTACCTCTTCCGGAATTAAGTTTTCTCTCGTCAGGAATAAGCATTCAATCGAATCAATAAACTACCATTCGAATATTTTATTACTGGACATGAAAAAAAGATAAAATTATTTTTCTTTATAATTTGTAGCAGTTTCTTAATAAAATTCGCCAAGTCTCGACCGACGAAACAGAATACTTTCAACTTTCGCGTTCTATATCCGCACCTGGGAAAGGGGGGGGGGGGGGGGCGGGAATGGGGGGATGGGGCGTAATTTACGAAGCAATTAGAGTCGCTTAAATACGATAATGTCCGTGTGTGTACGTATGTATTTGTAAACACAAGTATTTTTCTGATGTAACAAACCATAGAATCATTTTCACTCACAATGAGTGATGTTTCGGAGCTTGGTGTAACGATGAGTAAAACTTTCTCTCAAATATATGAAATATAGTGGGAAAATAATGATCTCGAAATAATATCGATTTAATGATACTCCACTAAAAGTGAACGAGATATCGTAGAACTGTCAATTTTTTTTTGTTCATGTCGCTTATTGAAAGAAATCATTTTCGCGGTTATAATCACTTCGTATTAAAACGTATTGTTATACAGAAGTTTGTTATAAAAGTTTTTGGTACCACCGAAAGGCTTAAAAATGAGTAAAAACCATAAAAATAATCAACATTGTTGGTATATGTCTTATAATTTTATGCATGGGGAAAAAAAATAATTACACACGTTACATCACCGTGGCACAAATAGTTCTCAGAGCGTTAGAGCGGGAAAAGAATAATCGAAAATAAAACACCAGCACATTTTTCGGAGCGTTACCATTTTTGCCGCTATATATTGTTACGGAATCTTTCGTCTCACTTAACCCTCTTGTCGGTGTTTTCACGTCGAAATATTGGTCATTGAAAAAATCACGTAGATATATGGTTGGGAGTAAGATTTTCGAATGATTAAAACTTCGAACGGCTAAAACTGCAAATTTTTTAATTGAAGAATATAGTAGTATGTAGACAGATTAATTTTACTATAGTCTTTATGCTGGAAATAAAAAAAAATGAGAAATTAAAGAGTTCGAAGTACATTTACGTCAAAAAGAAAATATAACAGTAGCCCAAATGACGAAGGCTGGAATAGCGATTTTACAAAAGTTCGACTATTACGCCGTTCGAATCGTCAAATACTGAAATCGGCAATATTATGAAAATTCACAATTTCAAATATATTTTAACGGGAGAAACCAGTTTAGGAGGCCGAAATTTTGGTTTTTTTCGTGAATTTTTTTTAACAGGGAAGGAATAATCAGAATTTGTTTAAACTTGGAGAATATTTTATTCATGTTTTGAAGTACACTTTGTAATTTTTTCAAGTCATTTCCGCCGGAAATAGTGGAGTTAGAAGCTGCTGTCCATGGACGACTTTTTTTTTCAACTGGTGGGCATTCTAGCTCAAAAAATTATTGATCAATCGTTCTGAAAATTTGTACCAATATTCTTTATTCAATTACAATCTGTATGAACCTAACTCTGGGATGATATTATTCTTAAAAATATTTTTTTTAATGCAAAAAAGGTTAAAAAAACATGATATAAAAACATGACATTGTGTTCAAACACCTCAAAAACGTGCAATTTTCAACTTTTTTTTATCACAATTAGGTTCATATTTCCTAAGAAATAAACCAAAATTTCGGCCTCCTAAACTGGTTTCTCCCGTTAACGAAAAACAAAATATTAATGTGGTCAAAATAGGGAAACACAAAAAAGACGAACGGTCGAAATAGCGAGAGCCTCTGGGCTGTAAAGTATTGCTTGTCATTCTTCGTGCTTCACAACGTTCTCTATTCTGTACTTCTAATTTTTAGTCATTCGAAAAATTCACTTTCGAATTATTCATACTATATATTTTGGTCTCTCAATAAAAGAATTGCTCTCCATTTCGAATTTAGAAAATATAAACTTCTTACATTAGAACAATCTATATTATCTGCATTTGAAGTATAGACAGTCTAAATATATATTTTCGAATAAATGCGCGATCAAAGAAAAAATATTACATCAAATACGCATTCAACTTAATATACTATCGAAAATATAAACTTCGAATTTCTTATTTTTCGTTAATCGAATGTTATGAATACTGAAATTTCGAAATATTAACCGATTTACAATTTGGTTATTCTACATATATTAACCTCCACCCGTAGATCTATATATATATATATATATATATTTTGAACCAAGTTATGTGATTTTATTAATGTCCTTTTTCCAATCGTGAATTTCAAGAAAGAGGCTGCTATATCGATGGCTAAGCTCGGGTAATTGAAATACGGTGAACACGTTTTAAATCCGAACATTTTAATTTCTCAATAGGACGTTTTTTTTTTAACTGAGCCGTTGATCCCTAGTGAGAAAATGATATTACCATATTTATTTGTAACTCAAATTTTGGGTAATATAAAGAAAAGCATTTTTTTTCTTTTCGAGGGATAAAAACTCAGTATCACGTTACAGTAATAATTTTATAAATAAAAATGAAAAAGGCAGACTTTCCGAAAGCATACGAAAATACGAACGAAACATCATAGTTTTTTAAGAAAATCAAAGTCTCAAAAACGGTCTCGTTTTTTTCTTAATTTTTTTTTTTTTTTTTTTGAAGCGACGCAGTAGAGATTCATCCGAGGTCGATAGACAATCGACTGTCGATGCTTTTTTTATTTGTTCGTTATCTATATTTCGTTATCAGCTTTGGATATCACGAATATAGTATGATAAAAAAGGGCATATACTGAAAATAATGAAAATGAACGAAACCAGATTGATCGTTGATTATTATAAGCCAAGAGCTGACAAAAAAAACATTTTAACACGATAGCAAAACGTAAAGAAAGAAGAAAAAAATAGGTGTTTTCTCCAACGATCGAATCGAATCAATGAGTCTATTGAGAGCGATAATCTTTCTAATTTTACCTTGAAATTCAGTGCTTATGTATACACATGTCGCTATACGTTCGTACGTGTTTCTCGACACTAAAGTTCCCGCGAGAACGAAGCCATGGCAGTGTGTAATGCAGCGAGAGAGCGAGAGAGAGAGTGAGAAAGAGAGAGAGGGGGGGGGGAGAGAGAGAGAAATAAAGAACCTGCGAAGCACTACGAGGATATGTAATTGAACGATCGACCTCGTTTTGCGAGCATGGGACGAATAGTGTGTTCACGAGTACATATTTTTGAAAAAGTCGTATGTTTCGATTCCGAATACATTACAGCCAGTAAATAAATGTAAAGGTAAAAGTTGCAGAGTTGTATGGGATTCTGAGAGATTTTTTGAAGAGACTCGCTGAGAATCATGAAGAAAAAAAAAATTCCAATGGGCGCAGGTGCACGTATCGAGCTCTCGAGAAAGGCAGAAGAAAGAACTTCGCTGATCCAGGAGTTCTGTACAACGAAGACCAAAAAATCCTTACGTTTTCCAAATACCGAAAAAGATTCTTTTAGAGAATAAAAATTTGTACAAATAAAAATTCATCGAAAATTACATATAAATCGAAATATTATATTACTAAAAAGTGTTTCGAAACCACGCAAATTTTGCAGAAATAAAATCGACCCGTTTGTCTTCTAGCCTAAATTTTATGCATCAAAAATGTTATGAGTTGTCATGTGGGTTTTAATTTCTAGAGTAAATGAGGGTATGTAAAAGTCCGATTTGCCCGACAATTCTGACCCAGAATGGTGAAAAAAATCGAGAACAATTTTAATCTTTGTTTATGTTAGGCTTGTCCGAGTTCGTACGACTTTCATTCGTCATAGGAACGCGAATCCAAGACAGAAAGCCACGAGAGAAAAAAGAAATTAGAAAGTATAAAGAAAAATCGAGAACGAGGTAAAAATAAAAATGGCAGAAATCATTAAAAACAAATGCTTTAACATAGAAAAATAGAACTTTTTTTTTAATTCGAACGTAGATCCATCTTTAATTCGCTTTTTAACAAAAGGCCAAGGAGACCAGAAGAAAGTTAAAAGAAACAAAGCTATTCCGAGATTAATGTAAGGTTTTATATACGTATTTAATAAAATATCGTATATGTGGCCCCAGAGCAACTGATTAGATCACTTCGTGTGCTACGCTAAGCCGTAATATGTCCTAATTAAAGTGTTACTCTGTTAATGCGATTGTAATGACGCACGTGCAATATATAATGTACTATATGTACAAATTGCACATATATTACTGCGGTCGTCAAGCTATTCTTTCTTGTTTTGTATACATTTGTACATACCGTACTTCTACGGCTGCATTTCCATCAAAGCGTATTCGAGCGAAGCAGAAAGACGCAGCCTCAAAACCTTACAGACATTTTTACAGAATTCTTCGTTTATTGGTTATATCAAATATTGAATACGTGAATGGAGAACAAGAAAAATCCATTTCAAAAAGAGTGAAGAAGCCATAGAGATGACAAATAACCAAATTATTTATAAATTTAATACTAATTTATTGTGTTTTTCATTCTTATTATCGAATATGAATATGGGGCATTTCACGCCAAATCGGCCACTTTTGAAATTCGCATTTTTTATTGTTTTGATTTTTTTTTTCTCTAGTAAAGCTCATTGAAAGGAACTCGTCTGATTTTTTTCAAATTTTTTTCTCAACACGTTCATCGGAAACGAATTTTTGAAAAGTCTTCCGATTTTTTCCTTTAAATATCAAACACTACACGAATCAATTTTCTCAATTGTAAGCATGAAATGTTTTTTCCCATATAGTTAGCCCCCTTCGATTTTGCTGTTAATTTTTTATAAAAAACTATTCTTTTTTTGGGGATTTTTAAGCGTAGTGTGATCGCGGGGAAATTGTCCGTTGTATTATTTTTTTTTTTTTATTGTATTTGCTATTGCCCAGGATTCTCCCCTTTTTAGCTTGCCCCCCCCCCCCCCCCCTTTTCCAAAGACACCCCCCTGTGCGGCTGCAGCCGACTTATCCCCAACTGTATCGCATTTGCCGAGGGCGAAGGGAAACTGCAGAAAACCTTGGTGATACAGCCGGTACCTACCTAATTTCCCCGGGTAGCAATGCGAGCATGCTCAAGCACAGCTACCAGAGGCGCTTAAGAAACGTACCTCCTCAGCTGTAATGCAATGAGCTAGCCAGTACACGGCTAGGGGTCACGGTCACCATCCGCACGATGAGAACCGTCCACGGGAGGCACCCGGAGCCGTACACCGACCGCTCAGGCATCACAGCGAGGTCTGGACATGATTTTTATAAAGGTGGAGTCTAAACCACCCGGGATTACAGTGGAAACACGTGAAAAAAATCTCAATTTTTCATTGGTGTTTTGGTCGGGATTCGAACCCGGGACCCACGGCGTGCGAGCCCGAGCCCTTATCCACTAGACCAACCGCTCTCCCGAAATTGTCCGTTGTATATTTTTATACTTAAAATATAGATTTTTTTTACAATCAATTATCTATAACACCCTGAAAAATCGAACAAAGCAAATCGTCTAGGGGGTTGAAATTTTTGTTCTGAAATGTACTTTTGTTTAAAAACATGTGAAAAATTATTCGAAGTTTACATCAGCTAATTTTTCCAATTCTAAGATAAAATAACCTTTTTTTCATAGCGCTTGTACTAATTAATTTATTTCTTTAATGTTTGTACGGAAGCGTGATTCATTTAATGAATTTCAAGCTAAGTACGTATACGTGAGGAAATAACTAGTTCTAATTTTCAAATGGTTAATTTTATTAAAGATTTTTGTTGTTAATTAGACTAATATTTCCCCACGATCATACTAGTCTTAAAATGCATCAAATGAATAATAGTTTCCTATAAAAATTTAACAGCAAAATCAAAAGGGATTAACACTGCGGGAAAAAAACATTTCTTGTTTATAATTAAAAAATTGATTTATGTAAACTTTAAATAATTATTGACATATTTTTAAACGAAAGCACCTGTCAAAACGAAAAATTTGACCCTCTTATCCATTCGGTTTGTATGATTTTTCAAGGTTTTGTGCATGATTAATAGTAAAAAAAATCGACAATTTAATTATAAAAAATACAACAAACAATTTCTCCATCATCAAACTAGGCTTAAAAGTCATTATAAAAATTATAGTTGTTGATAAAAATTCAAGAGCAAAATCGAAGGGGGCTAACACTGTGGAAAATAACATATCTCGCTTAGAATTTGAAAAATCGTTGTATGTAATATTTTGATGAATTCCTACATATTCTCATATGAAAGTACGGTTTAAAACTAAAATTTTGACCCCTCATTCATTCGGTTTACCGTATTTTCAAGAGAGTTATTGATATTTGAAGAAAAAGATCGGAAAATTTTTCAAAAATTCGTTTCCGATGAACGTGTTAAGATAAAAATTTGAAAAAAAAAAAAAAAAAAAAAAAAAAAAAAAAAAAAAAAAAAACAAAATCAGACGAGTTTCTTTCAATGAGCTCTATTAGAGAAAAAAAATCAACACAATAAAAAATGCGAATTTCAAAAGTGGCCGATTTGGCGTGGAATGCCCCATATTCAATATCGATAAATCAATTTAAACTGTACGCTGATAATAAAATAGTTATTATTAATATTGAGTAGATATAAAGGTTTTTTTCGCCATGATTTAACTGAATAATGCCTCCAGCTGAATTGAAAATGTTCTCTGCATGAGTCTTTGCTAAAATAATTCATGATATTATACACATTAATAATAATATTATAAATAAAGATATTTTAAAGTTGAGAGAATGCGAGTGATGATGACCTCCATAGATAGATACACAAAATAGGATATAGGTATATTTCGCCTGAAAAACGATGTGTTTCTTTCGCTTGCATCCTCTTTTGCCGAAGAGGAATCGTCGAGAGTTGGTAGTATGCGTAATATAAAAGCGTGTACGCGAGAGCAAAAGCAAGTGAGCACCGAGAAAGACGATACTACGTTACGGAGGTTCCGTTATATACTCCGGTCTCGTAGATCGCGTCTCTCTTTCTCTCTTGCTGTTTGAGGCTTGCCTCTTTTTGCATTTATATATACATCTATATAAATATATAATCTCGAGGACCAAACCCAACTTCACCGAAGAATAAAAAGACGAAGACGAAGAAGAAGAAGACGAGGTTTGATTGCTTTAAAATGGAACCGATTTCCGTGCTCCCGTTAATAGCATATACGCCCTTTAGTTTGTCGTTACCAAGGTCCGTTCATGCAACTTTTCTCGTATGTGATGCACATAGGATATGTGCAACTTTAAGATCTTCCTTAACACGGTTTCTTTTTTCACCAATCCACAAGAGTTCAAATACCATTTGTACAGAAATATATAGCATTATATACGTATTTATGTATATATGTATATATTGCTGTGAAATATAAGAGACAAGAGGAGTGAGCCTCGTTTACGAGTGCCACTAACCTATTACAAGACTATAATGTTTCCTTATTCGTTTCCGTTAAAACGTCACCAATCCCTACTCGATATATATAATTTTGTCGTTGTTGAGGCTATATCATTTCCGCGTTGACAGACTACCGGGCTTCCATTAAAAATGGAAAACTGCCTCATTAGACCATTCAAGTGTAAATATACCAACTGTGTGCTGCTAGTAGGTTTTTGTCCTATCCCGATAGGTGATCATAATTTTTATTGAACTTATCACTTCGTTATATCACTTTTACCCTCCCATATGCAGGCTCCAATTTAAATATATTCACTAGTTTTAATATTCATTCAGAATGATCTTTCACTCATAATGAAAAAAAAATCGGAACGCTATTTCTGGTAGCAACTATTTGGTGAAGCTACTCGTAATTGACGATTTTTTTTTGTATTAATTGACAATTTCGAACGATTCAGCCATATCCTAATTTTATGAAGAAAATAAATCGAATAAACAACATAATAAATTGGCTGAAAAAGGACTTAAAAATAGTTTCTCTCGAATTGACATTTCTGGTTAAGGGGCCAGTCCACTTTGAAAATTTCAAAAAATCGATTTTTTTTACTGTTTTCGAAAGTACATAAATTTAGAAATATTGTGTCAAAATTTTATGAAAATTCGAGCTCTCTAAGTATTTTTTTTTTTTACCTGAACGTCAGGACCTCATTTCGTCTATCTGAGCGTGTAAACTTCAAACGCGTTTTTCTCGAAACAACGTTTTCAGAATCTAGCTCCATCGTATCTCTAAAACTAATAAACCGATTCTCTTGAAATTTGAACCACATATTGTAAACATGATTCGCAACAAGATAACCCTCGATGGTTTTAAAATTTTGATTTTTACTCTTTTTTTTTTGTGAAAAACTGCGAAAAAAACCCGTTTTTTTTTACTTTTTTCGTTTTTCGTCTGCCATTTTTTCATTTTTTGATAAAATTTTATATCCAAGGGTCATTTTGTAGCTGGTGTCATACCGAATCTAATGGACTTTGATTTTTTTATTTCAGACAAGCCGTTGCCGAATTGCGATGGAGCTACCTAGCCCAACTATTTTTGAGGCGTTACGTTAAACTATAGTTTTTGTACTTAAAAATGAATAAAAATGAATTAAAATTTTTTTTAAATGTATTTGAAGACTTTATTTATCAAGCCCAACAACTTTTATATTCATATCTTTTATAAAACCCTCAAAAAAAAATCACGAAAATAGCCTTTTTTTTCGTGGCTCCAAAGTGGACTGGCCCCTTAAGCAGACGTATATGGAAATAATTTGAAGGATTGTATTTAACGATGTGAAATGCAATACACTCGAATACAATCATCGAGTAGTGTGGAGAACTTTCGAAGTAAGAATTCAAGTGATTATTTTTGTATGACAATTGAATATAGTTTTTGTGGACAATTCTATCAAAAGCAATAAGTTTAAATTTGTCATGAGAATGTCGCTAACTGTGATAAAGTATAATATTCTGTTATCCGATTCGGTGTACTGGGAATATGTTCAATGATCGGAAAATTAATGTCATCTGACAAGGATCTGAGGTCGTTAAGAAATCGCTGCGCAGCAGATCAGTTGTTTTACTCTTATCGACACACTTGATTTCCTCTGATAACGTATATATGTTATCCTCGTTCTATGATAGTAAAGTTCCTGCAGCAGTATAAGAGAAAATAATAATTTTGTTTATAATGTATGAAATGTGTGGATGTACGCATAGAGAATGACTAGTCAAGTGGATAATTTAGGATACTCGCGTCAGCACGGAAGCCCGTTTGCGTTTCGATTAATCTCTTTCAAACCCCTCGGCCTCATGCTCCTCTTTTTGTAAAAGTATATTTTACTTGCCAGGTGAAGCGTTCTGTTTTGATGCGAAGGTGACTTCTTACTCCATTCTCATCCTCCTACTCTTCGTTTCTTACTTTTTCTCTTACACCATGCACATTTCCTCACACTCTACCTCTTGAAGATTTCATAAGCCTTTTTTTTTTTCCTTCCGCTTTGCAAAAGCGAGTCGTGGCTGTACGAGCAAGCGCAACACACACGGAGACCAACTTGATTCTTTACAGTTAGCCACATGCTGCGCCCTAACAGTACATCCGAGACATCCGATTCAGAAGAGATTTATCGAAAAATAACAGAAACACAGGGAGAAAGAAAGAGGAAAGAAAAAACCACGGATATCAATTACTCGGCAATAATTATATTTTTTTTCAATTCTCGATCCATTTTTGTCGCTGTCACCATAGGATAAAAAATGAAGATTTCTTCAAACGATTTTCACTTTTGCAATAATCGACTTACAATGTAAAAACACTTAGCATTTCCAGGTATAAGTTGCACCAGTCCATATAACGAAATAGAGCATAACGCTTATATACGATTACTACCGGGATTAACTAAAAAAAAAAAAAATCTTTCCATCGTTCTCTTTGAGTGATTAATTTTTTATATAAAAATAGTTGAATCATTAGTCGATAGCCTATAAAACAACGATGGAGATATCGCGGCTTATTATCTTTGTGAAATACGTTAGACTGATAGATTTTGCAGGTCTCATGGGTGTCTGGAGTAATGAAGAACACGCAAGGGCGAGATAGATACGAGAGCACCAAAGAATACGTTATCAAAGGATTGCTCGGTTGTATATATTCGTACGGAGTATTTGTGCAGTACAAACAGCACCGCACATGCACACACACACAACAATATGCACTGAGAAAAAAATTTGTTCATCGAACTAATTCCATTTTGTTGGATGAAAAATTGGTGGATCTAACAATTTTTTTGTTGAATGACAAATGATTTAATATATTCAACTAAATAATGAAAATTTCTTGTAGATGAATCAACTAAATCACCGAAGTCAAATGATTTTGTTCGAACAACTGTTACCATTTATTTGCTTACGCGTACTTTTTAGTTGCTTTAATAAAATATTTGTTTGAATCTCAATAACCAAATTGCCTAAACGATAATCGTTGGGACGAATAAATGAATTAGTTTATTTGGGTAATATTTTGTTGCATTAAAATTAATTTATTTGGTTGTGCACCGAAGTTTTGTTGGTTCGAGCAATAGCTTGCTTGGGCATTCACAAATTATTTTGTCTTAACTCAAAAATATTTTATTCCCCGTATCGAACTAAATATTTTGGTTGAATGAAACAAAATTTGTTTCGGTCAACAAAATTTTTTTCTCAGTGTGAGTTCATTACGAGAACGGGGTTTGCTCCTTGCACACTTGCAGCCACATTGGATTGAGAAGATAGTTGTCTCGATCGTTGGCTAGAAATTACTCGAATCAACGTGAAAATTAGAGAGACCTCGGTGCACCAATATTTTCACACGTTTTGCTCGTACGTACACTATATAACAAGTTACTCGATGGTGTGGAGGATTCCAGGAGTTTTCCTGCGTCATTATGACCGGTTTTTTCAAAGTGCTCCGTCCAATATAACTTGCTACAGGTTGAAGATACATATATAGGTGTATATACGACTGCGTATATACTTGGATTTCGCAGGATCTCCTCTATGCTTGCTGTATTCAATAGGGCAGAGATACGAAGAAATTTATACAATTTCCACATATCGATAAATCTAGTTGTATCTCATAAAGATTCGTTAAGTCGTGAGAAAATTCTACAAGAAAATCTCTCTCGGTGCCTAAGACTGTGGAGTCATAAATGGTATTTAATGGATGTATAACGCAGTTGAATATAGTAGAGAGAAAAAAAAAAAAAAGTTCAAGTCGTTTTAGTTTCAGGAATAGAAGCTTACAGGAAGAATGACAAGATGCCATATTCCAACTACTACTTCCGGTATTTATTCACCCTTTCTCGTTCTCTTTCTCATTTCTCTCAACTCTCTCATTCATATTCGCGTGAGAATCGTCCGAGCTGAAATAACGCAAAGTATTATCTTAATCACATGCGACAATGAAAATTCGTTCATCACCGTAATTAAGGTTTTGCCCACCTCTTCTTCCGGTTCTAATCATTCTAGATGCTATCTTATTAAGCGCAAACATGCACGCACAAAAAAAAAAAAAAATAATGAATTCGAAGGTTTGTCGCATGGTTAATAAGTTTTTTTTACTGTAATTGCAGTTAATTTTTCTATTATTAGAATCGTTTTTTCAATTAACCACAGACGAAGCGCCGTGGGGACAGCTAGTATGTGTGTATATGTCTTCGACCTTTCGCAGTCTGGACGACGATGAGGGGTTAATCCCTCGCTCTTAATACACGCATACCTCTCATTGGGAGCTGTGGAGCGAACCCGAGCTTATATAAACGTTTCATTTCGAGACTTTTATCTCGAAATATAAAAATTATTTTTCGACAAGTATATATACAAATTAGTTTTCAACTATTTATACAAATGTTGAGCATAAAATCAATTTCATACCAATCAGAAAATTATTCCCAATAATATCATTGAATAAAAATGCATTTTCCATTTTTTCTTCTACTCTATACGAGGAAGCTGCAATTGCCCCTTCGGGAATAATTCAATTGCTCTGATTCATAAAAAATAGATTGTTCAATCGAAAGTCGATCATTTCCTTAGATTCTTTTTTTTCTTTTTTTCAATCAACTAATCCTCGATCTTTTGCGTATCTCATTTCCACCTCTTTTTTTTTCTTTTCTTTTCTTTTCTCTCTTTTTCTTCTCAACGTCGCGTGAGTACGACGAATCAAGAAGTTCGTACCGGGCGCGATCGCTTGTAAACGTTTATCAAGAGAGAAGTCAATGCACTTCGCTGACGCTCGTGGTGCATGCACTGTCCCCCCGCCAACGGAACACTCGTACTACGAATACCCATTCATATACACACATAAATGTAGAATATATGTATATACACAGCGTCGATAAAATAATGCCTTTTTGCCACATGGACATGAGAAGCGACGGAACTCACTCTTGGCTGGGGACTCGCAGAGAAAACGCATACAGAAATGCATACAGATATCGATGACTTAGAGAAAAAAGGGCGTATCGAGAATCTATATATACTCGATCACCTGGCGTTGGAGCTGCTTCGACACACACACACACACACACACACGCACGCACGCACGCACGCACGCACGCACGCACGCCCGTCACGCACGCACGCACGCCCGTCACGCACGCACGCACGCACGCACGCACGCACGCACGCACGCCCGTCACGCACGCACGCACGCCCGTCACGCACGCACGCACGCACGCACGCACGCACGCACGCACGCACGTACACACGCGAGGACGCACGCACGCACGCACGCACGCACGCACGCACGCACGCCCGTCACGCACGCACGCACGCACGCACGCCCGTCACGCACGCACGCACGCACGCACGCCCGTCACGCACGCACGCACGCACGCACGCACGCACGCACGCACGCCCGTCACGCACGCCCGTCACGCACGCACGCACGCACGCACGCACGCACGCACGCACGCACGCACGTACGCACGCACGCACGCCCGTCACGCACGCACGCACGCACGCACGCACGCACGCACGCACGTACGCACGCACGCACGCACGCACGCACGCACGCACGCACGCACGCCCGTCACGCACGCACGCACGCACGCACGCACGCACGCACGCCCGTCACGCACGCCCGTCACGCACGCACGCACGCACGCACGCACGCACGCCCGTCACGCACGCCCGTCACGCACGCACGCACGCACGCACGCCCGTCACGCACGCCCATCACGCACGCACGCACGCACGCACGCACGCACGCACGCACGCACGCCCGTCACGCACGCACGCACGCACGCACGCCCGTCACGCACGCACGCACGCACGCACGCACGCACGCACGCACGCACGCACGCACGCACGCACGCACGCACGCACGCACGCACGCACGCACGCACGCACGCAGGCACGCACGCACGCACGCACGCACGCAGGCACGCACGCACGCACGCACGCACGCACGCACACACGCACGCACACACGCGCGCGCGCGCGCGTATTATATACACGCTTGAGAGCAAGTTTGTAGGCATTGGCATTGTCGTTGTCCAGGTATGCAGTACTCAGCTTTCTCTATCCCTCTCTTTCTCTCTTTCTTCACCATACTTCATTACCAATACTAAGCTTCGACTACAAACACGTTTCTAGTAGATGGAATGAACGGAGATTCTTTTTTTTTTTTTTCTCTTACAGAGTCTTGAGTCTCTTCGTCATACGTTTCATCAGAGATCGAGGCTTATACCATCCTCATTTTCAACACTATACCCTTGCTCCTGCCCTCTCACCATCGAATATATATAACACCCGCGCGAACGCAGCACGTGTTTTTCTACACAATACGAAATACACTCGTGTGCGTAAGCGTTCAGCTGCAAACGCTTTGGAATCTCAAATCCTCATAGAAAGAACATGAAAAATGAAAAGAAATGAGAGTCTGGGAGGCAAGAGAAAACGAATCTCTTTTGTCAGCATACTTGGTTTTCCGATACAGACACAGAGACGGTTTGTTATACAGTTTATTAGGTAAACGGATCTGAACGGGGTAATTATTGTCGAGATTTCCGAAATAATTAAACGGAAACATCGATCATCCACTATAAGATCTGGTACACGGAGAAAAATTTTTCAGAATATTTGTAAGAAATTCCGGCAAAAATTGCCGTATTTTCCAATGACGCGTGTGCCATTGTCAGGCACAATAAAATATGTGCACAGTGCGTATAAATGTCACCAAAAAGCAAAATTAAAATCAATGGTGTCAGTACGATAAAAAGTAGTGTCCTGACATTGTAAAATTTCATGCGACGATTGTCAATTTTTGCTTGCCTGAACATGAATTTCAATAGTCCTCATTTTTTAGTTTTATTCCTCATAATAATAATAACAATAATAATAATTAGTATTATTATAATTATAATGCTAATAAGTTAACGAATTAAAGATTATTCGTCTATTGTTAATCCATTCATCAATCAAATGATTGATTGAATAAAGAAATCATCAATGAGATCAAACGTTTTGAACTTTCTTTGGTTCGTCTTCGAATCAGGCTTTCAAATTAAATATATGTATATGTGTCAGGACACGGCTGCGATAGGAGGAATTATGTTGGATTGGCAATTTGAAGTTGAAGGAGAACAGCACTCAATTTGCTGCTTCTTTCCATCCCATGAATTCTTTTTTTTCCTTTTAAGTATAAAAAAAATTGTCAAAGGTTAAAGAGCGTGTCACGTCACACGACACATCGGAATAAAAATAATAAAAGTAGATGACAGGCTCTGGCCTGGTCGTTTTGTGCAATAACAAAAGACGAAATTTTAATCAAAAATACTAAACAGCACGATAAAAATTGTCTTGCACGGTATTAAAATTTCTAACCCATCTGAGATTTAGTTGCGGTGCAGCCATTAATTTTTCTATCACGGCGTCTTAAAAAGCAACAATTTTGTTTGTAATGGGACTTTTTACAGTGCTTTTTCCAAAATTTCACTCTACCGTATTACAAAAATTCATAGACTTATGTTAAATACTGTATAATACTCATTGGAATCTTTAATTTTTTTTTCGATAAATCGTTCCAAAAAAGTCTTTCGCACACCCAACTTGTATTGCAGAGCACGTTAATTTTTGTGATATTTTTATCACCGTGTAGTAGAAAATTTATGGTTTTTTCTTGTCGGTCTGAATATTTTCATATTAATTATAATTATGAGAACTGTTTATTGCCAAATACTTGACAATATATACATAAACTATAGTTGGTCGAGTTTTTTTAAGAAGATTAACTTAACTTTCGACCCAAACGCCAATAATTAGAGTAAGAAAAACACTTGTGAAAAAAGGACATTATGAAAAAATAGCTACTAATGTTTTGACGCCCATATCACTTTCCATGATTTATTGGACTCATTAAATTTCTCTAGTTAGTATCGTAGGAGATAGTATAAATTTGATGCTGACTATAGCTATCTATCTTCGGAGCTGAAACGTGCACGCCTTTAAAATATTATTTTAGTATTTAATTGGGCTCATTAAAAAAAGCTTATAATATTTTTGAAAGGTTAATTTGTGAAAATGCATGTAGTATGACCTAGAAAGTGCCATAATAGTAAAGGAATAGTCCTCATAAGTACGCATGTATAAATATTAAATGCACTTTACGATTTTATATATATATATATGGGGCATTCCATGCCAAACCAGTCAGTCGGTGACCCCGACCATTTTTTATGTTGTCGAAATTTTTTCATTTTCAAGTAACTACTGAAAGGAGTTTTTAGGATTTTTTTTAGATTTTCATCTCAACTCGTTTAAAAATAATGAATTTTTCAAAATTTCGCACGAAATTTTTTTAAATGCTCATAACTTTTTCAGCAACAGAGATATCAAAATAAAATGGGAGGTAATTTTTTTCGTCTTGAATTGTAGTTTCGTAAAAAAAAATACAAAAAAATTATCAAAAGGCAATTTCATATATTTTTTTTAGTTTTAATCCAAAAATTTTTTTTTTTTTTCAAAACTTGGACCATTTTGATTTTTTTGAAAAAATTCACCTTATTTGTAGATATATTTTTACATGTCTCGAAAAATTCACAGTTTGTGATACCATCCCTTCTATTTTTTTCTCATTTTTTACCACGTGTAAACCATTAATTATTAGTTGTCAATCTTGAATTATATTTATTTATTGTTTTTTTTTTCCATTCATAATTCCATACCTTAAGAAATTATGGGTGAAAAAAGTAATAAATAAATATTGGAACTGATATCCATTTTTTTTTTTTTCAGTTCTCAACCAAACATTTACTTTCGCATCTTGGGCCATTTTGATTTTTCTGAAAAAATTCACCATCTTTCATGACACATTTTTACAGGTCTCACAAAATCCGCAGCGTGTGATATTCATGAATAAAGATTAATAATTGATAATCATTGGTTTACACATGACAGAGAATTAAAAAAAAAAATAGAATTTATTGATATCACACGCTGCGGATTTTTTGGGACGTGTAAAGATGTGTCGTGAAAAAAAATTGGAAAAAAAATTCGGCCCACTAAGCAACTAGCGGGGTTAACTCCGGACTAAATCAAAGATTTTTTTGGGAAAATAAAAAAAAAAATCAAAAGTATATCGAAATTTGAAAAATTCATGGTTTTTTCCAAAAAACTGAAATTTTCCATAGAACTTGATTTCCAAAATTATTTTTGTATTTTCTTCAGAAAAGTACATTCGAAAACAAAACTTAAAAAAAAAAAAACTTTCAAAAATGTTTGAAAAACAAAAAGCTATTTTTTTTTAACATTCATAACTTTTTTTGCCTTCGGTAAAAAAATTTGAAAAAATTCACAAAAATTTCTTTAGTGGGGTAAAAGAAAACTGCGAAGTTTCAGCCAAATCGAAGGGGGTCGGGTTTAAAAGTGGTCGAATTGATGTGGAATGACCCATATACATATGTATGTATGTATGTATGTACACTGAAAAAAGAAATTTGTTGATTCAACAAAATTTTTGTTGAATTAACAAATTGTGGCGAACAAAATGAAATTTGTGAACTCAATAAAAATTTGGTTAAATCGACCACTTAATTTGCTGGCTCAAATAACTATTGCTCATTACGACGAAAATATTATTGAATCAACAAAATTTTCTGTTGAATTAACAAATTTCATTTTGTTCGCCACAATTTGTTGATTCAACAAAAAATTCGTTGATACAACAAATTTCTTTTCTCAGTGTATGTATGTATGTATGTATGTATGTATACACGCATGGGACGGTTTATGTATAGTATTAATGCGTTAGTGGTGAGTCTACGCATTCTGAAGTGAGGCATAAACTGAAATAACGTCGTTGTTGGAATGCGCAGGCAACTTTCTTCTCTCTCTCTCTCTCTCTCTCT
>OZ022415.1:50435859-50540852 GCA_963989365.1 Rhimphoctona megacephalus | reverse complement strand
AAAAATTCCAAACTGCCGGTCCGTGAGTTCTGAATCACTCTGACCGTGTCCAGCTGGTGGGATGAATCAAAGGGCAAACATCCAACACATTTTTCGACAGATGAGCTTTTGTCGAATGAATTTTACAATTCGTGACATTTTCAATGATTCACGCCGGTATATACAATTGAAAAATAAAAAAGCCCGAAAACCGTCATATTCGAGTATATAAGAGTGCGGCAGGGCTCGCACGGCCTTTTTTTTTCAAATACTTGGGGTCGAACCGCTACCGCGTCTCTTGATATCCCACAAATATAAACGTTTAAAGATATCTCTAAAAATCATCAACGTTCTTAAAGTCGCGATTGGAGAAAATCGTAAGAAAAATATCAATCAACAATTTTTCCAATATTCAATCAAAAATCAAAAAATTATATCAAAAATAAAAAAAAAAAAGTTTGCTTCGCACATTGTTTGATATTTGATGAAAAAAAAAAATTATTAAAAATAAGAAAAACATTTTTTTTTTTCTATTCTCGCTTCAAAAGTACAGTCTGAAGATTGACCATGAATTTTTTCAGATTTTTTCATCATTTATAATTGCGGGGTGTGATAGCGCGAAGATGAAAACGACCCCGGTTCACGGAGTTAGGGTGCCTTAAAAACGTTCACGGATTGAGGGTTAATAAGCAGGATCAAATTCCTCTCAGAGGTTCGACCGTGAATGTATGCCATGCAAGAAACAAATAGTCCATGATTCTTTCAAGCGAAACATTTCAAGCCCAATGCTTCTCATTTTACAAATATGCGAACGCTATTACATGCATCAAAGAATTTTCTTTGCACAAACACTTTGTGAGAAGAATCGTGTAAAAACTAAGGTAACCCATGCAACAGTTCTAAAAATCGGTATTTTATTTACAATTCGAATTTTTGGGACACAACACGAAAATCGCGGTAAACGTCTGTGAAACACGTGCTAAGGAGGAAAACTTTCTAAAGTGAGGTATTTTTGGCCCTCATAGAATATCGAAGGACACACTTTGAATGATATATATATAGTAACTCAATGGAAACTGCTGAATAGAACCACAGAGGTCGTTTATTTATACACATTTTCAATGGATTGTTAAAACAAAAAATGTTTATACGTGTTTTATATACCTTTTTGATAATTACTCAGTGATAAATGTTGAATCGATATATTTGCGATGCTGATCAATCGCAAACGTGTAAAAACGTTCAATTCTCGGTTCACATTCGATTTATCCTATAAATCATAAAACCTTTCTATGAATGATAAAATAAGTTCAAGGAACCACGTGTAAAACGCGGTTTGGACTGAACACAAAAACGTAAAAGACATTTGATTAATCGAGAAAGGAAACAAATGATTTAAGCAATAGAAAAAAAAGTTTTTAGGCATAGCTATTAATTTTTGTGTTGAAATCTGTTGTTTTTAATTTCATCAAATATTTATTGTGGTGGGCACCTAAATAAGGATTACTCAAGATCGTGTCTCGCGTACAAGACCTTGTCCAATAACCTCCCACGATTCTCGCGCGACACGTGAAACAGGTTATAGAAACGTGCCAATGAATCGGGAGAAGTATAAGAAACCGAGAACAAGTAAAACTTCCTGATTCTTCGATTAGCCCAAGCAACAACGCATGGGGGAAGGACGACGAAGTCGCTCATGCGGAATCTTGTCTCTCAACGGTATAAATTGTTCTTTTTTCATCGTATGCGCGCCCGCGCGTGAGCGCGTTTTCGACAGAGAAAAAGAAAAAAAAGGCTGGAGCTATCCACGTGGGGGTTACCTCAGGAATAACTTACGTCTGAGTCATCAAATCTTCGAGACAAGTTATCTCGGCTAACTTCTCTTTGCAGGACAATCATGTGACGATGAAAAATATTTGCTTGCACATTTATTTCAATGATTCGATATTGACAACATCGTGACTCATGGAATTGCGCCAATTAGTTCTTTGAAAACTGAAGATATCAAGAATGCAATATATTTTTGTTTCAGCAGGATTCGTTTGGATAAAACCATAAATTTAAGTCGCAAATAAAAACGTAAACACCTCTATATATTGATTGGGCAATATTTCCAAAATCCATGGCAAATCAATTGCTATTGATTGTACAGAGTCTCAGAAACAGCGATTGTAAAATAGAAATAACCCGACCATATATTGCGTCACGTCAAAACAATAATGATACTGTCACATCACAATTATACCTTATTTTTCTCAATTATGCAATACTTAACCCTAAAACCCCACAACGGGGTAATTAGTTACCCCACGAAAATGTCAAATTTCCTTCCGGAATCATTTTTTTTAACGGATTAGGAGTAGTCAAAATTTTCAAAAAATCAATTTTTTTTTTGCATTTTCTCGAAGTATGATGTCTCGAAAATATTGCTTGAAAATTTCGAGTCAATCCAACAAATAGTTTTCGAGATATCCTACATTTACTGAAGGGCTCTCCGACCTGCCGCGTCTAGACTAAAACTTTAAATGCGTTTTTCTCAAAACTATGTTTTCAAAGTCGGTGACCACTGTAATTCAAAAAACACTCGACGGATTTGAATGAAATTTATACAGCTTATGGAAAGCGTAAAAAACTAGTCCTTAATCGAAGGATTTTTTTTTCTATTTTTTTAACAATAAACTAGTGCTTTTTTGCTTGAAAATCCCCGAGTAAACTTTCAGAAGCCGCCATTTTGTTTATTAAAAAAAAAAAGCTTAGATTAAGTACTAGATTAACTATTAAATTGATGATTTTTTATGTTTCATTGATTTCAGATGAACCAGTAAAATGTTCTGATGGTCATCGCAAAGCACTACTTGTGGAACGGGGTCCAACACAAAGATGGCAATAACCTCGTCTACAATTAATTTTTTTTTTTTTATATTTTGGTCAAGCAAACTTAACGGGACAGACCTAGTTAGAATTTTCGAAAAATCGATTTTTTTTTTATTTCATTTTCAAAAAGTAGAATCTCTTACGAACATTTTCCGCCCAGGTAAATGTAAATCGGACCATTATTCGCCGAAATACAAGACTTTGTAGCACGTCGTGTCTGAGCCATAGGTAAGCAGGTAGGCGGACTTCAAGTGCGTTTTTCTCGAAACCATGTTTTTGAAGTCGGTGATCACTGTAGCTCGAGAACGGCTTTACCGATCGGGTTGAAATTTATATCACTTCTTCTATACATGGTAGTCCTCCATATGAACGAAGGATTTTTTTTTTGGATAATTATTTTTATTTTTAATAGCAAAAAATGGAACTGATATTTTGGTCAAAAAAACACTTTTGACTTTTAACGGCCGCCATTTTGTGAAAAATGGAAATTTTTCAAAACCCTTCGTTCAACTGGAGCATTATATCATTAACTAAAAATCTCCTCCGTTTTTTTTGTTTCAGATGAGCCGTTGCAGCGTGAGCTTGATCACCGCAAATCGTGTTTTTTTTTGCAGCGTCCTCGGCAATTGACGGTCACCAGCTTATTTCGATATGTATTGCGTTGAAAAAATTGCAACATATACATTACATATGTATCTTTTAAACGGAAGAACTTTTGTTGTGAATTATTTTATCGTTTGACCGAAAAAAAATCGGAAAAAAGGCCTTTTTTTTGACGTTCCAACTAGGTCTGTCCCGTTAAAACATGATATAACAACTCTGTTTCATTAGTTTTATAAAATAAATTTAATTGCTGTCAAAAAAAAATTATTTTAAATACTCATTTTTTCACGCCTCTGACTACCCTTAACCCCTTAATTCCTTCCGTTTTATATATTCCTTCCGTTTTATAGAGTTTTCACCATTAAATATTTACAAAATGCGACTTTATCACACAAGCGAAGAGAATGGTATACAATTAAACTTTATTATCGCATACGAGGAACATTTTATGCTAAAGAGAAGGTTGGGCTAATTATTTATCCCAGTGTGGGGTTTACGTTGGTAAAATAGATTGTGGGGTTCTAGGATTGATATTTATGCAAATTGTGACTTGAATGAATTTTTAAAATTACCCGTCACAGGTAATTCGAAACTACCGTCGAGCGAGTTAATGATTGAAGCTGTCATTTTCTAAATAATCAACAATTATACACTAATTAAAAAATAATAATAATAATAATACGTTTTTTAAATATTTTAAGACCGTTAGAAATAGACTTACAGCTACACAACCAAACAAATTCTCATTTCACATTTATCAAAAGAGAATTACCAGAGTGTGAGGGCGTAAAGTGCTGTAAAGGATCTCGATCGCGACGAAAAAGGTCAAATATGTGTGGGTGCGTATACTTCTGTGTATGAAACGAGAGTGTGAAATCGTGTCGAACAACAATGAAATGTACGTCAACTTAAACTTTAAAGTTCATCGTAAGCGTCTTTAGGCATCTTTGTTTTATTTACGTATGCATATAAGGCACATCATCACGTGAAACTTACAATTGGAAACCTTGACCTTTTTTCGTTGGTACTAATTTTTTGTACATTTTTCTATCGAAAAAAATGGGATATACTCATTTTTGGATTTTTCAATTCGCCCAATGTTCCGATTTTCAGAGCGAATTGAATTATTGAATTCTTACTCTCTGTTTCTCTAAATCAAATCCGCAATTTCACACAAAAAGAAAATTCTCGTTAAATTATAATTTTATTAAAATAAATAAATTTTCAATCAGGTAATTTTTCCATTTGAATGAACTGAGTGAGCATAAACAGAGCACGATAACCTCGTTGCATTGCGTCTCTGCTTCGTGACAGAATTTTGTAACAACACCGGGAAGTCTCGATTCGTATTACTACTACTAAATTTCGTATCAACATTTTTTTGTAACATAAAACTAACGCTTCAACGTAAAGCGAATGAGACTCTATATAAGTAGATGTCGTTTCGAGAGAAGCAAGGACAATGTATGTACACAAATAAATATAAAAATACACAATAATGTATTCACGTATATAAAACAGGAGCAATCGAGACACAGCATCGTGTTTTTGTGGTTATAATGCGGTAACCAACCGCTAACGCAACGTCTCGGCACGGCGATTCCACGTTATTTTTTTCCTCTCCAATTGTCTTTGCTTTTTTTTGTCATCTTGTGCGTGTACACGTGTGCCTGTACTCATGCGCGTTTTTTTCATATTCCAATAGGAAATACAAAAGAAAGGACAGGTTCGCCAGGCTCATTCAATTATTAACATACCGTTCGTTAATAGAGGAAATACTTGCATAACTTTGCCTCCCACTTTGCTTTATACCGAGCAAGCCTCTCTTCGTACAATTAAATAACGCGCACGTGGATCATTTCATATACACAAGAATCGGTCAATCGTACATACACGCAAACTTTAGCCGCCATCAATCAACTACTTATTATGATCTCATTCGTCCCATTGAAAAAAAACTCCAACTTCCAATTTAACTTGAAATAATTTTTATTATCTAGCTTACTAATTGATCAATTATTTTAGAAATTAATCAAATATTCTAGTTTAACGTTTCGCGCAATTGTTCAACGTTTTCTCTGCAATAATTTTTTTATGGAGCACATTCTAAAATCGGTACGACTTTTTGTGGTAATTGAATTAAAAGAAAATATAAATTGTTTATTACATACTAAAAGAGCGTGCAATTAAAAAAAATGTCCAATATTTTAGTACCGTCCCAAATTTGTTGGCGTTTTTCGGTTATCAAACTATAGCGATAGTCCTATCAAAATTTGAATTTTATTTATAACGCATGTGCAGAGAAACGCAAGTATACAAATAAATTTGGAATAAAAATTACTTTTGTAGTCTATGGACACGCGTACCGCACTTGAAAAGTAAATATTTCCACGATATAAAAATTTACTTTTCGAGAAAAGAAACATGCACGGGAGTATCTAAAATGAATAATAAAAAAAAAAAAAACTTACGTTTTCGAGCTGGGTGGAGCGCCTCTGTCGCGGCACACAGAAAAGCGGCACGCCGCTTTCTCGCTTTCTCTCCAATATAGCGGCTATCGTTATAACTTTTTCTAAAAAAAAAATTCGTAATACGATTTACGATTGTTGGAACGATGAACTCTTTTTACGAGACACTGTTCACTCTTTTCCGATCGGCTTGACCACAATAAAAGGAGCAACAACTGAATTACCGTCGACCCTAATTTAGCACGAAGTAACTACTTCAAAATACATCCATTAAACTTGAAAATAAATCATCGCCCCCGCTTTACAGCACTTTGCAACAGGTATATTCTATTTTCTTTTTTTTTCGTTAATCCTCTCCAAATGTTTGGTTCCAGGTACACGTGAAGATATGCTAAGAATTGTTGCTTCACTCTCTCTCTCTTTCTCACTCTCGCACACGCGCATTATATGAGGTAAAAGTAACAGTAAACATCATCAAGAAACTAACGCACCAAATACAAAGATGAAAATATTAAAAATGCACCAATCTATCAGTCAATATTTGATTAACTGTCATTAATGAACCAATTATTTTTATTCACTTTATTTTCATAACTCGTATAGTTATATGAGCACGAACCTATGACTATATTTTTTTTTTCAAATTCATCCACGTATCCTCTGTTATTGTGTTCTCGTCGTTGGATAAACAAAAATTTACACGATAGTCAATACGTTTGATCGTAAAGTCACGTTCGTGTATTCCTCGTCAAACCGGACGTTACAGGACGTGCTCTACGAGCTCGAGACACTGTCGGACAATGCGTTGAGCGCGCAACACACGCACGACACACACACACACACTCATACACCCGCGCGCACTAAAGTTCGAGCTTTTTTTTTAGTTTTAAATTGATTTCGCGAATATCGTCTTCTCGCACGCGATTTAAATAAAAACCCATCACCTGCGCTATTCACGCGCGATCTGAAAATATACGAGTGAGAAAGAGAAAGAGAGAGCGCGCGCGTTCAAGGCGAATTGGCGAGTTATACGACGCCAACAGGTCGCGCGTCGAGGATCGACTGAGGAGGGACTCTACGTTGAGCCGGTCTCAACCGGCAACCGACAACGCTACGAGAACCCACACCCGATGCTATAGCTATCCTATGCCGTGCTAGATCTTCATTGAATTAATTTCCTCATATCGACAATATATTGACTTTTTTTTAACAAATCGTTTGGTGGCTGTTCAGTGGTGTACGGTATCGCATTTAGATCGTTCAATGATTTATCATTTTTTCAAAAAATAAATTTCAAAAATGACCCCCTGAGTTTGCCCCCTACCCATATTGATTATATTAACTTTTTTTTAAATAAATCACTGGGTGGTCGTTTAGTCGTGTACGGTATCGCGTTAACATCGTTCAGTGGTTTATCATTTTTTCAAAAAATGAATTTCAAAAATAACCCCCGGTGTTAGCCCCCCTTACATTGACTATATTAATTTTTTTTTTTTACAAATCGCTGGAAAGTCGTTCAATGGTGTATGTTTTTTTTTTTTTTTCGGAAAATAAATTTCAAAAATTGCCCACCAGCGGTAACCTCTGAACATCATCGATCCAAGAGATCGAAACGAATTTTGTATTTACGAATCAATCATCGTTTCCAGCATATCAATACTGTAAAAAAAGTTGAGAGACGTCCATTTTTACTCCCCCGAAATAGTTGTCCCGGTAAAAAATCTCCTTAACACAGAACCCCTACAAGTTATAAACCCTGCGAAAATTCTCTCATTCACATCAAATCTCTTAAAAAATTATAGGAGAACCGCACAAAAATTTTCTCAATAAATTAGTAACTTCCAAAAAATTATAAGAGAGCCTCACGAAAATTTACCAATCAAATAATAATCTCACAAAAGATGCCAATTAAAATCAAGGCCACAATTTTGTACAAGACTTTCGTTTGTACGGCTTATGACATCGTTAACTAACGAAACTCGTGTACAAAATCCCGGCCCCGACCAAAAATTAAGTCTAAACTTCACAAAAAGTCATTAAATAAATTAAAACTATAATAGCAATAGTCAGATACAGTAAAACCTATTAACCACTAATAAAAAATCTTTCAATTTATTGAAAATACAGTTGTTCTACACAACAAGAATAAGAATAAAAAATAACTATGTAAAAAAATTCCAATACAAAAAAAAATTTCAAACGAAATTAGATTGATAAAAAAATTTCGTCAAAGTACTTGGCGAGTTATGAGTCATACATTATGTGAATTAAGCAAAAAAAAACGCTCCAAGTACTTCGGCGGAAATTTTTTTTGATACTTATTTTTTATTCTTATTCTTGTTGTGTAGAACAACTTAAATATAAAAAAAAATAATAATAAAATGATAATACATAAATAGATAAAATGAAAAAATAAAAAATATTGAACTTTCATGACATATCACAGTATGATAATAAATTTATTCAGTGTAGAAAAAAGTGATTTAAATATTTCTGAATGAATTTGGCTAACTTGTTTGGTTTGTTTACGTTCGTGGAGCCTAGACTTCTTGTTTACGTTCCACGCGCTCTCACGCTTGGCCCGGTATCGCGCTCCGTAGTGATGGTGGTGGGGATAGCGCTCGACGGGCTGGCAGAAGGGATGAGCGCGAATGGTGGGGATGGTGGGGATAGCGCTCGCCGGGCTGGCGGAAGGGGTAAACGCGAGCAGTGGGTCAGGCGTCAGGCATGGGACAGGAGGGAGAGCGCGCGCATGTTTGTTCGTTCGGTATTCAATCGCCCGCGGGACGCAGGACGCAGGGCGGCGAGAAGCGCCCGGAAAGAGTAGCTGAGCGTTGGTCGGTCAATGCAATGCTTCGCATTATCTTTCGTCGATTTCAACGAAATTGAGAAAACGGAGTACAGAATACGACAAGCGAAATTCTACTTGATCCTCAGCGAATAAAAAAATATATAAAATAATTCTTTAATACGGTCTAAATTTTTTTCTCTACCAAATAAAAATACAATAATAATAATAAATAATAAATAAATAAATATATAAGAAAATTAACGAAAAATTAATGAGAATCGATAACAATGATTATTTTTATTAAAATTATTCAAATCTTTGAATTTTACTACACCATTCTTTTTTTTTATTTCGATTTTCGTTAATTAAAGGCAAAGAACATACGACGTCTCGAAAACGAGCGATTGCACGATAATACAATAAAAAAAAAAATTAAAGTTGAAAAACAATTGAAAAAAGGGTTGTTTCGTTTGTGTATCGTTATGAATTTTCAATTTTTATCTTTTGTCAATGAGTTTTCTTCACGCAAATGAATAAATAAGCTGATAGGAAAGCCTCTCGCACCCGATGTTATTTTCCGTGCTAAATTTATGCACAAATAATTTTTAAAAATTCTGCGTTTCAACAGAACGATCTAAATGCGATGCCGTATACCACTGAACGACCACTCAGCGATTCGTAAAAAAAAGTGAACATAGTCAATATTCTAACTCAGTGGAGGTCCGTGTTATGCTATGCTCAGTATCCCCTCTCCACCCATTCGATAGTTCTCTTTCTCTATACAGTAATAATCCTACGCGCTCGGCTTGTTTCTGAATCATCGGATTCTTCATTAATTCAATTTACACTAGATGGTCCCGTGTATTTTTTGTTTAATCATAGAGCAACCCTTTATTTAATTTAATAAAACATAAAATAAGATATCAATATATTTGCATCAGAATTTCAAGTATGTCTAGTGCGTGTGTAGTTGGTATCCATTATACGTGTAAAATACTTTTCGCAGTGATTTTAATTTAAAAAATTCGATTTACTCCAAAATATTTTTTTCTATTTAAATCATTAAAACACAAACGAAACCGAAGACATCATTTCTACGAAATTATAAATTCTCTAAAATGTAACGAACTTATATTGAAAAAAAATATCTTGTTGAAAATATTGGATTATCAATCAAACCAACGCCTTATTTATTAATTAAAGTAATTATTAATTATTTATTTTTTATTTTTATTTATTTAATTTTTTAATTTTATTTATTTAATTATTATTATATTATATTATATTATATAATAATAATTATTATTTATTTAATTAATTTATTAATTAACGTAAATATTAATTAAAGTAATACCTTATGTATTACTTTAATTGATAAAACTTGAGATACTTCATTTTTCGCTTGGTGGCGCTTCGAACGATTAAATCTTGAAAATCATCGGTTACTCTGCGCATTGTACATACTCACACACACACACACACACGCATGCGTAGTTTGTGAAACACCGAAGAATTTCCTGCAATTTTGAACATTCGGTCAAGAAACAATTAGAGATTTCAATATTTTAGTAATTTGGTGATGTTCAAGAGAGAATAATATCACCAAACGCATGTTATATCTACATCTCAAAGTATTCAGCGAAGAAACCGACGTCCGGTTTAAAAAGGATGACGAGGTCATTGATCCTTTTTTTCTTTTAATTATCCCTCCTATGTTGATTGAGAAACTCGGTGCTATCTCGTGTACCATTTTTTTTCACTCTTTCACAGTGTAATATAAATAACGACCTCCGCTCAAAATTTTTTGTGCCAAAACACTTTTTTATTTCATTCGGTTTTAAAACTTTACATTGCTCAATAGAAAATTTTTGCGCAAAAAAAAAGTACATTGAAATTGCCAATCTGTAGGCAACTTCCTGACTAAACAAGATCAAGGCTCAAAGAACACTTTACGCGACCCACAAAGTAAACAAAAAGAAATCAATTTTTTTTTTTTTTAAGTAGTTCCTACATAGGGGAAGGCCGGGCAAAGCGGAACACCCCTCCCCCCAAAAGTGAAATTTCTTTTTTTCATTGGAAAACTGAAAAATTCGATCATCTGACTCAGGACATGCGTTGAAAAAATAGTATTCATTGAAACGACTGATATTTCTAATGTGAAAATAAAAATATATGAATTAATAAGAAAACGAATATTCAACGAAAATTTGTGCGAACAAAAATTTCTTTTCGTGCAAAAAGGAGATGTGAATATTTGACTAGCATAAGAACACTATTAACAGTGCTGTAAGCATGTTTGAAAATTATTAATTATTCATTAGACTGATGCAAAATATTGTATTTTTTTATTTTCTTGCTCCTACTCGTGTTTTCTTTGGATATTAATGCAAAAAAATCTGTTCAAAACTGAAATCAATATTGGTCAATATTTAGAGGTGACTTTCTTGACTTTTATTGATGTTTTAATTTTTTTATGTTTTCTTTAACACCCTTTTTTAAACTTTCTTGCTCCCTCTCGTGCATGGCTTTTTTTAGATATTGATAAAAACCAAGTTCTGTTAAACAGTAAGCTTTATTTTCAGAGGTGTCTCACCCAACTTTTATTTTTATTTTTCCAATCGCACGATTTTACAAATTTTTATTTTCGGGCACCTACTAGGTTTTCCTTCAGAGATTGATCGTGTAAAAATTCTGGCCAAAAATGTCCTTAATTCGTTAAATTTCACAGGTGCCCGTATCGATTGCGATATGATTATTTGATGCTAATTTTGAGATCGTTTTATTGGCATCCTCCCACAAAATCTGTTGAAAAATACAAGACTGTATAGAATTTTTTTCACAAAAAAATGCATGACATATTCCGACGTCTTTACAACGCCAAAAAAAAAAACACGTCACTCGAGGGACGAGGACTCGACGGATCTGAAGTAAAAATATCATGAAAAAAATTGAACCATTTGAGGATGGTTATCTCAAAAAAAAGTAAAAACAAAAAAAAATTTCCATGATTTTTAACAATGGTTTAAAAATAGAGTTGCAAGAAGCCCGGACTTTTTATGTTCGTTTGTTGATAAAAAAAAAAATTGACGGACAAAAATCAATGATTTGGGACAGCGCTATAGCGAGACTAATGACAGGGAGAATATCGAAGAAAAAAATCGATTATTTCGAAAAATTTGATGGGAGGATACCCTCAAATGAAATTATTACGAGTAAATAAATAAATTTAAAAAAAGTCAAGAAAGCCATCTCCAAAATGTTAAGAATTAAGCTCATTTCTTAACGGAACTTTTATTTCAGCAATACTGGAAGAAAACAAATTAGGTCGCGCGAAAATTTTTTATAATTATTTTTCAACAGAATTTGTCTTTCATCAATATCTAAAGAAAACATGAGAGGAAGCAAAGAAGTTTAAAAAAGTGGTGTTTTTAAATAGAATACATTTCTAAACAATAAAAACATCAATAAAAGTCGAAAGAGTCGCCTCTAAATATTGACCAATTGAGCTCATTTTTAGCACAGATTTTTTTCATCAAAATCCAACGCAAAAAAATAAAAAAAAAAAAACATTTTGCATCAGTCTAATGAACAATTAATAATTTTCAAACATGTTTACAGCACTTTTAGTAGCGTTCTTATGCTAGCCAGATATTCACATCTCCGTTTTGCAGCAAAATAAATTTTTGATCATACAAATTTTGGTTGAATATTCATTTTTTTTTTTATTAATTAATATATTTTAATTTTCATGTTAGCAATATCAGTCGTTTCAATGAATACTACTTTTTCGACGCATGTCCTGAGTCAAATGATCGAATTTTTCAGTTTTCCACTGAAAAAAGAAATTTCACTCTGTTCGGGGGAATGTTCCGCTTTGCCCGGGTATTCCACTTTGCCTGGCCCTCCCCTACGTATGTCTACAGGGCTATTTATAGATTACGATCGATCGAGTGAACCATAATTCCTTGCAAATTGTTGCTGCCCAATAAAAGTTTGTGTAATTCATAATAATTCGTAATTCGAGTAACGTTTATAATTAATTAAATTTTTCTACAGTTGATTCATTGCAATTTGACATTAAAATAAAGGCGATGAAACTGTAAATCTCTGCTCGACTAAGTCATTTTAACGATATTCTTTCAGAGTAAATCTGAATTTAATTACAGAGTGTATGCTCTACATTTAGAGAGTGAGAACGAAAACGAAAATAATGAATTCGAATCGCCACTGAGCAGAGACTATCGATAAAACAAAATGTGTGAAAATAAAGGGCGCAGCAACATTTACGAAACATAATTTCTTGCGAGTTACACCCGAGGACGTTTGGATTGCACACTATACATAAAAGCATCTACTTTCCATTACTCACTTCCTCCGTGGAAAAAAAAAAAAAAAAAGACAAGTGCAGAGAGGGAACGAAGTTTTGAGGATTTAGTTAATTAAAGCGGAACGAAACGCCTCACGCGAACATTAACGTCGTCGGGTGTGGTTAACACATTGGCGCACCCATTCGTCAGACAAGATATCGTTCGGTCTTAAACCAACGACATTATAGCAGTACTTTCCATCGGTATATCTCCATGTGGATAATTCGATATGCATCTATCATAGGATAAGTCGCAAAAATATACTTTTTAGCAAACTAGGCACTTGAGCTTGTGTCGAGGGGAAAAAAAGGTATTTTGGGGTTCATCTTTTGTGGTTTGATTTTAGTACTAATGCTTCAAAGATTTTTTTTTGAAATTTGATTTTTCAACATTGAGGCAATTCTTTTCTCTACGAGACAGCGCTGACATTTCATAGAAAACACAATCATTGAAAAACAAAAAGGATGATTATAAGATAAATAACGCTAAGAAAGAGTTGTGATAATTGAAATACTATAAGAATATTGATATACGAAATTTTATTTACAGTACAATATTCATCTTACGCTCATTCCTCTTTTACGCTTTTCGACTCTCTTTTCTTCATTGTCCTTCGTGCCTTTTTTTTCCCATCTTTCTCATCCTTTCCGCGAGGTTTTGGTCGTTTTTTCATGCCTAACAGTTCCGCTTCTTCTGCTTTTTCCGCTTTTTTCTCTTTCTCCTCGATCAAATCGAAAATTGGCAATGGTCGCCTACGACGGGCAGCTCTTTCTATCTTCTGCGTTAATTCGACCTCCAGCCGACGAGTGATTATATTCGTCACTTTACACTCGCCTTTTACGCCTAATCGACCGGTCCTTCCACATCTGTCGTAACATTAAAGGTATTGGTTTTTTTTTCCTCGTCAGTCAATTATAAAACAATTGACGCAAAACGTTTTAGCTGACAATGGCTTTTTCATTTAATTTAAATTAATATACTACTCGAAACAATTAGAGCCTCACTATGTCAGCGTCGAATTATTAGGCCAACCTCGAATGATTGTATCTCTCCAAAAATTGATCACAAATTGTGTTTGAAAGAAGTATTTTGTAGCTTGAAATCTCTAGTTTTGGAAACTGAGCCCAAATTTTTTTATTCTTTGTTCTGGTGCGGTTATTTTTTGATAAATAAGATTAGCAAATGTATTTCGGTGTTGAAAGTGGTGCGCAGAGCCGAAATTTTAAGGGGAAAACTCTACCTTCTTCACCAAGATTATTGGGCAGTACTACATCTCTATTCTGCATCTCTCTATTCTTAAATAACTCTATGGGTCATTTCTCTACTCCAACACAACTCTATGCTTAAATATTACTGCGTTTCATCAACTCATCAAAAATGTATACATTTTTTATATCGACTGCGGATAATTTATCATATTATGGAGCACTTTGAGTTTCAATTGTTTTGGTACGAATAGAGATGTGCCGGAGTAGAAGAAGTGGCGGAAGAGACATATTTTGGAGCAGAGATGTATCAGAATTGAGATCTGCCAGAATAGAGATATTTCGCCATAGAAAGTTTTTTGAATTTATTAAGTATACAGATGTATTGGAATAGAGATGATTCAGATACGACATATTTTAGAGTAGGGACATTTCAGAAATGAAACATTTTGGAGTTAGACTTATTTTCGAGCATAAATTAAGGTTTTATGAGACCAGAGTTAATTAGCTACAGAGATATTTAAGAATGGACATACTTATGGAATAGAGGTGTGGCAGGACTGGAGATTAGAGATATTTACCCATAGAGTTGATGAAACACAGCGATATTTAAGAATAGAGAAATGCAGAATAGAGATGTAGTACTGCCGATTATTGAGAAAGATTTTTAAACTAAATAATTTTTTACCTGTGTATATAATCAGCTGTTGCCAACGGAAGATCATAATTGATAATGTTATTGACTTGGACTGTATCCAAGCCCCGAGCTCCGGCGTTCGTAGCTGACAAAACGGCAAACTCTCCGTTTTGAAAAGCTGCGAACTTACCTTGTCTCACAACCATTGGCATTTCGCCATTCAAATGAGTCGCTCGGATACCAAAATTATTCAAAAAAAGGCTGATCCAATCGCACGTTGAACTGTCGTTACTGAAGACGATGAATGGTACTTTTCTAACGGCTCTAGGCTTTACCATTTTCAGTAAAGTCATCGGTTTGTCGTCGGACCTAACTCTAAGAAATTTTTGTGGTACCATTACTCGATGAAAATTATCCGTCGTTACCTCACTCAACAATTTTTCCTGCAATGAGAAAAATCGTTATTCAACGAAACTTAAAATTCGAAATCTCAAGTTTAATCTATACGTACATCGATGACTCCACTCATGTATTCCGGCAAATCCGCTGCTTTCGTAGCGGATACGAGAGTCAACTGACAATAATTTGGAAAACCATACTCATTGGAGATGCTCCCTGAATTGAACTGAAACCAGCGCATTTATTAAAATCCGTCAACATTACGCCAATAGACGTAAAAAGTTTATATTTGTTTTTAACTCACGTTCAATCTGCGAAGAAAAACTTGGAGTTTCTCGTCAAAGGTGACATCAAAAAGTGCATGAGCTTCGTCGAGTACCAGATGTCTCACGTAATTCAATTTGTAAATTTTCGTAGTTGTCAATTTGCTGATTACTCCAAAAGAACCGATCAACAAATCAACTTCTCCAACTGGAGGATTTCCTACTATCCTGTTTGTTCTACCACCTGTTTTTACAGTTACTTTTATGTTGAGATCCTTAGCCAACCATTTAGCGTCTCTCTGTGATAAAACAGACAAAAAGAAAACACTATTGCAACCTTTTGTTTCTTTTGGTTAAAAAAAAATCGGTTTTTAAAGTTATGATCTCATCATAGTTAAGCAAGCGTTTTACTTCTATATTTCACAAATAAAAAAACTATGCTAATTTGACAACTTCTGTGGTTTTACCGCTATCTGTTCTGCGAGCTCTCTACTAGGCGTAATTATCAACCCAAACGGCTGATTCGGTGGTCTGTCTTCGTTTATTTCCAGCTTTTTCCACTTGTATATTTGATTCAATAGTGGCAAAAGATAAGCAATTGTTTTGCCGCATCCAGTTTCTGCTGAGAGTATCGTATGCCGTTCGAGCAATATTGTGGGTATTCCGAGACACTGTATTTCTGATGGAGCGTGTATATTCATTGATTTCAAATTCTCAATTAACTTCGGATGCAATTCAAAATGTTCAAAATGTGTTGCTTTGTTGAATAAATGTTCCTCTTCATCAACATCCTGAAATTAAATTAGGAATTAATCCAAAATCTCTCAAAACTAAATAGGACACCTCATAGGACAGTTCAGAAATTTTTACTCAATTTTTTTATAACTTTTATAAAATGGTAGATAAGTTGTGGAAATATAGTTTTATTTGTTTTGGTTTGTTTTTAGGGATTTTACAGGCTTCTTTTTTTAAATACTCTAAAAACTAACCGGAACACCTGTTAAAATTTGAAATCTTCAAATTATTTAATGCAAAGGATAAAGAAACAAAAAAAATAAAATTTCGGTTGTTTTGGTTAGTTTTGCAGTTTCACAAATAAAAAAAAAATGCTCCAAAATTCTTTAAATGGACCGGAGCACTTAATATTTAAACCTTCACCGCAACAATGTTTAATTTGCAAACTTACTTTGTAATCGGGAAGTATTGTAAAGTAATCACCGCTTGATTTCGGATGTAGCCATCCTTGGGAGGCTATAAGAACTGTTTCAAATTTGGAAAACACTTTGCCTTTGTAAAAATTGAATTCGGGCCTTTTGCAAATGATGAGTGGTTCACGTTCGTCTTTTTCTGGGACATTCAACTCTTTTTCAGCGACATTTTGATGTTGCGATAGAATCGACGAAATCTAAAATTTTTTGCACAACTTACAATTACGTTTCAAGCGCAACAATAATAAGACATTAAATAAATTCGTTAGTTAACTCACTCGGTAGGTTCGGAGGTTATACACTGAATTATCTACGCGCTTGTGGCACAGTTTACAAAATCGCGAAAACATTTCGCTAATTTCGATTATTCAATTATGGAAACAATTGATATGTGATGATATCTACAAATTTGAAACGCATGTCATTTTTCAAAAACCCGTTCTTTTCGTTAATAATTCGGCAATACCCAGATCATTTTTTCAGACGATCGTAAGAAATGGAAAACGCGTACTGGCCCGTGGTACTGGCACATGTAAAATAAATAGCAAAACCAGACAGTGGTGCCACCTAGAGTCGACCGGCTGAAGAAGGAACGAGTTCGCTGCGCTCGTCGCGCCGCTGCTCAGGAGAAAAGGGTGCTCATTTTATTATGACCAAGATGACAAATGTTGTTGATAATGTGTCAAAGTGACTTAACCTGATTTAACCTCTGAGATAACGTTAGCTCCCGACGATTGGTTTACCTATGTTAAAAGTTTATAATAATAAAAAGTGATATTTTTATTAAACGATACATAAAAATATTTTGAAACTCGAATTCGTTATGGATATACATAATTTAGACACCGCAAGCCTCTTGTTCCAAGAATCCAACAGTAATGTTCTCAATCAGGTATGTATTTATTTCGTTTCAAATTTTTGACTAAAAAAATTTCCTGCGTCCTCAAGTAACCCTGAAAAATTGCGAAATAGCTGTTGCATTTATGCGCGGACGAAATATGTGGATATCCTGGTCCATCGTATCAACAATTCGCCAACAACATCGATTGGACTGAGTGTGATTACAATAACGCATACTCGCTCTTCTCAACGATATTGAGAACCCCTGGTGCATTGTATTTGGATGAGAAAAAAGTACGTTTCCCTTTGCTAGGTGCTTCGATTAATAAGTCAAATTTAAACACAAATTGATTCTATTTGTTTAGATGCCTCGAGATTTTTACGATTTGCCGAAACAAGTGCAAAGCAAAGTAATGAGCTGTCTAGAAGTGAGACAGGAACATTTGACAGCTGCCCTCTTGACTGATTATTCGAAAAAACACACTCCCACAATGACCGACTTTGATTACAGATTAACGGTAAAATATTTATCTTCTAGTTTTTAAATAACCATTGAAATGCGAACGTAATTTGTGTGGCATCGGTGAATATAAGTAAGAAGTGTGAGCGATTTAAATATTTTCGTCGATGTTTTATAGACCGACAAATGGTAATGTTACTTACCATTTAATATATAATTCATAAGATGAGTGAAAATTTTACATTTCAAGTCTGAATGACACTAATAAAACTGCAATCAAATCTTAAACTACTTTATTTAAGTAAAAAAATATTTTAAATGTTTTTTCAAGGTGATTGCCGTAAGAAGTGAAGTACATGCGTAATGCATGTGTCGGTAAAATTCTCTCGACGTCTTCGTCGGATCTCTATGTTCAAAAATTACGAAACTATGTTTTGATTGCTATAAAAAAAATTTGTATGGGAAAGCTCTATCTTTTGACGACTGTCTCTTTTGGTGACGTCTAGTAATGTATGAAAAGTAAAAAAGAATTGCATCGCCACTTTTCGGAAAAATTCCACTTGTGTTGGTTTACTTTCTTTTTCCCTAAATTATAAATCGTTTAGGAGAAATGTTAAAAACTCGAAGAGCTATAATTTTCGCACTCATTGCAGTTAAGTCGGTGTTTGATTTGGATCTTGAAGATTAAATGCCTCAATCCCAAAATGTTTAGTATATTCGAGGCACTCCAAATAATTTTCATCAATAATATTGTCACAGGATCGTATTAAACTTTTATTTTATATTTTAAAGTGTGCTTGGCCCTGTACGAGTACATAAACTAAGTAAATTTTCGTATAAAAAAAATCATAAATTTTACCACTCGTACATTCAACTCTCTTTTAACGTAGAGACGAAAAGTATTTCTACACTGAGTGTACATTGTCATCCAAAATTTATTTATAGCAGTTTTTTTGTATTTTGATAAAAAATTGGTTGAAAAGTGAGTAATTTCGCGAAACTATCATAGAGTAAATGTGGCCATTTTCTAGTGGCGAATATAAAAATCAACTTTTACTCAAGTTTTTTCGCATCCATAACTGTGCACTTGCAATAACCGAAATAGCGATGAAAATCCGGCATAAATTTCAGCTTGTCATGGGATCAAGTAAACTGGCATCGCTGAGGGAACCTCTGTTGGAATTGGATTTAATGATCGAGCATAACAAGGACAAGAGGATTTTGGGCCTGGAAATAAATAGAGACGATTTGGATTCGTTAATAAACGCTCTGGAATCGACAGATCGTTGAATCAATTCAGACGTTAAATTTGAAAATAAGAGTCAAATGAAAATTAAAAAAGAAACATGAAATAAAGACTACGTAATTAACAAAGTGACGCTTTTTTCGTTCATTTCTCCCTTTACGACAATCATTGTATGAATTGAAAATGAAGATATACGTATACGTGTTTTTTGAATATGGGAGAGATGGATGGTGAGTGCGCGCGATCGCTAGAAAAATGGGCGGACGATAACGGCAACATGAATGATACACTTGTTTCACAGTTTATTATAGATTATAGATAAATGTAGAATAGTTTAGTTACTATTATAACTGCTGATCGAAGATATTGAAGACTGTACTTTCGCATCCGAGAAGTTCCCGAATCAAAAAAGAAAAGAGAAAAAAAAACAATAAAATTATATTAAAAAAGAAATAAAGAGTTAAGAAAAATCTCATTTAAAATAATTTGTGTCTGCCGAGATTAAGAATAAGTGAGATATCTTTTTGTTTTTTTTTTCTTTCGTCTTTTTCTCTTTGCCTCGGGAACGTCTCAGAGTGACGTTTGATAGTGATGGTGCAGAGATCGATCGCGTCCGAGAAATTTTAATAATGAGTCCGCTCTCGTTGTGAAGTCTTATTTCGAGAAAACGACAATTTTCTTCATCATTTTCTTCTTCCTCTTCCTCTTCCTCCTCCTCCTCCTCCTCCCCCCTTGCCCCCTCACTCCTTCAATTTGTTTTTTTCATTCGTACATTCTTCATCCTCATCTTCCCCGATTTTATCATTTTTTTCTTTTCGTTTTCGTTGTAAATATCATTACGGACAATATCTAATTAAATTTCATACGAATAAGGTTTACTATACAATTTTTAATTTTAACCTCCCATATCTCCGTAATCATTAATAATATATACCGTTGAAAAATCAATGCCGTTCGGCGGGCAAGTGACCACCTGTTTTCTCCGACTCGTTCCCTCTAACACTTAGAAATATTCTGATCCGGGAGCATATACATATATGCGTTTATCGTTTAGCGTTATGATCTATGCTACGGCCTTAATAACAAAAATTGTTCGTAGGCAATTATTATTATTAATATTATTATTATTATTATTAGTTACTTATTCGTTTTTTTTTACTTTTTTTTAAATCTTCGTTTTAATTCTGGAGATCCGTATAAACGTAGAAACATCGTATGAAAAACTTGAAAAAGGTACCGTTCGTTTTTTGTGTTTGTTTTTTTTTTTTTAACTTCTCGTTTGTTTGGGTGGGTGGATGGTGGTTGTGCGGGTCTCGTAGTTGGCAATTAGGCGATATTAATCGATTATTCATAAATATTACGACGGGCTTCCTCGTAAGTATCTCCTCGTACGAAGATTTCCCGAACAAACGCCGAATTTACACAAACGCTTTCTCTCCCTCTCTCGCTTTTTTTATGTCTAGATTATATATCACTTAAATTGCTCGACTTACTGTATCTTTTTTTTCGTTTTGTTTCCTTTTGTGTTTATCATTTTTTGTAATTTTTTTTTTTAATTGTTTTTGTCGTGACAGTGACACTATTTTGTGTCACACATACGTGCACGCGTTTATGCACTCAACTTTTGAAACTGTATGTGCGTGTGTGTATGTGTCTCATTATTTTTGTCCGTGATTCTCTTACGAGCGAATTTGAGTGAATTGCGTGTCTGTGTTTCCTAGGAAGTCTGCGGTTCCTCGTTACAACTTTAAACGTTTTGTGTGTATGTGGGTTTTCTATGATTTTCTTTTCATTTTTTTGTTTTGTTTTAAATTGTACAAACACAAATAAGGATTGCGAAATGAATACGAGCAAAACGTAATCGAATCACGACGTGAAATCTCTCTGTAGTTTGAGTTTGTCAAGTTTACGCTCAATTATTGGCCGTTTTCATCGTTTTGCCTCGCGACTGCTCTCTTTGTCCGTACAGCTCTTTTGTTTTGTTTTTTTTCTAATACCATCATCATCAGCTTGATAAAGACAGTCATTCATTGCCCTTCTTCATTCTCCCCATACTTGCTATATCTCGACCATTCTCAAGCATACACAAAGCACACTCGCTTCTCGTCTTGCTTATTCTTTCATACACGCAGCCCATGAATTCTATCTATTATTTCATTTCTTTACCTTTTCCCGCGAATAACGTACCGCGATGATCCTTCCATTTTCGTATCTTCCAGCTTACAATTGTAAGTAAGTGTAGGTTTATGAATGGGAGGAAGGGAGGGAGGGGGGGGGGGCGGTGGGACGGGGGTGCCAACCTTTTGAGTATTTTCCTCGAAGTACACGAAGAACCGATACTCGACTCTCGATTCATTCAAATATCGCGGACCGATAAATCTGTTCTCGTCTCTCTCTTTCTCTTTTTCTTTCTTTCTCTCGCGTTAGACTTATCTTAATAACAATTAATGACACTTTAAAATTTCTACATTCTCGCGCGGATTAATGATTAACTCATAATCCACGCCTGGGCACGGCCCAGATTTAAAATATGTTATGTGTGTTTTGACGTGTACATATATATGTGTGTGCGCGTGTATTCGTCGGGTTCGTGTAGTTGTGTGTACGAGTGTGTACGTCTTTGCGTGTTTTATATTTTTTTTTGTAGTGTATTAATTTTCCGTTGCTTCGCGAAATAATGAATCACCACTCTCGAGCGACCTCGCGATAAACGGTCTCACGATTAATTATCGTTGTCGGATTGCCATCCCCTTTTATTTCTTTATTATTTCTTCTTCCCGTTTTTTGTTTGTATTCGATTTCTTTACGGTTCTTAAATAATTCGATCCATTGCCATCTCCAATCTATCAGCCACCCTGCCATCGAATGCCGTCTAGTAATTAATAGGCCTACTATAAAAGTCCTTATGCCTTTCACGATCTTTATCCGTGACACATCTTTGTCGCTGGCTATATTTCTTTTTTTTCATCCGCCTCCGTTTCCCCTTTCTTTCTTTCTTTCTTTCTTTTTTTTGCTGCTGCTCGTAACGAAAGAACGATATTTTCAGTTTAGTTGCAGGAATGGTCCAAATATACATATCTATATAATATACTTTTTTGGTTTTAACGAGAGAAAAGAACTTTCTTCTTCCCAAAATACAATTCGGTTAGAGCGGCGCTTATTCGTTCATGTTGTTTTGGTGATTCATGTCGGCAATAATTTCCTGCAACACAGAAAAACGTTAATTATATTAATATTCAATCGTTTTTCTTACAAACAAACGTTCGAGATTAATATATATTTTTCTATTCATCGTTTGACTTTTTCTTTTCGTTTAAATAACTCACATTCGTATTGTTGATACTCTCGATGTTTTCGTTGACCGCTGCTGCAACTGCTTTCTCGTTGATGTCGATCTCCTCAATAGCCTAAAAAATCAATCACATTTGCGTCAGAGATATAAAAAAAAAACAAAAGTTGAACGATTGAATTTACGAGACACAAGAAAAAGATCAGATGGCCCCTCGCTCCATAGTCTTCATAAGGTTATTTGCCTTAAGAACCGGAAATACTCAACGAGAGCCTTTCCGGTCGATAGGCGATCATCATTTCAGTGTAAAATCTTTTCATTTAACACTATGACGTGAAACTAGATATTTCCAGAATAATTCTTCTTCATTATTAAGGTACGTTAGGATTAAAGTTTTTTTTTCGATTTCAACTTTTTGAAGACGATTTAAATTTTGCTTAAATGTAGGGGAAAAAAGTCGATTGGAGTATTTAATAGACATTTGCTTACCTTGGTAACCGAAGCAACATCTTCAGTGATGGCCGGTCCAAGAATGGGTGCTGGAGCTTCAGCGGGTACCGCTGGTGGTGGACTCATCGGAGCTTCATCATTCACTTCCGTCGTGCTTATGTCATTAGCACCAACGTTGTTCTCTACTGGTGCTTCGATTTCGGGTTTGCTCTATAATGAGCAAGATCAGAGTAAAAAATTAATAAATAAATCTCTTGTACATCAATTTTTTTTGACATTGTCAAATTTCAAGTCCCAACATGCTTAACGAAAAATCACCTCGTATTTCGATTAATTCTGTATAAACGTCATTTTCTTCGTTATTTAACAGTTTATTAGAAGAGCGAATAAATATCTTAAAATTCAATGAGCTAGTCAAGTTTTAATATTAATCATTGTATTTTTTGTATTGAGAACATGATTTCAGTTTATAAAATTAGCACCAACGGTGCATAGACAATTATCAAAAAGTATTAACAACATTTCGTGAGCAGCCATTCTGAAATTTTGAACAATTTTCTTGAAGTAATATTTATTTAATAAAATTTTTTCTAAAGATCAATAATCCAGTCAATTCGAGTTTAAAGAATAAAAAAAAATGAACACTCGAAATTGATCGGACATTGCAATTATATATGTGACATTGTTTGATTGATGTGCCAGATACAGAATAATTCGTAACACGTTGGGCGTTGTTAGAGAATGAAAGCCCCCGTACGTAAATCGCATCTTCTCCCCGTTTGGACAAAACAATCGAAACATGCTGCATACAAAATATGCGGACGACACAACGGATGCATTATCGCAGCACGATGAAAACGTACGAGAAATTTCTCAATTAACCAACAGATCTATGGTAACTGCGTGATGGTAAATGTAATTAAAAAAAAAAAAAAATCATCAAAGAAAATTAAAAAAACAAAGAAAGAAAACATTAATATCACCAGCTACAAGCTTCATTCGTTATAATCGAATGTTACGTCTATCAATGAGTACTTTCACTACAGTCACTAATATCTAATAGACAAACGAGTCGCTCAACGGGCGTTAACTCGAAAAAAAACTCGTACATCATTGTTTTCTCGATGAAATATATTTTCTAATTAACGATTGTTTTTTTTCTTCTTCTTTTTATTCCCAATTAATCACGTGTTTCTAGAAATGCTTTGTGTTAATTGTACACATATGTAAAACGCAGATAAATGTAATATAGATATTTTTCTTTATAGCGAAAACCAAGAGGCAAACAACACAGGGTAATTGGTAGTGGACATAAGGATTTTTTTCGAGCAACAGACATTTTTTTCTTGGTTGTTAATAAATGTACGATCGGATAAGAAGGATGAGCAAGGCGAGTTTCCCTCGCAGCGAAGGTTATACGACGATAGTCAGAATAGTAAATAGTAGCAATCGTAGCAGGGATTTAACGCCAAGGAGAAGGGTTGTAGATTTTTTCGTTGTGTTGTAGGTGGATAAGCGGGACCGTCGTGTAGGGTTCGATTGTATGAACAAGGACGCTGCCAGAATATTTTTATGGAATTGTGATTTATCGAGGCTGGCAACGAGCTAGAGCAAATGTTTCTGCATTGAGTTCCATGCACGTCAAAATATCCCGTCCGAACCCCAACGTACGAGCGCGCTTTATCTTCCTGCACGCCTTTTTTCTTTTTTTTTTTTGTATTTACACCCTTTTTCATTCACTTTATTCGCCGGATTTCAGCGGCATCAAGGATGGATGGATATAGATGGATAGAACTCGTCGACGTCACTGGAGAAGAGGAACAACAAGACATATCTCAGATCTCAGGAACGATCTATATGTATAAATGTAACCAGATAATAATGGGTGTGCGTATGAGAGAAATCAGGAGCTCGAACAAGGTAGATAGATTGAAAGAGAAAGAGAAAGAGAGAGAGAGAGAGAGAGGGAGATATAGAGAAAGAAAGTTGTGCGTATTTCAGACTACACCAAAGAGACAGAAGATTCACGTTACATGACTTGTTTCAAATTTAGCAGAACCAACGACGAGAAACTTAGGGAACTCGATACTCCTTGAAGTACGAAAACACTTTAATTGACCGCTTTTTTGCTTTTTTTTTTTTTTTTTAGTGATTCATGCCAGGATTTTGCACGTTAGTCACCTGGTCGTTCTCCTCGATGGTGTCGTTCGTTAATTGGCCATTGACCATCTGATTTTCCTCCATCGATTCGGCTAATCTCTCCTTCAATTCGAGCTCCGAATCATTGTAAGAATTGAGACTTTGTTCCAACGATTCCATCTTGAATTCACGATTACTTTGATCTTCGGTGAGTTCGAGCAACGAGGTTGATTCTCCGGTTGAGGTCTCGCAGAGATTCGCTGGTTCGACATTGCTAATGCCGCTAGGAGTTCGCGGTGGTGTTAGTGGTGCTTGAGGAATGGGTGATGAGACGGGAATGAACGAAGAGTTTTCCGTGTTTGAGGGATCTGTCGGATTTTCCAATGAACTAACGTTAGTCTCGGATGAAAGGTGACGAGGGGACGATTGTTTGGGGGTCTCGGGTAACTGGGGAGTCGGTATATCCGTATCGTCCATTATTGCCTGTGAGAGTAGATCGAATCTCGTTTGTGACGCTTCCTCGAGCTGTGAGGACGACGGCGGCGATGCTTTATCATCTTGATCGTCTGTAAGCAATTCGATTTCGATGAGTTTTACCGTTTTATCAATGTTCTCGTTTGTTTCCGGGGAATTCTCGACAATTTCGGTAATAACGCCAGAGTCTTCGATCTGCGTTGACATAAAGTTCAACAATTGGCTGGTAGTTTTTGGCAGGGGTATCGGTGAATCAGGCAAAGGCGGCGGTACGTCCGCCATCTCGTCGGTAATCTCGTCGTTTCTTCGGTATTCTTCTTCTTCAACAAGAGTGACGATGGGTTCGCTGAGAGCCTCTCCGACCTCGGGACTGGCCTCAATCATTTCGTCCGTCACGACGAGCAGCCCTTCATTCGATTCTACCATTTCTGTCGGCAATATGCAACTGTCGCGTTCCACATTAGCTTCCAGTAGAACTTGAACAGTTTTTTCATCATTTTCGACAGGAGTTTCGGGTACAACGAGAGCTGGTTTTGCCTCGACGATGACGCTGTTCGAGACTGGAATTGGACCTTCCTCTGTACGTATTACGAGATCATTTTCCTCTGGTGGCTCGATGCTGTTGTCGTCGCTCGTGGCCGATGGAAGATCTACGCGTTGGGGCTCGGTTACGAGCTCATTCACCACAGGATCGTCAATATTATCGGTTATCAATGAGGAGGAAGAGTTAGTCTCTTTGGTGATTGCCTCGGTAGCAACGACGGGCGTATGCGTGTCGTTGTCAGTAGTGACGATGTTCGATTCGGGGGACGCGCTGCCTGTTTGCTCGTGGGGCACTGACACGGTGGATAAATCGGGAGTTTCGGTAGCTTGGACTGTTTGAGCGATCGAGGGATGAACCTCGCTTGTTTGGCAGGTGATTTCGGGTGGGAATGAGGTTGTATCGCCCGGTACGTTTTGACCTGAAGCATATGCAATGTTAGCCTTGTTAGCAGCCTCAGCAGGAAGCTTGAGCGCCTCGGCCAATGCCGTGGCGTTCGCAGCACCTTGCTGGGATTGCTGCAACAGCGACGGATCAATCGGCGTTGGCGGTGGACTCGATGGGAATTGGGATGGGATATCCTCACTGGTTTTCCTCTCAATGATAGACGGCACGGTAGTAGCTGTATTAGCTTTTTGCTTGGACAGGGAGTTGACCTCTACCGGGACATCTATAACCGCCTTGACTTGACTGACCTCGACTGTTTTATCAGCTTTCGCGGGCTCGACCTCTTTCTGGTTATCCTCGGTGGGAACGGGAGTGGGTGCGGGAGTCGTGTTATCGTCTTTCTTCTCTTCAGCCGGACTTGACACTACGGGTGCAGCTTTGCTCGGACTCTTCTTCTCTTCTGGTTTGGCAGGCTCGGACGTTGCTTTGACCTCCTCCTCATTCTGTTCCTTCTCCGTTGGGCTACTCACTGACGACTTCTCCTCGGCTGGGGGACTGTTTACTGCCGCTGCGCCTCCTTCCGCGCCCTCGGCTTCCTCACCACCCTGAGTCATCCAATAAATACAAATTATTTTATCAACTGTACACATCAAATCAACTCTACATTCAACTAACATTGAACAAATTTCAACAAAATTACTTAAGGATATATCCTGGCTTGCGCTACCACTCTCAAATTTCTCTTGACGATATTTATCGAAATTAGTACATTCTTTACTTTTTATTTTTTATTCTTAAAAAAACCTGATAACTTATAGCTAGCGAAAAAGCTCTTTACCCGTGCTTCAAACTAAACAGTTTATGACTTTTTATTTTCTTCGAAGCCATTAGAAGCCCGCACGCAGTGGACGTGTATATTTGTTTCCAAAAATTTCATTTTAGCCAGCGTAGTCGCCGTTTCGAAGGTTTTGCAGAAACGAAGAGGTAAAAAATTGTCTCGTTAATTTGTCATCACATTCTCACTGTTCTCATTCCATTTTTTTTTTGTCGTTTAGTTCGTACACGAGAAACGTTTCGCTTCTTGTGTTGCAGTTGTAACGAGAAGGAACGAAAGGGGGAGGGCAAGAGTATAAGGTAAAATGTGCTAAATGCATAGCGTGAAAACCGTATGGAACATCGCTTATTTCCGCGGTTCGCACATTAGCGAACCTCGTTCTATAGTACGTGTGGAACGTTAATTCAGTCAAGCATGATATTATTTTTTGTTTGAAACGTTGATAACGGTTTGTACCGAGCTCTTGGGGTTGTTCGTTCGCGCACGAGCAACCCTCGTCGAGTGTGTGTCGCCAGCAAGGGAGAGACTTTTTTTCACTTTCTATCTCTCTTTCTCTCTCGAATCAGCTCTCAACCCCTCTCAAATAGGCAAAAAAAAAAGGGGCGAAGGAAACGGAGGTGTGGCGCTGCATGAGCTCTTGGTGTCCGTACTTGCGACGCTCGTGCTCAAAACTCATGTTGAGTCTATCAAAACAGAAGGAGAGGGGACTTACGAGCTTTTCTGCAGGCTTCCGATTGAAATCTCCGACCGTTCATCAATATTGTGGGGGAATAAAACGAGAAAGAGCACCCTTCGGGATTGGACAACCGTGTCACTGTGTCATTTTGGGAATTATCTCTCGAGATGGGATATACGACATGTTTTATTTCACATTATAAATGTTCTATACATTTTATGGCTTTGTGGATATTTATGTACATATGAGGCATTTCCCCTTACGTTTACACTTCACGACCCTGACCTCTTTTCATTCGTGCAAATTCTTTTTACGTTTTTTTCTCATATAAGAAATATGCAGAGTTTTCCTTAACGGGTAAAACCACTGTAGAATTTTCGAAAAATCGATTTTTTTATTGGCTTAAAATATACTTTGAACCCTCTTGAATATGAGGCAAAAAGGTTTATACCTGAAAAAAAAATTTTCATGCAAATTTCGGGCTCTTCCCCGAGCGCGTTGGTCATTTCAGTACCACGTTTCAAAACTTTAAACGCGTCTTTCTCGAAACACGATTTTTTAAAACGGCACGTAGAATAACTCCAACAATTTTCATACTTTTCACTTGAATTTTTCACAATATCTTAAAAATAACATTTCGAATTGAAATACGTACGGAATTTTCGATAAGTTCATTTAAACATTTTTTATCAACAAATAATTACCCCTTTTTTCTGTCCAAAATTGAACCTCTTCATTCAAACACTCGCCAATAATACAAAAATAAATATTTTCAAAATCCCCTACGTACTTCACTAGCTATGAGTGTCCAGATTAAGGTTTTTTTTTTTATTACAGATCAACAATTGCACCAGTTACACTGCGTGCCGCGGAGCGCCTCGAATTCAACAAGCCTCGCGGAAATGGCTTTGGTGTCGCCATTTTTAAATATTTTTCAATCATAATTTTTTGTTGTACAGTTAAATATATGCTTAATAACTCCCCTGAATATTATTATTCTATTACCTTTCCTTCCACCCGAAAAAAATTGTCGAAAAAGGCATTTTTTGAGGCCGTTACAGTGGTTTTATCCCTTAAAATGGCACATCTTCAATATTTTCCATGTTCCTTAAATTAATTAGAGTCTGCTTTAAATTATTGCGATAATTTCAAATTTGCACATAAAAATGTTTAAATTTTATTCCACGTACTGAAGAAAATTAAAAAAAATTAAAAAAAAAAAAAAAAAAAGAATGATACATTTCATGAAACGAATATTATTTGGGCCGACCGCGTTCCTTTCATTATTGTTGTAATGAAGACATTCAATTAGTTTAATGACTCTGACGAGAATTTAACCGCTCATTTCAAAACTAAATGTTTTTTTTTTCTTACAACAATTATACATATATAAATTTTATAGAGAGGTCATCTTGGATCTCTTGGATGGGAAATGAAAGTACGCTCAAAATATCTGACGCGAGAAAAGCTCATTGCGCCGTTGGCGTTCAACCAAAAAAAAAAAAAAAATAAAATAAAAAATAAAATAAAAAGAGCTCGTTGCATATTGGCCAAAAGCCAATGCGTGTGAGTACGTATGCCGTGTGTACACGCAGTAAGAAAATGTAACGAAACAACTTTCCATCTGTCCGTTTCACCGTGTCGTTTCAGTCGGGTTGCAACTTTTAGGGAAATAACAAACTTCCGATTGGTGATGTATGGATGACACCATGGCGACGAGTTAAAGGGGTAATGGATTAGGCTGAACCTCAAACTTTACCAAAGTAAAAAAAGCGCGCACAGGCTATCATCATCGACCAAGACCATTTCGCGTTTTTACGTTTTTTATCTCAGCGCAAGCTTTTGCAGCAGTTGACAAACCAAGAGACGAGACTTTATTTGTGTGTTGCCTCACGTCTAGGGCTTTGGTCGACTTCCGCCTCCAAGGCTTTTGCCCTCGATTATAGAAGTGAACGAAAGTATACAGTCCTGATTATTCTTGCTTTTTCGTAGGCTTAAATGCGTACATTTTCCTCGCTACAAACGGTCTTCTTGCCGTTCTAAATATATACATACATAAACTGGACTTTACAATACTCTCTCGTTTATTTCTGTGCTTGCATTTTCCCGAGAACAAGAAAGTATGGATAGAGTGTATATATGCTACGAACTTCAAACTGTGTCGAGGCTTAATGAGCACGTTGCACTAAACATGCAACGAAAACCTGCTCTCTTTCAGTTGTTCGTTGAATACTTACAATTCTTCGTTCAGAAAAATATTCATGCCTTTTCACATTTTGCTGATTTTTGTAAGAAAATACATTTTTGAAATGAGACAAGGAAAAGAGGAAAGTACTATGAAAAAGACCATTTTTCCCGGATCATATATTGAACTGAGGCACTTATTGTTTAAAACGAATAAATTGGACAAATTGTAACGAACGTAAGAAGATGTTAATATTTAATTGTGCTAATGAAATTTTAGGGCATTCGACCATTTCAGTCCGGCGCCAATGACTTTCCAATGCGATTGTATTGACCTGCATCGTCTATGTCGAATGGATGGTTAACAAAAAAAAAAAAATTCAGGCAAAATTTCACAAGAATCGATCATCCGGTCGAAGAATTATCACGAGTTAAAAAGGTATTCCAGAGGGGTCGCGAAACATGAGAAAAAGAAATGATTCAGAGATAGGGAAAGCTTTATGAACGTTTGTCATCTTTTACCACGGAAATCAACGTCGATTGTTAAGGAAGACTTTAATAACGTTAACGATATTACAGAACAAAAAAGCCAACATTCATGTTCCATGCTAACTATTTCAAGCACGAAGACTCGCAAGATAATTACAAAAGAGGAAACTAGAGAAGAAACCAAGATTAAGAGCATAATCGTGACATTGCAAATTCATTTATCTCGTTGAAATTGTCTCGGCTCTATTCATAATCGGAATTTAACTTTGGAGCTATAGTTTTTTTACTGAGCTGCTGAATGAGAGTTAGGCAAAAGCAATTAACGTCAGGGGCTTTATTAAGCTCGAAGAATAGAGATAGTACGACCCCCTCTGTTTGATGGATGATAGCAACACAGGAGAAGAACAAGCGTTGTTATATGAGTAGATGAGACTTCGTGTCCTTTGAATATATTTTAAAATACTAAGTGAGAACATAACGGTTTACCGAAAGAAAAAAAAAAAAAAAAAAAAGAAAAAAAAACACTAGTCTCCATCTCGAAAATTGCACATTTTTTGCATCTGATCCACGAGAAAGAAAATAAATATAAAAAACATCGAGTTTTTTCTTCGCATTTTCAGCGGTTTTAAAAAATATTGAAAGCTTCCAGCAGTTCTGCTTTCAGCTGAGATATACGTTCGCCAAGTGAACGTAGATAATATAAAAATTTTAATCGTCTAGCGAAAAAAGAAATTTTTCAAACGACGTTAAGGCTGCGAATTCGATGTACTAGTCTCGCTGACGAATTTCTCCTCAGCGCTTCGGCTATTTTTACGCGCGGAAAAGAGCAGAAGCGAGAGCACGGGGTGAGAGAAAAGGAGAGAGGGAAAGTAATCCCGAATAGGAAGTTTTAGCAGACGAAAAAACGCTTGGGCATTTCAATGCTGGACGAGTGTCTCATTTTACTTCGAGTCTTGCACAAAAGATACAATAAAAATTAGTCGAAAATGCAAATCCATATTAAAAACACCGTCCAATGAACAATAAAAAAAACTACGACGATGGGCATTCTAATTAAACGAATAAATTCATAAAATAAACGAAAATAAAAACAAATTTAAATATTGTAAACATTGTCCATGCAATGTCAATGCAGGAGGGTTACGAAAGTGAATTATTTCGAGTCGATGAGAACAAAAAAAAAGCGCGTATACAGGAAAACCTCTGTAGAAGTTAAAATCCTTTATAACTCGAATGAAAAAACTCGTAAATTGTTTTTCTCGAATTTTCTACAGGTTTCCTCGAGTTTGGACCGACAGGGGTTCTTCTATATTCTAATTGTGTTGAGCGGGTCTGGCTGCAAGAAGGTCCTTGAACTCCGTCCAGTCAACGAAAAAAATAATACGACAAAAGTAAATAATAAAAAGCCAAAAAGCAGCGAAACCGGATGTCGTCTGGGCGGAAGTAACCTGCCCACTCGATGAATTTAACTGATCTGTTTTATACGTCTCGCATTGTGTGTAGGTAGTGAACCTGTTCTAATAGTAGCGACGTGAAATTGCGAAATAATAATAATTACGAAATAGGGGAAGGGACGTTAATAAATTAAGTAAAAATAAAAATGATTTGTAAGCAGTAGTACAGGTGGAAGATGTAATTTGGTGGAAAACATGAAATATTCACATCCGTACCTCGATGATATCATCCTCATCAACATTCATTGCGTTGTCGTAGAACTCGGGGGGCGCGATGCCCAAAAGGGGTATCGCCGACAAAATTCTACGAGCTCCTCTGGCAACTGCACCTGCCGCGCGATAAACTCCATCTCCGAGAGTGCGGCCTACTTTCATCATGGATTCCATGAGTGTATTTTATTTTTTACCCCCGATTTTTATTCTCAAGCACAATATTAAAAAATTACGAGATATTTGAATCCCCCGAGCCTTAAAAGTGATCAATTAACGTTGATATTCTCAAGACTTGAGTAAAAAATGAGCGGTATTGATCGAAAAAAATTTATTGCGCAGCGTAATTGAATGACAACGAAAAACGACTTCGGACTTGTGGATATATTTACGAGGTATTATTAAAAAAAAGCCACCCGCACGAAGCTCGAGGCACTCTTGTTGCAATGCAATACAATACTTCCGTGCACTTAATATTTCCTATCAGTTCGACCTATCTTTCTCTTTTCTTTTAAACAAATTCGCGCACGTACCTAACGAGCGAAAAAAAAAAAAAAATAAAAAAAAATAACGAGCGAGCGAGCGAGAGAAAGAGAGAAAGAGAGAGAGAGAGATAGGTCGATATAGATTACGTTACGAACGGACTAACCGACGCTGACTCGGAGTCAACCGACACTCGGTGCTCGTTTATATAGAGAGACTACCAGAGAGAGAAAGAGCCCACGTTCGTCCCACACGTAATGGAAGAAGAAGAAGAAGAAGAAACACGAACACGAATGAGAGAAAGAAGAGACGAAGATAACCGAAGGGACCAAGAGGAGTCGAGATAAAGATAAATGCCACATGTTCTGAAGAAACAGCGGGAGTCCTAAGTATCGCTAAATGTACAACAATCTAACGAGTCTGGGGGGGTTAGAAACGTCAGTAGGAAAAAAAAGAACAAAAAAAAAACTGATTTCAAAAAAATCACGAGGTTTACAGAAAAGAATAGAAAAAAAAACAGGGTTGAGGCGAGATGACAGTCCGGCTCTGTATGACTCTTGATGAGGGTGAAAGAGGAGGCTGTTTTTGTGATTCCAAGTTTTCCACCTGCGCAACAGATATATTTTCAAAAAAAAAGAAAGGATGGATCTTCCCGGGTTTAATTGTCGAAATAAATGTTTAGGAGATGAGATGGACGCAGGATTTTTTTCGAGCGAGCGTAACGAACTCGAGTAATGAATACAGAAGCAAAGAACTTTCAAGTTGCGCGTGTCAAGGGTCAAGTTCTCGTCGAACAGTTGCCAGCTGTAGCAAAACTCTAACATGATCTTTCCTTCGCAACGTTTCTCTCTCTCTCTCTCTCTCTCTCTCTCTGTCCACCTTTCTCTCTCTTTTCTAATACCGAGGAAGAATAAAAGAAAAAAAGGTACAAGCCGCAAACCGCGCTCGCCAACCGGCTAGAGAGTGCTTCTCCATGTACACGCTTGGCTCGTAAGTTTCTATTCTTGGACATCGAGGAGATCGAGAATACGACACTTCTACGCAGTCGGGAGGCTCTCGAAGTCTCGACGACATATACACACCATGCCGCGTTACGAATGCATGTGTATCGATGACTGTATAGCCGAGAGATCCTCGACCATGTGGTGATTCACAACTGAGATTCTCGTACAAGTGCATGGCCGTCGTAAAACGGAAATGAATCGAAAAAAAAGAAAAAGAAAGAAAAAAAAAAACGACGACACAGTTTTGTCGTAGTTGTCTAAATTGGTAATTAATTGTCACGATACATTTTGTACGTTAACTCGTTTCTCCCCGACGTCGTGAGCAACGATTTAGCATCAGAGGTGGGATACGGAGCAGACGGAATTAAGAAGTTAACGGGACAGACCTAGTTAGAATTTTCGAAAAATCGATTTTTTTTTAATTTCATTTTCAAAAAGTAGAATCTCTTACGAACATTTTCCGCCCAGGTAAATGTAAATCGGACCATTATTCGCCGAAATACAAGACTTTGTAGCACGTCGTGTCTGAGCCATAGGTAAGCAGGGGGGCGAGTTGAAATTCCGAACTTTAAAAATCTGAACGCTCAAAATTCCGAATTTATTTATTTAGAACACAATTCTCCTGGAAATTTACAATTCCAAAATTTTGTAAACAGAATTATTGTATAACCGAAAATAAAAGTCCACTACGAAATTAAATGAGAATAATCATGGATCCGACCGATAAAACGTCAACATGAAAACATAGCACGTAAAACATGTATCAACTTCTTATAATCAGAGAGTCCATAGTTCCGAAAAAATATAGAGTTATATATTTAAGATCCTGAATGGCGAAAGTTTCTACAGAGAAAAGTTCCGAAAATAAAAATATCCGATAGGTGTAAACATCCTGATATTATATGTTTACAATAGAACGTGAAAGATGATCAATACTCAGAAAAAATTCTACCGAGAAAGATCAAAATTCCGAAAGAATAATACTCTGAAAGATCAAAACTCCGAAAAAATTTTCCTCGAAGATCGAAACTCCGAAAATCCATGGGATACAGCAGTGGTGCTGCCATCTAAAGGCGTCAGACTTACATGCTATCTGCTTTATGTATGAATTTTCGGAATTTTGATCGTTCTGAACGTTCTATATCGGAATCTTACACTATCTAAACTTGAGTTTTCGCAAACTAGATGATCGAAAATATGATTTTTGGATTCCAAAACTTTCGGGAACCTGACGAATCTCTTATTAGCTTTTATTATATTTAAACTTTCTGATATAGTTCGTTTTCTAGAATAAAAACTTCGGTAATTTGTGGCATGTTTAATATTACATATTCGAAGTTTTGTGAGTCGAATTACTGGTCATTCAAATAAAGCGTTGATCTCAATCATACGATTTTTGAAAATTATCTCGTGTAAGAAATCACATTTGTATCCTTTTCCTATCGCTACTCGTACCATTCTACATCATTTACAGTCAACTGTGTAGATTTTCGCTGGCATGATCTTTACGAAGCTTTCAGTTTCGGAACATTAAAATTAGGAATTTTAAACCGTCGGAGCATTTAAAGTTCGGAATTTCAAACCGGCCCCGTAAGCAGGTAGCGGACTTCAAGTGCGTTTTTCTCGAAACCATGTTTTTGAAGTCGGTGATCACTGTAGCTCGAGAACGGCTTTACCGATCGGGTTGAAATTTATATCACTTCTTCTGTACATGGTAGTCCTCCATATGAACGAAGGATTTTTTTTTTGGATAATTATTTTTATTTTTAATAGCAAAAAATGGAACTGATATTTTGGTCAAAAAAACACTTTTGACTTTTAACGGCCGCCATTTTGTGAAAAATGGAAATTTTTCAAAACCCTTCGTTCAACCGGAGCATTATATCATTAACTAAAAATCCCCTCCGTTTTTTTTGTTTCAGATGAGCCGTTGCAGCGTGAGCTTGATCACCGCAAACCGTGTTTTTTTTTGCAGCGTCCTCGGCAATTGACGGTCACCAGCTTATTTCGATATGTATTGCGTTGAAAAAATTGCAACATATACATTACATATGTATCTTTTAAACGGAAGAACTTTTGTTGTGAATTATTTTATCGTTTGACCAAAAAAAAATCGGAAAAAGGCCTTTTTTTTGACGTTCCAACTAGGTCTGTCCCGTTAAGAAGTTAATTAAAATGCCTAAAATCGATGGAACGATTTTTTAAATACATAATCGCAGATTTATGCACAAAACATTTAGTTCGACTCGTCACTTTTGAACAATCAACGCACTCTAGAAATATGCCATAGCTCATGTTGTTCCTTCATTCACAAAAACTTATTAAATTGACCTTTCAGGTTTGGAATTGAATATTAGCGTTCGTCCTACTCAGTCTCGTAACACGGTAGATTTTTCTTTGTTATGAGTTGATGTACGCGTATACAATGTAACCATATGTTACCACGTTCCACATGGTAAACCGAACAGGAAGTAGAGACACGTCGCCCGTAGGTTTCGCGCATTTTGGCAGCGCATATGCACTTGGTTAACGCGGTGCGTCGCCGCGTTCCGTTTCAGGATATAAAAGTACGAGATAAAGGGCATTCGAATTCCCAACGCCACTTCGTTCGTTATATTTGAACGTGTACAGTTTGAATACCAGTCTGAAGATTCATTAGTGTAGAGAAAAAATTATCAAACGTTCATAAAACTTGTCAAACATTTGATAAATAATTTCAGACTGTGAGAATCGAATTTTTACTTTTAAAACGTTGGCCCCGAGACTTATATTGAGTCGAGAGATTTTTTAGGACACTCTATTGAGAGCTAATAATTTGAGTTATCCGTTTATTTGATACTTTTAGCTCATAATTTGATTAGTTTTCGTATTGATATTGCTTAATTGGCCCTTTTCAATTTTAAGATACAATTGAAGTTTCCTCGGTATCGCAAAGTCGTAAGTGAGTGCCTATATTTGTATAAAAAACTACAAGTTTATCTTCATGGCTTTATATACATACATATATATATATATATATATATATATATATATATATATATATATATATATATATATATATACACACACACACACACACACTCTTCAAAATGGTTTGGCGAGTTCCAAGTTCCACCGCAGGGATGGCAGCATCCAGCACGCTAGAATAGCCGTAACGGTTGATACGACTGAGGCAATATAGTAGGAAATCAAATTATTCAAAGAAGAGAAGGTAGACGAAGGAGCTTACCATCAGTGAAACTTAATCGAACAAAAAGCTGTACGAAACTGAACGCTCCGAGAATATTTACTTAATCGAAATCAATAATTACTTTTTAATTGTATAAAAATATACATTTAACATTCAAGTTTCATTCAATTTCTAAATTGAATATACGATGCAGATAATAACGTTGTTATGAAATATATTCCGTGGTACAGTCACGGTCTTTGCACTACCTTTTTTTGTTTGCCGAATAATTTCAATAGCTTTGAGTTGCTGCGGAGTGACTTCAAAGTCACTGACCGTTTTGTTCGAACACACCGCGAAACAGCTCAATTATGGTACTCATTATAATTGAAGTTAACGAAGAAACACGTTCAAAATGGTTTGCGGCAGCGAATACTGCATATTTTTTCATTTCTCAACGCTTGCGGAATTTCTGTTTTCTCAAGAAAATGAGCCATTTTTTTAGCAGAGCACTGACAAAGAAGGACAAAATTTACGAAATTTAAATCGATGAAAAAAAAGTTTTTAAATTTAGTCTCGTTTAATGCTCATTTCCTCGTCAATGAAATGAAGGAACGGAAGGCAAATGGAACGGCGTTTAGTACCAATTAAGATCGATTTTTCGGGACTATTCCGCAATTTCATTATTGTACCATTTGTTTGCTGTGAAATTTTGTTAGTTCAGTTTGAGTAATTGGATAATTCATCACTGCTGCAATAATCGTCAAACAGCATTCATAACTGGTACACGTATTTGTCATCGGTATTACATATATATGAGGTATTCCACGTCAAACCGGCGGACTTTTTCCCTGACCCTCGCCGACTTGGGTAATTATTTTTTATATGATTATATGAAGTCTAAAAGACACCCTGAAATTTTTTCAGATTTTTCCGAACAGCCATTTTTGAAAAAAAAAAAAAAAAAAAAAACCAAAAAAGCCCCTTTTTAAAAATCTGAAAAAATTCCTAAAAATCGGTGATTATATTCCAAACATTTTAAGCTACCGCCCGTAGTGGAAGTACGATTTTTTCTGTGTGTTAATCGGCTAATAACGTTAAAAAATTCCAAAAATATCGAAAAACACTTACTCCGGCCCAATAGTTGAATATTTTGGTGCCTAAAACTAATTTTCGTCACAATTTTCGAACAATCAAATGAAAATTAGAACACCGATCCCATAGGATCCTCAAAAAGAATTGATTTTTTTTCGAGATTTACTCAAATATAATTGATAAGTTTTGTCTATTTGATAAAATTGAATAAAACTATTAAATGAGTACCTCAACTTTTTGCCTGGCTCAATTTTTTTTGTCTTGTACTGGTCTAAAATATCCCAAAAAATTTTTTGGGTACGAAAATATTCAACTATTGGCCCGAAATGAGTGGTTCTTAATTTTTTGAGAATTTTTTCAACTTTAATAGCTCATAAAAACACAGAAAAAATCGTACTTCCACTACGGGCGGTAGCTTAAAATGTTTGGCATATAATCACCGATTTTTAGGAATTTTTTCAGATTTTTAAAAAGGGGCTTTTTTGGATTTTTTTTTTTTTTTTCAAAAATGGCTGTTCAGAAAAATCTGAAAAAATTTCAGGGTGTCTTTTAGACTTCATATAATCATATAAAAAATAATTACCCAAGTCAGCGAGGGTCAGGGAAAAAGTGCGCCGGTTTGACGTGGAATACCTCATATGTAAACATCGTTGTATGGTTTTCATCATATATTGGGTTTTAAACTTAATTCCCGCTGTTTTATATGAGATGGGGTAACTAGTAGTATTATTTTCATAGAAGTAACACTAAAACTATACTCTGCGTTGAAGTATTTGATATAACCTGCAATATTCAGCATTCGAGAGTGAATTCACTTGTACGCACTACTTTTTTCATAATATCGAAAATGTCAGGCTTTGAACCAACGAAACAGCATATTCGAGAAGCTTTGCTTTTTTGCTGTAATTTAAGAAAAAGTGCTGCTGAAAGTCATCGCTCGCTTCAAGAAGCTTATGGCGAACATGCTCTATCTGAGACAACGCACAGAGATTGGTTTAGACGATTCAAAATTGGCGATTTTGACCTTGAAGACAAAGAACGTCCAGGACAGCCGAAAAAATGTGAAGATGAAGAATTGGAGGCCTTACTCAATGAAGGCCGATGTCAGACTCTTAAAGAATTGTCCGATACACTAAACGTTACTGAAATGGCTGTTAGCAAATGTTTACATAATGTTGGACTGGTTGAAAAAGCGGGAAAATGGTTACCACATCAATTAAACGAGAGACAACTCGAAAAACGAAAAACGATTTGTGAATTGCTGCTTGAACGATGCGAGAGGAAGTCATTTTTATATCGAATCGTGACTAGTGATGAGAAATGGGTTTATTATGAAAATCTGAAACAAAAAAAAGCATGGGTACTGCCGGGTGAATCAGATCCATCAACGCCAAAACGCAATATTCATGCTCAAAAGGTGATGCTGTGTGTTTGGTGGGATCAAGAAGATATGGTGTACCACGAGTTGCTGAAATCGGGTGAAACGATCACAGCCGTTCGCTATAAACAACAATTAATGAAACTAAACTAGGAATTGAGAAAAAAAACGGTCTGAGTACGCCAAACGTCATAACAAGCTAATTTTGCTCCATGATAATGCTCGACCACATGTAGCAGAAACCGTAAAAAAGTATATAAAGGACATGAACTAGGAAGTCTTACTTCACTCACCGTATCCACCGGACATAGCACCGTCTCATTATCATTTGTTTCGAGCGATTCAGAACGATTTGTCATCGCAGCATTTCAAGTCTTTTGAAGATATAAAAAAAATGGATCGATGAATGGATCAGCTCTAAAAGCAACGATTTTTATTGGCGCGGAATTCATTTGTTGCGTGAAAGATGGAAAAAGGTCGTAGCTTCTGAAGGACAATAGTTCGAATAAAATAGAATGTACCGTAAGCTATAAATAATTTTTTCTTTTTATCGAGAAAGCGGGAATTAAGTTTAAAACCGAATATATCATAACGTACATTTCGTGCAGTAATTTTTCACGCCCAGGGGATTTACCGGATAGAGGAGGAAAAATCTCGGGGCAAAACATTTACAGGACAAATGTTTTCGTTGCATTATCACTATTAATTAAAGCAGCGTGAATGTACGTTGAATTGATAAAAAATGCTAGACAGAGAGAGAGAGAGAGAGAGAGAGAGAGAGAGAAGGAAAGGTAAAGAGCCTTTTCAATGAATAAATCAAGTCTGTGCTACATAAAATAAATGTACCAATGACCGCACACGTACTCTGAATCTCTACAGGGTGTCCCAAGTTGAATGGTTAAAAATTAGAACTCAAGTCCACGATCGAATTTCGAGGCGACATGTCTAATTCGATGTTTTTATCAGGCCCTCTCTGTCGTGCCATTAAGCATCAACGTTGACGAAAACTCGCACACTTTTATCGCGAACACTGTCGAAATGGTTAGAGACAATGAAAAAACGCATGGAACGCGAATTTTCTATTCGCTTTCAAACCTTAACCGCATCGAGATATTGCGAAATTGTTCATCAAGTAGTAAATTTGTTGTTACTGATTTTACAAAATCATTGCGGTGATGAATTCCTTCCTTATTCGATTTTTTTTTTTAATTTTCTTTCTACCTTACAGTCTCTTTCTCCGACATATGTGGTCGCGTGGCCTATCGTAAATTTTACAGGCATAGAGACAGCGCTGGAGCTACCAAAGTGTGAGACAAATGTGCTCCAGAGTTGACGAAGGGGAAACCGTTATCGCTCGGTAAATCATTCGCGATCCCTGTTATATATATACAGCACACCGTATCGTGAGTCGGATATAACCAGTGACGACCATCACTGAAATCTCTGGCATTTTGAGAACGCTTATATTTTACAAAATTTGATTATGTATTGTGTGGCTAAGTTCTATGAGAATATGCTAAAATAAATACGAATTTTCATTAATTTTTTACAACCCTCTCGCGTTGCATAAAGTATTAAAATATTTTTTTTAACGATCCCAAACAATGGTTAGTGGATGAGTATAGCTAAATTTTTCAGAATGCCAGTCCGTAATCGCTAAAATGAAAATAGTAAAAGAAACAAATTATTATCCCCGATACATTGAGTCACTTTTTAATCGCCCTTAACTCGCGTAACATCGGAATATTCATTTTTATACTTTTGCCCCAACGAGTTGTAGGCGCGCAGTCACGAGATTCTTCCCCAAGAGAGATATGCCACGTCCAAAAGTCCCTTCGAAATTTGCACCAACCGGAAGTAGACGAGGTATGACCGTGTGTCGCCGCACGCACAATTTGCACGCACCCTTGTTTCACTTGCTTACCACCCCGAGGGTAGTTTTACGTTGGACAATCTCTTTTCTATATTCTCTCTACTATCACGTTTTCTCGTCCTCTTTCTATGTATCTCTCTTTCATGTCGCGCGCCCCCGCGCATACACATACACAAATTCAGAGCCATTTTTCGCTCTCTCGGAGACGCTCAAGAGGGTTGCGCGAAAAGCAAAGCAGACTGAACAGTGTATAGTGGAAATTGTGGTAGTGAAACGTATATAGGCGGGAATATTGATTTTATCATTTCGCGTGTGAGGATTCCACGGCACGAACGAGCGAAAACATCCTTCTTCAAAAAAGGGCTTGGCTGGAGTCGAGTTTCCGACCAAGTTTCGCACACAAAACACACAAACGCACGAGTATTTCAATATATATCTATCATAGGTAGAATAATTCTTATTTGTTGCGAAAAAGAGGGAACCAACGGCAGCCAGGTCGAGATCTCTTTTGTCGCGATGTTACAATAAACAGTACTAGTTTGCATGCCACAAACGGACGAGAAAATTATGCCCAAAACTTGAAAACGCCTTCAAAGTTAGATTAAAAAGTGCGTTAAATTAAATTATTTAAGTTAGTACTTGATACCAACGTTCAACTCACAAATGTCAGTAGAGCTTTTCTCTCCTCAGGATCATCGATCAACTTTTTTCGAAGCAACGCCGCTTGGAAAAATTTCGATGAAATTGCTTTTTTTTTGTTACCATTTCTCTTTCTTCATTTTACAGGATATATAGAGAACAGTTTTCGAATGTTAATAGGGAAAAGGGCAAATAATTGATAAATGAAATGCATGACTTTTATCTCCTTACTATAACAGAAGGGAGTTTTTCTTGTCGCGTTTGTCCTCTTTTATATTTCATAACACCCAAGTCGCTGTTTTCATACTTTCAAGATATCGAATTAAAATTATATATGCAGATTCATTTGATTAACCTAAAAACTGAAGTAACACGCAAAAATATACGTTGTAAGAAATAAGTCGCTTGATTTTTCGAATTTTCATATTTTAGCCAAAACAAACATTTGTTCCATAACCCCATTCACTATCATCTTTGTGAACTCTTACAAAATTTTGCGGCTCTTCTCTCCCCCTCTATCGCCGTCACTGTTTAATTTGAAAATCTGGAATAATTTACGAACAGCTTTTTACTAATAAGTACTTACAACTCAATTTATTACCATTACCGAATAATTATTATTTTGGGAACGACATAAAAACATGCTTCTTTAAATTTTTCACGATTTTCCGTAGGACAATTTGCGAAATCGTATTATTGCGAGGTCTAACCTGCATCCGAACACTTCCTACTCTTTTTTCCCATAAATTCTTTTTCTGAGAGGTAGCAACAAAAAATTATCTCTCTCTCAAAGTCGATATTTGCATATCTCTCTCTCTCTCTCTCTCTCTCTCCCTCTCCCTCTCTCTTTCCCTTTCTTTCTCCCCGTTTCTTGCTTGCCGATCTGATTTAATTAGCCGTGGGAAAATTGTAACCTTCGCCAAACTGTTACTCGAGGATCTAGCTAATTTTATTCTCTTCAACGTGCGCACCGTTTAGTCTCATCAATTACATATAAGCCAGTATATCACGTTGGATCTCTTATTCTTTACATCTAGAATTGTTATTCCGAATAAAAATAAATCGTTTGACACTTTCAATGTCGAATTTTAACGAATCGACGACCACGCCGGTCACCCGTGATCGGCGTTCGTCTTTCTTTTGAGGGGGCAATAGCGGTCAATGTATTAATCAACTTATTTACGGTTATGCCGTTCAAATTCTTTCGACTCGTTTAAATTTTAATTGAATTCAATAAGTTTTGTAATTTTTAAATGAAAATGGATTTTGGGCAGCCTACAATATGTCTCGTGCGATTGATACAAATCAATTTAGATGTTTTGCTAAACTTTGAACAAAAGGTATTGATTTTTTTGAATTTTTCAACAAGAATGAAACAATCAGTTTTATTTGTCTATCCTCAACGTTTCAGTTGCTCTAACCGTATAAGCCAGAGGAACAGAGTCAGAGTAACGGAGCAAGAGAGAAGGGCGAGGTGAGTTCGCCGGTTGGCATGGCAACAGCTCTGCTCGCGTCCCGGCGTCTCGGCGTTCGATACTAGACGCCGCCCAAATCCGCCAGGACTCTCCCTCACCTCAAAACTCACAAAGTTTCCATATATACGACGGTACAACGCGAATCTGCCTTATCATGCTTTCATTCTGTGCGCGATTCAAATGGGGGGGGGGACAAAAATACTTCCAAATTGGGCGGTTAATTAAAACGTCCATTATGGCTATTTGTTCGACGTTTTCGGATTGTATAACCTGCTATTTACGTCGATTTGCGATTTTTTTTTGTTTTTTTAAATAAATAAAAAAATTGACTTGTTCGCAATGAAAATGGAAGACTTCGTCGGTATGTACGTGAACGATTTAAAGATCGATACAAAATGTGAGAACAATCAAACGATGCAAAATTAAAAAAATATTTCTTTCGAAGTATGACATTGCTGACGCAACTTATAAAAATTATTAATATTTAAGATATTTCTGAGGACTGTAGTAAATCTTACAAAAATATGTATTTCAATAATATTAAATTTTTTTTTGTCTGCGAATTCTTCAATCATGGAAACGCTGTAGGGAATTAACTTTCCATGTATGCTGTGAATTTATTTTTATCAATAAGTTTGTCCCACTGCTGATAATCGACAGAATATTGCCGATATATTTTGATATTCTATTATTATTTGTTTGCAATTCTCCAGGAGGGTTCTCACAAGTAGACAATGCGCACATGCCCGAGCGTTCGATATTTCGAATTAATATTAAATGTGAGATAAATAAAAGAGAGAGAGGGGAGAGAGAAAGAAAGAGAAAAAAATGACTGAGTTTATAACGAAGAATAAAAACTCTTCAATGTCAACATCGAGGAAAAGCGAAGCGATAAAAACAAGATGTATATAAGTATATGATGATTGGACATCTCGTTTCGTTTGTTCGGGCTATTGAAGCGCGGCTAAACGAGCCGAGGTAATACGAAACGAAGTGAGGAACTCGAGACTTGGACTCGCCAATGCGAATGCACATTGAGTTTAATAATTCGTTAAAACAACGCACCAACACTGAAGTGTTCGCAAGCTCACGGAGACACACGCTCGCACCCATACATAATAAATTCGTCCTCAAACTATCTACCATATTTATCTCGCGCTGTGGACTCGAATTTATTTATTTGTCGGATTATCGTCACGTCTTATTTGCGGTTAAATGAACATTTTGAAAATTTTGTTTATTTATATATTTCGCAACACAAAAAATAAACATTTGCTTCGTGTTACTCATATGTAAATTCCAGAGCAAAAAACCATTCCCGAATATAATTTTTGCAAAGTAATACGAAATTACGTAACAAAAGATATAAACGGAAGAGAGGCAATTTCTAATCTTGTTCGATCTCGATACGATACTCCGCTAAACTTCGGTATAATGTTTCACGGTTCAACGGCATCGGGGCTATTCCAGTCTGATCGTAGAGTTGATCAGCAAAAAATGGAGATTTCCCTTTGAGATATAACCAAGTAAAAGGGGCTATATATCTGTGTATATGTCACTAATAGGAGTAATCGATTAAGGTTCTGTTACCGTAAGTAGTAAGAGAAAACATAGAGCGAGCAAAGGGATTCCATACGACTCAGCGTTTGGGATTTCCGATTCTCTTCTTTTTTTTTTTTTTTATTCCTTCTCTCTCCCTCCCACCTTTCCACGCTCTCGATCCATTTAATCCGAGCGGTGAATTGATCGTTTTTTTCTATACATTACTCTGTGCGAAGCAACGTTAACGGCAGGATGAACGATTCGTTTCTAGGAGGAAAGCAGCAACGTTACTTACGTGGCTCCTTTTTGCTCTTTTACCATATTATTGGATGCGGGAACGAGCCTTGATCTCTCCTGATACCGAAGGTAGCGATTGGACACGATCCCTCAAAATAGTGGTGGGGGGAGGAAAAGCGAAAAAAAAAAAGAATGAGAAAGGGAGAGAATGAGAAAAGAGCACGAAAAAGGGAAAACTTAGAGGCTTCGCAGGATCCGCAAACGAGCTGAGAAAGCACGAAAATATATATATATATATACACACCGGTTGCTTAGAGTCAGAGAAACATAACCCAGTTTGCTTGACATTGAAAAGGAGGTGAGATACGCCTTTTTGACTGTTAACGGTTGTCATGTACGTCTAAGTTTACACTCCGAATTTGTAGCAGAGACTGCCCGGATTTCTCGTCTGATACCGAAAAGCTGGGATAATCCGTTTAACGCCAGGAAGCCTCGTTCGACACTTGCTTGCCAGAGTCAAAGAGACTTTTAAAAAAGAGATTTTTGTTCGACATGTCGCACCGGATTACCCATTGGAAACCGAGTAAAATTCGACGAATCTATAGACTTGGTCCGAGTGTTATTTTCAGTGGAAAGAAAATTTGTTTCTTTTTGTTTTTTATTATATATATAGATATATATATATTTTTTTTTAATTTCATCCAATTTCAGGGTATAAAATTGTTGAGCTTTCGTCGAAATATTTTTTTTTTCGTAACTTTATTAGTGAAAAAAAAAAAAAAAAACGATTCTTTCCGATTGATCGAAAAATGCATCAATCGGATGGGAAAATCGTGATGAAATTTTTATCGCAACTCGATTAAAAATATATGGTACAGTATGCTGTATACCGTAAACTCGCAGCAACTCATGCTTGATGACGACGAACAATTCTGGCTATAGGCCAACAACTCCTCTCAATCTTTCTCAATTCTTCTCAGTCTCATTTTGTTCTTTCTCTTCTCACAACACTGATGAGCCCGTAATTGCGTATTGTTTTGTCCTCGATGAGTATCTCGTCAGTCCCCGCCTCTCCAAGACCAAGACGTCTCTTGCACTAGTTATTTTTCTCTACGTCAATCCACAGAGGGGTAGATAACGATTCGACCGTTAATTACAACAAACAAAGATTCAATGTGCAATGGCATATATCGCCGCGCATATATTTCATCGGGAAATATTGAAATAAATAATAATTTAAACGACTGAAATAATCAAACCGTACGGGAACAAAGTCCGAGGTTTATTAAGTAGGGTCAATGCATTAACGTACTTTCCTCCCCTCTTTCGAGTAATTTTCAGACTCGATTTATTTACAATGTAAATTTTGTATATACACTCCTGCGATATGTATGAGCCCCTCGTTTTTATGGTACCGAATGCGAGTATTTTGTAATATGATTGTCGTACGAATAATTAAAATTCTTTCATTCGTATGCCATATAAGTTTTATGGAAAATTTTACGTAGCACGAAACTTTTACAATTTTTCTTATTGTTATTCTAGCTCAACTGTAATTTTCATTTCTTTTTTTTTCGCTTTCCCAATCATAGTAATTTTCGGTAAAATATTAATTTAGAGAAAAACTATCGAACAATTCTACACTATTATTTATTTAGATCTAAATTCTATGCAACGAAAAATGCTTTTAACGGGACAGACCTAGTTAGAATTTTCGAAAAATCGATTTTTTTTTTTATTTCATTTTCAAAAAGTAGAATCTCTTACGAACATTTTCCGCCCAGGTAAATGTAAATCGGACCATTATTCACCGAAATACAAGACTTTGTAGCACGTCGTGTCTGAGCCATAGGTAAGCAGGTAGGCGGACTTGAAGTGCGTTTTTCTCGAAACCATGTTTTTGAAGTCGGTGATCACTGTAGCTCGAGAACGGCTTTACCGATCGGGTTGAAATTTATATCACTTCTTCTATACATGGTAGTCCTCCATATGAACGAAGGATTTTTTTTTTGGATAATTATTTTTATTTTTAATAGCAAAAAATGGAACTGATATTTTGGTCAAAAAAACACTTTTGACTTTCAACGGCCGCCATTTTGTGAAAAATGGAAATTTTTCAAAACCCTTCGTTCAACCGGAGCATTATATCATTAACTAAAAATCCCCTCCGTTTTTTTTGTTTCAGATGAGCCGTTGCAGCGTGAGCTTGATCACCGCAAACCGTGTTTTTTTTTGCAGCGTCCTCGGCAATTGACGGTCACCAGCTTATTTCGATATGTATTGCGTTGAAAAAATTGCAACATATACATTACATATGTATCTTTTAAACGGAAGAACTTTTGTTGTGAATTATTTTATCGTTTGACCAAAAAAAAATCGGAAAAAAGGCCTTTTTTTTGACGTTCCAACTAGCTCTGTCCCGTTAATAAAACTTGTTGAAAAAAGGAAGACAGAGGGAGGGGGGGGGGGGGGGGGAAGAGAGAACCAAGCAACGAAAAAAAATACTGTCAAGTTATATTATATTTCAAATGGGGAAAATGGATTCCAGATTATAAAGTATAATGAAGATACTTTGGTACGTGACGAGAGGCAGACGAGAGAGAGAGAGAGACAGGCGCCCTTTGAATTAGAAACAACAAGCCTTTTGTAGTAGTAGGCGTCGTGCGCGTTGCCGCGGGTTAAATATTACCTTTTTCTCAGCGTCGGTTTAAAAAAACTTTTTTTTCCACGTCTCTCTGTCTTTTTGTTCCTCAAGTTAGGTAACTCCGGCTAGTAATGGGTTAAAAGAGTATAATTAGTCTGGAGAAACGTGCATCGATGTCTCGTCTCGCGCGGACGGTCAACTTCGAAGGGTTGACCCTTTACATTCGTTAAGAATCCTTTAAATCTAAAACTGCTTTTTAACTCTCAGAGGCTCTCTAATGCCTTTTTACCTATTTCTCTTTCTCTCTCACGCAAACGCACACGGAGGGACGCGTGAAAAATCGTAATTTAGACTCTTCCACGCTTGTCCAGTCCGAAAAAGGTTCCGCAATTAATACCCGGAAATAATTGATGCATTTTTTTTTTTTTTTTTTTTTTTTTTTTTTCATCATCGTCCGTTCAAGCCAGTGAATCCTTCGGTAGACCGAGCAAAATTTCATGCGAATTTCGAGCCATCGATGATAACAATTGAAACGAAACGAGAGAAAAAAAAAGAAAAAAATAAAAAAAAAAAAGAGAGAGAGAGAAAGAAGGGTGTGACCCACGTAACCTTTTTGCGATTTAGTCGATTTCGATTCTACGCCTTTGGGACTTATAATCACACCTATTATTAATAATCAATATTTTATTTCTGTCTCTCCGTTCCTGCCAACTATCTCTTTTATCCTTTAATACCCGTAACTCGACGAAATCGACCAGGAGACACACGAGTACACGAGATTCCACCTGACTCGTTAGTCTTGCATTACGCAGCTCGTGGATTTTTCCAGGAAAAAATTTCCCGACGTGTTCAACGTTCGCCGAAGAGATGCGTGTTCAACGAATGGAAATTTACACAGTACGGAGTGAGCACGGAAAATATGGTTCCGAACCATACACGTGAGGTTCAGTGACAGAGAAGCGTGTGCGAAATCGCCGAGTATTCTAGTTCCATATACGAAAATCCAATACCGGAGGCTTTTATTCGAAGAATTTCTGTATGCCTCCGGACGTGTGTATGTGTGTGCGTGGGCGCGTGTAAACTCGGAATCGGTTGGGTTGTCTGGGGTAAAGGAACTCAGGGGTGGCGCGATGGGTGTGAGTCCTTTCCTATGGTTGAAACGTTGCCGGTTGTCGTGTGACTGTCGCATCGTAGCCAGACAGGCGTACTCTGTGAAATACAATGGGAAAAACCCTCCTATCCGATATATTGCATTTACCAATGTACAGGTGAGACCGAGGCAAAGCGGGATACGTAAGAAAATTTTATATTCTTATCGATTTTAATTAAGGCTGTGTCTAGCCGTCCGGATACCGGACGAATACAAGACTGGTATTCGTCCAGATATTTGTCGAGAATGCGATTATAATTGTTTTATTTTTCTAATTAACTTTTCTACAGTATAATGGTAAAATGAACAAAATGACATGCCAATTTTACCCCCACCACCGCGAATCGTTTTATTCAGAGATAATATAGAAGACTCGGCGAGCCTCGGGCCAGCAGACGACAGAGCTGTCAATGTACTTGTCCCGAGACTCTACCGAGTCTCTTGATATATGAGGCTGAAGTTTGCAACGTTGGAGCCCAACGAAATGATCTGAAAAAACTCTCCAATAATTCCACTAATTCTCCAATTCTGTTCCCTGCCTAATTTGCAATTTGTAGTTTTTCAATATACACCAATGATTCACGAAATAAAAAATACGTGAATTACAAATAATTTTTTCGTTCATTTCGTTAGACTCCAACGTTGCAAACTTCAGCGTCATCTTGATATTGAAACTCCCTCGTACGTAATTTGTACGTAATCCATTCGGATATACAATTTATGATAGTTTTCATTTATATCTGGACGAATAATCGCATATAATTCGTCCGGGAAAACGATTCTCTATGGATTTTGATGGATGAAAAATAAATGAAAATTTATAACTACAGCGGGGAATACTTAGTTTCCTTCAACTATAGCGGGGAATACTCAAAGTTTTTTCAAATGTATCGGAAAATTTTTTCGGTATCCGGACGACTAGACACTGCGTTTAATTAACTTTTTTTCTCTGTCTCAATTGACTCGAAATTAAAAAATCTACCCCGTGTGTTCTTATTTATCATAAGTTTTGTTTTTTCTTCTTTTAAGGTCCCCATTAAATGTTCCATGCGATGAAGACACTCGACGTTTTATATCAATTTTATGCATTTAATATTCGTTTATGATATTTTCGATTTTTTCTCTGCCTAATAACAAATGAAAATTTAAATACGAAGATTTACAAACATTGGAGCTTGAATTTTTTCATAGTTCTGAATGTGTAGAAATCTTTTCGCTCTGTGTAGAGTACCGAATGTACATTCGATATACATCCTTAATTCTATAATTTATTCTATAATTTATTCTATTAATTTATTCTATAATTTATTGACAAAAGTATATATAGACGGAAATCTACGGGCGTTCGGTGAGTCTATGCGAAGGCTTTCACCGTCAAAATCTCAAACTCTATCGCATTACATATATCTATGCAATGTAGTAAATATAATAATGCGAAGGACGTCAATTTTCTTCCTTTCTCGTGGATTGTACAAGGAGTGTGCGTCGTATGAAACCGCGGTTTCATCGTCGTCACCCTTACAACGCGTGTCTCATAACAACGTTCTTCAAAATTATATATATATATATATATATATATATATATATATATATATATATATATATATATATATTTTTTTTTCAACACAGCTACATACGTTTCACACGTGCACGTATAAATCTGTACAGACACAGAAAATACTCTGTGCAAACTGGAGGAACGTTGACCCTGAACCTCTCAAACTGGTACAGTCATTATTTTCTTTTATCTACAATATTCTCGAAAAGAATTTGAGCAAACAGAGGCAAAGTTTTTTTGCTGATAAATGACAAAACTGTGAAAACGTTATATTGTTTAAAAAATACGGCTTTGGGAAGGGTGCAGTAAACATTTATTGATTTGGCACGAAACGTATCCTTCACGGACATACTTCAGAACGATCTATAAGAAAATACCGACGGTTATCAAAGAAAAAGTCACGACGTTCGAAACGTGACCTCTTAAAGCATATTTCTTACGACCTTTTGTCGCGAAGATATTCAATATGGATAAATTCGCGGAGGTTTTTCCGCCTGAACGAGAGCGCGAATATGCCCGTTTCTCTTTCTCTCTCTCTCTCTCTCTCTCTCTCTCTCTCTCTCTCGCTCTCTCGCTCTCTTGATCTCGATCGACACAGCGGTTGCATGTGCAACGAAACGCTAATGCTGTGGTGCAGTCGATGATATTACACACGCGATAGACCACATATCTCGCCACTTGCTTGCTCGATGTTCCGAATGGAGCAACGGCAAGCTGCTCGCCTCTCCGTCTATCCCTTTTTCCCCTTTCCGTTGAAAGTCCACCGATATACATATGCTTTTTATACAGCGAGAATTTCATCGAATACATTTTATACGTCAAACGGTTAAAATTTGGTTCGAGACGTAAGAATATTTTCAAGATATTGACTTTTCAACTTTTTTCTAAGCACGTCCGATGCTCTCGTATTTTGTTTTTTTAATATAATTATTCCAATTAACGGTGTATCACAATAATGACGTCGAAGTTTCCATCGTACGGATGTAACGATTTTTTTAAATATTTTTTATGTTCTAATGTTACCGAGATTCCGGATGTTTTATTTCTCGAATACGTTTTAGATATTTAACAACGAATCTAAGAGGTGACTTTTGAATGATAGATTTTCTTCGAACTTCTTTTTAGATTCGTTTTTGAGTACCTAAAACGTATTTCAGAAATGAAAAATCTGGAAAATGGGTAACTTTGGAAAATAAAAAACATCAAAGAATTGTTGCATCGGAACGATGAAAGCGCTTCACACGGAAAAAAATTATCCGTAAAAATGAATGGTCGTTATTTAAAAATTACTGAAACTAAAATACAATCTACAGTTAAAAACTCTAAATTACTCGTTTTACAGTGCGTTCCATTACGAAATAATCGATTTAATGTGTTTTTTATTCTCTGAACAATTATTAATACTGATCTAAACTGTAAAAAATTCAATGTCCAAAGAAAAAAGATGACACAGCAGAAATTACAAATAAAAACGAGAAATCCCACTGTGTATAAAATGTAAAATTTACAGTGCCCCTACACTGTAAAAAAAAATTATTTGATCCAAGTAATCCTGTCCAAGTAATTCGTATTTACTGCAAGCAAATACATTTTTCTTCCCAATAAATAAAACGAATATTTATCCAAATAAATCAATTTTAGGCCAAATAAATTTATTTCAATCAAAGATGTATTCATTTTATACGAATATCGAATTACTGGATAATATACAAATAATCGATTTACTTGTGTCAAATAAATCCTTTTTTACAGTGTAGTAAAATATTCAGTAGGTATAGGAAAATAAACTGCAAACCAATACTATTTACTGACATTCAAAATTGTAAAAAAAATGTTAAACGGCATTCATGAAAAATTGCAATTAGCAAATATAAAAATGATGTATTTCCCATTGAGAAAATTGCCGCCGACATGAATTAGAAATTGTAGTGTGTCCAGTAAAAATTCGAAAACGTACAGCAAAATTTGCCATGTTACTTTCAATTTTTACTGTGTACACTGTCATTTCTCCAAAAAACGTTAGCCAGGAAATTTCAAGGTGAAACACTTCTCGAAGACTGTTGCTGTATTCGTTTATTATAGCTCAAACGATGGGCGAAGGGGGGGGGGGGGGGGGGGGGCGGGGCGAATTTTCAACTACACGGAAGCGTTACGGACATGATACATTTTAATATATGAAAATTCGATATTTTTTATATTTCAAATTTTTCTTGCTTTCAAAAGACTTGTCACAAAGATTATTCATTGACGTTACCGATTATATTCCGGATTGGATATGTACGTATAACTTTTTTTTTTTACCAATAATTACCAAGTAGATCAGATCGAATTCCAGTGTAAGTAAGAACATTTTTCGGCAGAAATTTATGTGGGAAGTGTTGGATGTAAGAAAGTATAATTGAAAATACATTTATAATTGAAGAATTAAAAAAAATTTTATTAGTTTCAAACAATTTTATGGTTATGTTTAGGTAATATTCTGATGAGGATAAATTCAGTTTATTATTTCGTGTACTTTCTACGGTTTCACACTGTAAAAACGGGGTGAATGTAGCGTGTACTTTTCACTGTTCGACACTGTAAAAACGGGGTGAATGTAGCGTGTACCTTTTACTGTTTGACACTGTAAAAATTCGTTTGATGGACATGCAATATGTCATTTACAGTATTGGTATTTTCCACCACAGAGACTTGCAGATTTTGTTTAAAGTTTCATAAAAAAAATTGATGTTTACGCGTCCGGAAGGGGCTACTAATGTGGAAAACTGTAAAGTTTCATGGAAAACCCAGTAAAAAGTACAGTTCATTTTTTTCCGTGCAACATCATTTATATGGGCCGATTTAATCAACTGCTACTTGAAAATATAGAGAAATGTGTTTGAGTTTAATAAATCGCAGTAAAAACAGTCTAACGACGTTCAAAATAGTTAAATTTTAATATGAAAGGTGTGAAAAATGTTATTTTTGAATGACAATGTAGACAATATTGTCGTTCGACAATTTATTTCGTCGTCAATAATGCATGGGAGATCTTAGTTCGACCTTCCCAAATGAAATCCCGTTATTTTCTAAAAGTTTTTCAATTGCTGAGAAACTTCTGCTTCTGCTTTTCTTCAGCGGAATAGCACGTTCCGAAACGTCGCCGAAATATATTAATGAACACTCGGATGCGGATATATGGGGTTTTCTAACGTCCTTTTTTGCCCGCACCCTACATCGCAACTGGCAGACAAATGAGATTCAAATCCCGGGAAAGTACGAGGGAACATTTTTGAACAATAGAACACCGCCGCAAGAGAATCCTCTCACTCGCCCTCGTAAGGATTATGAGTTCTGGGTGTGGCTCCGCGGTGAGCACAAAGTGTGACATTGATCGAGGTGCCAAGAGATCACGAAGCCGTTTAATCTCGTATAAGTACAAGAAAGGCGTAAGTACCCTTGATACGTTTTTCGTCTTCGTGAGAATAACCCTGCTGGGTAAAGTCTCAGTGCATTTCGTGCATTTCAAGTGAAAAGAAGAATTATAAAAAAAGAACGAAGAAAGGTCGGCGCTAGAAATGGATAAAATCGTGAAGCAGACGGATCTTTTATTCGGTTGACCGATCGGACAAAAGAAAACAAAAAGGCGATGATAATTGACGAAGAATTTTCAACCGTAGACCTCGAACGAACAAAAAAGTGCATTTTGAAATACCAAAATTGAATATGTTTTTAAAAATTAGACAAAATAAGATCTGCCGATGTAAATATTTTATAAACAAACTGTACACACGCTCGTATAAGTAGATCGCCGACGAAGTCGCATCAATCAATCGACTGTCATACATTTGTCACTACGATTTATTGATCGTTAAATAACGTGAATTATTATTATTATTATTATTATCGTTATTTTTCCGTTAGGTATTAATATTATTATTTCTGACGAGCGCTGAGCCAGAATCGAATGGATATTATTCAGAAATTCGTTTTAATCTCAAACGAAATTTTTGTATTACGCCACAAGCGCACAGTGACTCATCACCGAGGAACGTTTTCGATTACTGAGAATATATGAAAAATGGATCGATTGCTACAGAGAGTACTCGCGCGCCAGTAGACATTGGGATATATGAGGGAGACCGGTGCAAAGCAGGACACCTGAAGAAAAACACTCACTGAAAACCCAATTTTGTTGAAATATTCAAATAATTTGTTGGACGTATTGAACAAAATTATTTCGTCCAGGCAAGCAAATTTTCAATGTTTCAACAAAACTTAGTTCAACCGAAACGAAACTTCGTTGAAACAATGAAACATTTTGTTGGCTAGACAAAATAGTTTTGTTGAAGGTATCCAACAAAATATTTAACTGCTTCAACAAAATTCACTTTTCAGTGCTGTAATTCCAATGATTTTCATAAACATCGTCTATTTCTTTACACTCGTAATTGAAAAAATATATTTTCTTTTTTTCCAATTTTTTTAGATACTCCACTTTGCCCCGGTCTCCCCTTTGTATAAGCACCACAATAGTACGCTTTTCTACGAGGTATATAAAATGCGCATCTACGACCGCAACATAGACATTAGCTCGAGTGTCGACACCGTTAGCTTTTTTTATTTACGATCGCATAAAACGTGTCCGCTCCATATGAGTTAGAGTCAAACATCGTCTTCTTTTCTCGAACTTAACAACGTTGCTTATCTTTATTATTGAAAGAAAATTGCGTCGCGAAAGTTCTCGTCGAAGATTATTAAAGCTGAATATTAGAATGAAGTGAAAAAATAATAGCGAGGCTACAAATTAAACTGCTTCTACAAGCATACAGATATGACACTACGGAGGATGATAGTGAAGAAGTAATTAAATAGAATTTATTATTTATCTGTACGAAACGTTCATGTGTTAAAGTCATGGTTGTTGATTATTTATGTATCCTATAGACCCGATAAATGGTCGTATATAACTTTCATTTTATATTTAGAGTACTGGAGACACATTACGAATATACGAATAGAGAGGATCTCGAGGCAAATTTTACTAGATACGTATATCGAATATATGAGTTTTTATACCGCGCCCTGCTTATCGCTACGTGATTAGTACGAAAAAACACGACAGCAAGTCACGCCTATATCTTTCGATCTTCTCGTCGAATATTTCGAACTCACTGTATAAAATTTGCATTTTGATCCTTTGTACAAACAAGTTTTCACACGAAAGAAGACGAGGAAGAAATTGTGCACGGGAATTTTATTTCATATTTCGTCTACCGTGAGAGAAAATAATAGTCAGCCAATTTACCATTAAAGAAGAAGAAAAATAGGATAGATTTTAATTTTGCCTTGGTAAATAATAGTATAACTCCACGAAAATATATTGTTTAAAAAATGTTTCAAAAAAAAAAAAAAAAAAAAAAACAAAGTAATGTTTAGAAAATTAATTAAATAAAAATTCCCCACTAGAAGTAGTAGTGAATTTTGAGAAGTGTGAAATAATAATTGATCCAAAATAACACGGATAAATAAAAAGATCATTCGATTGGTAAGTGTAGGATAAGTAACTTACATGCGAAAATTAAAAATCAAAAAGTAATAATCAAAAGTTAAATGAATGTACGAAAAATGTGGGCACTGAAAAAAATGTACAATCAACATAAAGTTAAAAATGTTATAATTATAATCGAATTGAATTGTGGTCGGGGGACGTACGTCTCTAACTGAGTCATTGAATGAGAAAAGAGACGTCCCCCCGACCACAATTAAATTCGATTATAATTGTAACATTTTTAATTTTATGTTGGTTGCACATTCTTTTCAGGGGTAGGGGTTAATATGTAGAATAACTAAATTGTAGAACGATTAATATTTCGAAATTTTAGTATTCATAACATTCGATTAACGAAAAATAAGAAATTCGAAGTTTATATTTTCTATAGAATATTAAATTGAATGCGTATTTGATGTAATATTTTTTCTTTTATCGCGCATTTGTTCGAAAATATATATTCAGACTGTCTATACTTCAAATGCAGATAATATAGATTGTCCTAATGTAAGAAGTTTATATTTTCTAAATTCGAAATGGAGAGCAATTCTTTTATTGAGAGACCAAAATATATAGTATGAATAATTCGAAAGTGAATTTTTCGAATAACTAAAAATTGGAAGTACAGAATAGCGAACGTTGTGAAGCACGAAGAATGACAAGCAATACTTTACAGCCCAGAGGCTCTCGCTATTTCGATCGTTATTCGACTTTCTGGTGTTTCGCTATTTTCACCACATTAATATTTTGTCTTTCGTTAAAATATATTTGAAATTGTGAATATTCGTAATATTGCCAATTTCAGTATTTGACGACTCGAATGTGCGTAATAGTCGAACTTTTGTAAAATCGCTATTCCAGCCTTCGTCATTTCGGCTACTGTTATATTTTCTTTTTGACGCAAATGTACTTCGAACTCTTTGATTCCTCATTTTTTTTATTTCCAGCATAAAGGCTATAGTAGAATTAATCTGTCTACATACTACTATTCTTCCATTTAAAAATTCGCAGTTTTAGCCGTTCCAAGTTTTAATCATTCGAAAATATTACTCCCACCCCTTTTCAGTACCCACATTTTTCGTACATTCATTTAACTTTTCATTATTACTTTGCGATTTTTAATTTTCGCATTCGGATAAATTACTTATCCTACCGTCAATTAACATTGACCAGAAAAATTGAATCTCGAGGGAGTTGCACTTACCAATTAAATGATTTTTATTTATTTATTTGTATTATTTTTGATCAATTTTTATTTAACACCTTTTAAAGTTCACTACTACTTTTGGTATAGGGAGCGTTTAGTTCATTCATTTTTAGACATTTCTTTTATTGTTTTTATGAAACATAAAAAAATGTATTTTCATGAAGTTATACTTTTATAGTAGTCTGGAGTTTTTTTTTTGTTTTTTAAAACAATTTTTTCTCTTCTTTACTTGTAATGTTTTCACGGCATACGTCACATTTTTTTTTCTTGATATGTTTTTTTCAGTACACAGTTTTCAAACTTTTTTATATTTATTTTTCTAAGACCTCTTTGAATATCATTTTTTTCTGTAACTTTTTTTAGTACAATTAAAATTGTATCTATAGATATTTTAGTGTTTTATTATTTCGAGTCATACAGTTATTTATTTGTATAATTGTTGCAGTCGGAAGTTTTTATAAATTATTCATTTATTTTTTTTCAACAATTATTTTCCAGTAAATATATAACACATCAAGAATAATAATGTTTTTCTGCAACGAATTTATTTATTAATTTTTCTTAATACATTTAAAACACATGACGAAATATTAAATAACAATGTGACAGATGACTTCGCCATAAGCTCAAAAAGAAAAAAAGATATAGACAAAATTCGTAGCAATGACGCGCGGCAGTTTGGACCGAAATTAACAACGTTCAACCGCGTGAAGTAGTCGATAGTCGAGGACTGCCTTATATGGCTGGCTCATCATTCGATATGGCGAAATGAGTGAATGTAAATATTAAGGTATTACTATCACAAAACGACTTCATTTAGGGTCCTTGCAAAATTTTGCATAAACGTTCTTGGCACCAAAACTAACGGTTTTCTCCTATGAAGGAAAATTTTCTGACGTTTAGAATTTGAGATATTTAATTTGAAATTTTTTATTTTCTCCATCTAAACGCGTGTAAATTAAAGTCGCATTTCATTAAAAAGTTGCAAAAATCGAGTTGCAAAAAAAAATGTATTTAAGATTTTTCTTGCAGATAGCCAGAAAGGCCATGAGCCGAAATTTTTAAAGAAAAATCCTAAACACATTTTTTTGCAACTCATAAACGATACGCGACTTAAATTTACACGCGTTTAGATGGGAAAAGTTAAAAATTGGAAATTGCATATCTCAAATTCTTGACGTCAGCAAATTTTTCTTCATAGGAGAAAATTGTTAGTTTTGGTGTCAAGAATATTCATACAAAATTATTAAAGAATCCTAAATAAAGTAACTTTGTGATAGTAATACGTAATTATCTAAGTCAGTTCGTAATAAATTTTGTCAAATTATGTCTGTAAGAAATTATGTCTGTTACACACAGAAAGTACATGCAAAAATTGATCAAGACAGTTGTCATCGTTTTGGAGAAAAGTGGGGACAAAGAAATCCCCCCCTCCCCCCCCCTCCCCCCATCAGCTGATCGCAGTGAAACGCATAACTCCCGTTTTTTTCTCCTACGGGCATCGGGAGTTAAAAAATGACCACGTATTATTCTTTCCGTAAAAAAATATTGTCAAATATATGCCAGGTGATGAAGGTAAAAGGAAGTTAAACAATGCATGAGATGGAAATTTTATGTTGTACTACATACGAGGAAGGAATTGCAAAAATGGGCTGTAAAAAAAAATTAGAATGCTATAAAAAGAGAGATAAAATTCCCGCTGCTTTACGTGTCTACCAGATTATTTCTTCGCGATGAGTTATTTCACTCTCTCAATTATTGTTGCCTACTAAACTCCACGAGTATTACATGCATGCTCGAGCAAGATCTTCTCGTGACACAATGATTCGTATCATTCGCACGAAAGCACGAATGGAGCGTCGTGGGTAAAGAAAAGTAAAAGCAGAAGAAAAAAAAAAAAACACCGAGACTCTCTGGGAATTTTGAGTGAGACTCTTTTCCTCGAGGCTCCTTATAATGCATTGATGGAAAATGCTAGTGGTCTGAGTCACATGCGTGAAATGGTATAGTATTATCGTATTCGCGGTGAATGTTCATTTATGGCGCAAATCGGACACAGTGACTAGGAACGATCGCTACGAGTGCACGAAGAAAAAAAAAAAAAAACACGAAAGAGAACAAAAGAAGATGAATGAATTTGCCTTGATTATTTCAACGCTTGGTACGACAAAGGCTATCGATATTGTACTTATTTTCCAATTACTTAGAAATACATTGAGATTTCAGTAGAATATAATATCGTAACGTTGGAGCTACGATTGGTCATTTGTGAAACCGACATTTTTTATTTGTTTCGTTAAATTTATACGTTTGTCTTTTTAGGCATTGGCTATTAACTTGAAATTCTCACGGTAGAATTCCAACTCGAAAAGTCTAATAATGTTTTTTCATCAGCCTCCCTCTCCCGATGAGTTATTTATGAATATAAAGTTGAGGATGTGCGTTCTTTTATCGCGCATTATTACGGAAACGGTTGGAGATAGAGGAAAACTCCATGGGACCAATCTTGTAGAGTATAAAATTTCCTAGAAAAAAGCCTCTAATTGCAATTTTCTATCTTCGATAGTTTAGTCCTGAGAGCATATCGAAACAATACCTTAAAAAGTTCTACAGGTCTAAACATTTCCTGCACACATCCCTAATTCAACTTTAATTTCATATATCGTGTTATAATTCTCGAAGCCCCATAACTTAATTACAATATTTAAATATAAAGGATATTCAGAATTTTTTCAAGTTTACGCTATTACAATCAGGATGTGTAGTGGTCGGTCAGCGAAAAAGTGGTAACTTTTCGTACGGGGGAACGAAGGCAGGAGGCAGCACAAACACGAGGATTACACCTCGTTCTGTTCGAACGGGCGACACTGAAAAGGGCCCCTCCGTCTGTTTATTTCTTTTTCCGGCAACATGGAATAACCGTACAGCAGGTAAGTATATCCGGGAAGTTTGGCTCGTTGAAGCGTATCTCGAGGGTGTTACAATATGGCTGGGTGGGATTGTGTAAATAACAACAAATAAAGCTACGATCATTAATAGCGATGAAGTGTTGAATCGACATAATTATTTTTATGGTCATCGTTATTATTATTATTATTATTATTATTATTATTATTATTATTATCGTCGCTAACGGCCCTTTGGACGCGTATCAATAGACCTAGATTATTCCAACAAAAAAATATTCAAAAAAAGCGTTAGGAAAAAAAATAGGATAGCAGATTTGCAAGAACAATAATGGAAATTCGACACAGCTTCGAAACAAGATCTTCGCATCAACAGTCATGGCAACTGAATAGAAGAGTTAATTATTGATTTAAAAAAAAAAAAATAAAAAATAAAAAAAAAAAAAAAAAAAAATAGACAAACACTGTGTATGATACGTCTTGGATATAATTGAGCCGGGTCTCTCGATCATGAAACCTGCCGAGTGTAACGTACGAGATTGGTCATCCACAAAGATTATATATACATAGAATACGAGGGGGATGATGGAGGGAAGAAACAGACGTGGCGTAGACGTGGAGAACCACTCCCAGTTTTATTCCACGTGTTGGCGTACTTAGAGAGGCGAAGGACAAAAGACCCGTCTACTTTACAGAGACTCGATAAACCATGATAGAGAGAGAGAGTATAGAGAAGGAGACAGAAAGAGAGAGAGAGAGAGAGAGAGAGAGGGGGGGAGGGGAGGGAGGGAGAAAGTAGAAAGAAACTCAAACAACAATTTATGTAGTCGTCTCTGGTTCAACAATGTCTAAGCAAAAAAAAAAAAAAGGAAAGAAAAAAAATGTGCGCACACGCAATTCAACGATTGACAGCGATGGTGGTCGCGGTCGTCGCCTCCACAATTTTCTCTGATATATAGATATGTATTTATCTTTCTACTCGTTCATTCTGTACTTGGCATTTGAGCCACTGTTGTAAATTTCTCGTTGTCAGAGAGAGAGAGAGAGAGAATGCAAATGAAATTCGTGATTGGTGACACGATTGTAAAATTAAGTTGAGAATGAACTTTATAGGACGAGGGAGACGAATTATCGAACAAAGTTTCGACATGTGGTTCCTGAGTGTACAATTACCGAAAACGTTTTCCCACTCAGGAACAGAAATTAATTTCACAACGATAAGGGATCTGAAACTCTCAAGAGCCACCACGGGATACGACGAGCAATCATCTAAGTGGAAGAAGAAGAGAAATTGAGAACGAGAGAGAATAAGATGGGCATGAGAAGCCTGAAATTGGCTGGTCGTTTCCTCTTACAATAATAATATGTAGAAAAGACTTTCGGTGGATTGTATAACTAAGAGCCTCGATATCGATTCAAAATTCATTGACATTTATTTCTCGTTGATTAACAAGTGTATCGTCTCATGTATCTTCAGGACAAAGTCTTGTAACGGTTATTGCGAATCACGATACAGATTTCGAATTTTTTAGGCCATCCAGGATGCTCGAGAAATCCAGCTGTTTATTAAATCTCAACAACAATATACTCCACATTCCAGCATAGAGATTTTTATACTTTCATACAATTTCTAAATCTATTTAAACGAGCTACTTGCAACCGAGTCGAAGTTGAGCAACTTTTGAAGGTTTTTTATCGTAAAAAAATAGGCTGGTTACAGCTATTTGATCTCTCTGATATAGCGATAGAAAGGAACATTCCGGTGATCGTATAATATAGAAAATAATCACAAATTATTTTCGAGTAGCCTCTTGAATGAATATTAACTTCGATAACAAAGTACTCGAAACTTATTGTGTACACGAAATTTACAGACGTTATCGTTTTGTAGATACAGCCAAGAGAGTCAAGATCCAGATATATGTACACTGATTTGTTTCTATTCGATATTATACTCTGTGATTATCGGTGAGATATCCCTATAAGCAGATCGAAAGTAACGTTGGGAGGAGTATACATTTATATATGAGAGATCGACGTTGCGAGGATAATTCAAGAGCAAAGCCGGTTCTTCTCGTGGCTTCCTTTTCATCCTCCATGGGGGGAAACTCTATCTCTTTCTCTTTCATCTCTCGCCTCATGCCCTTCTTTTCTTTTTTTCTTTTTATTTTTTTTTTTCTTTTTTTTTTTCTCTCTTTTTTCATAACGGATGCTGAAGCTACGGTCGCGTGGTACGATCGTGCTGAGAATCTGAGGAACAAGAAGAACCATGACTCATGGCAATGGTGAAATCCTTCTTCTCGTCGTTCTTACTACTATACGCTGTGCTATCTCATGATATGCCCTCCTTCTTCAATTTCTCTCTCCCACAGACACTCATACGCGCGCGCAAATACATACGCACACACAAGGGATTTCAATACGCGAGTGTATGAAAGGACGTGGAAGGAGCGCCCGTCGAGACACACCATTATCGTCTCATTTTCTGTGGAGGTTCCGCGCACAGGATTTCGGATCAAGGCAGATGAGGTATACACTCGCCTACGCGAATCAAGACGACTACGTATGCGGCGCGCGACAGAGTCTCGAAGACAGTGAAACGAAACCGAGGAGAAAAAGTAATAACTTATTAATGTATATCCGGAGTTGGGATAATTTATTGGACATCAATGACTTTATTTATTTATCGGATTTCCCAACGACGAAGAATTAAGAAAAATAAAAAAAAAAAAAAAAAAAAAAAAAAAAAAAAAAAAAAAACAAATGAAAAAAGACAACGCAGTGATGACAAGTACGAACGAGAGTAAAATCGTAAAATTTACGGCAATGGCAATTTCAAAGCTGTTTTTTTTTTCTTTCCATTTTATATTTCACGGGAAAAATGATATCTGTGCGCAATAAAAAATAAAAAAGTAAATAAGAGGAAGGAGAAACATGAAATAAAATAAAATAAGAAAGTCGGTGCAACCTACTAAAATTCTAGTTTTACAGTGCGTCTTGTTTCAATGCGGACAATGGTCACCGTCCGAAACGGTCGTTGACGCTCGTGGAAAGTGTCGCCTCGTAAAAGTAAGAAATTGGTGACGGGTTAGGTGCAAGAGCTTAACCGCGGGTTGTTACACAGAACTCGTTGTTGCGGTTCGCATGTTCGAGGAAATCTTGAATGTTCGGACCAGTCACCAATCTTTAAGATCTAGGTATTGTCGGTGGTAAATGATTGGAAACGGAGATACACGCGCACAGCGGGAATTCTAGACCAAGATGGCCAATTTTCGTTACGTTTGAAAGAAAAAAAAAAGAAAAAAAAAAAAAAAAAAAAAGAAAAAGAAAAAACAACAAAAGCATTCTCCACATTTTTTCCTACGGTTTCGTTGGATATTATCATTATTATTTACATCAACGACCGATATATTTGTAACTCGCCTAACGACTAACGATTAATAATTACTAAGATAGTAATTATTATTTGTGTATAGAATTTTTTTGTAAAAAGTAATAATCATCGACTTACCTCTGCCAGAGGTTCTTCCTTCGTGACATCACCGTTTTTAGGGGCATCGTCGCGGGCTGGCTTATTCTTGTCTTTTTTACCAAAACTGATCGATCTGAAGGACCATTTCTTCTTCAGCTGTAATGAACGAGAAATATAAAAAAAGCAACCGCCCCGAAAGAAGAGAATAACGATTATGTTATAATTTTATTTTTTGCTCGGATTTACAGAATCGTAATTGAAATTGAAATGAGAACAAACTAGACGAGACAAAATTTATGGTTATTAGATTTTCAGCAAATCTACATTTCTGTTCAATTCGTAAAAGACCTTCAATTTTTCAACGTAATTCAATCAATCAGCTTTGTACTCGATCGATGTAAATTATGTAACACCTCGACCAAAATTCGGTTTCGTATGAATCAACTTTTAATCGGCTCTCGAAAATTGCCGTTCTGAATGGCTCAAAAATCGACGCTATTCAGAATTTATTTATCAAAAACATGTAGCAGTTCGTGGAGCAATTTTTATAATTTTTTATCTTTTTATTAAATTGTAAAATGTCGTTGGTTAAAAATTTGAAAAAACTTGTTCAGGGATTCAGAATTATTTAAATTTACCGAACTCTTCGGACAGGTGTACAACGAAGTTTTTTTTTCTTATTTTTAAAATTTCTGTAGCCTTCGTTTTTTCGTACTCCAAGGCTTTCCCAAGGATTGCCAACACTTGATGATTTTTACGGATCTTTGCTCAGGAAGGTTATCAGCAGGAGCAACTTTATTCGTATGATATATACCTTATCCTTCTTTTTCGTTTCTTTGCTTTCGGGCGAAGTGGCAGTGGTAGGACTAGCTGGTGTTCCTTCGGTGGGTGTTGTGACCTCGACGTCGCCTTCCGTTGCAGTTTCGGTCGTTGGGGATTCTACCTTGGGGACCTTGGCATCTTCCGCTTTTGTCTCTTCCTCCTGTAATAATGTAAAACAAAATGAATTAACGAAATAAACAAAAAAAAAAAAAAAAAAAAATCAACATTATTTTCATTTCAAATTTGAAAGTCTTGACCGAATGATTAAATATTTTTCCTCGAACGATTGCAAAAACATTAATAATAAGGTTACAGTCATTGTTTTTCTCCCCCCATATTTATGATTTATCATTTATTTTGTTTTCGTTTATACGAATGCCACCAGTTGGAACTGAGAGCTGGGGCTCTTTTACTCAACGATCGATGCACTGAAAACCGAATTTTGTTGAAATATTGAAATATTTTGTTCGACGTATTCAACAAAATTATTTCGTCCAGGCAACAAAATTTCAAATATTACAACAAAACTTCATTACACTGAAAAGAAACTTTATTGAAACGACAAAAATTTTGTTGCCTGGACGAAATAATTTTGTTGAATACGTTCAACAAAATATTTCAATATTTCAACAAAATTCGATTTTCAGTGTGTACGAGCCAGAGCAAAGCCATGGCTCAGCGATTACTCATCCAAGCACTGATGAGTCAAACCCATGCTGCTTATCATGTGGAACCACCGAAGCCTCGCATCAAATGCTTACTTTCGGACGTTATTTAAATACTTACTACGCAGTGTGTAAAATGTATTGTAAACTTATCATTTTTTCGAGTAGTTCTTAATGATTAATTTCATTAATTAGTTTGTATTTAGATTATGATGTAGAAACACGGCAAATAATTTAGTTTTTTCGACAAAATAATTTTTTTCGGTAGATAATTAGATGACCCACAGTACAAATATTAGAAACCGGAAGACAAAAGTTCATAATTGTTTCGTTCATGATCCGTTCTCATATTCATTTTCGGTTTCTTCAACTGAGAAGCGAGCAACTAGCAAATTTTTTGTAATTCAAAAAATACGAGCGGGTCTGCGTCGTCGAAGAATATGAGGCAAAAATTTGGCAATGAAGAAGTACTTGAAGATTATAGCAGAATTAAAACAATATTCATTATGGTCGTTCTCATGCCCTTACAACACATTTCACGTTTGTCATAAACGCAAGAGCAGTCAGTCTCGTTTCAATTGACTGGGTGAATTCCGGACTAATTAAAATCGTGCATCGGGCAATGGGACAAACGAGAAGCCGCGACGCAGGATCCAGCAGTGTAGGCTGAGAATCAAACAGAGCGTCAAAAAAGATCAAGTGAAAAATGACATGGAAAATAAAGGGGAATAAAAAAGAAGAGTAATCGAGGGAAAGGAACATTCGCGAGGAATGCTGAAAAAGAGTAAGAAAGGGACAAAAGGAGAGGGAATGAGATAGGACAGGGGAGTGGAGGGAGGAGGATTCATTAATCTGAAGAAACTACTGGAGGAATAAGAGTAGAACACGTGGCTTTCGCCTTTGATGAGCAATAGTCTCGTCAGGCAAGACTTGATATCTACGTCCAAGAAGACGAGAAAGAAGAAAAAAAAAAAAAAAAACAAAAATCCGTACGAAACCGGAAAAAAAGAAATTGCGAACGTCGAGGGTTTCTTACAAAATGCGGAATTAAGGCGACACCGCAAATTAAATTACGGCTCGCAAAAGGCGTTTTTAATCTGCAGGTGCAACACGACTCGGTTCAGCCAGACCTGACAACACGAACGATGAAACTTTAATATTCCGAGCTTCCGGAGTATACAAAGGAACACAATCGGATTTTCGTCCGATTCGGTTCGTACTGGGGCAAAACGAAACGTTCTGAAATTCAAATTTGTCGTCATCAGCGTCCTCGTGTTCGTTCATTCGTCTTTCTAGCCTAGCAAACACCCGTGAAGCATATTGATAAAAAAAACTATTGGTTGAATAAATTGAGCGTTTTTCAAACAGAGTCTCAGTGGTGGCGAACATCTTTCGCTCTCTTAACGGGAGAAACCGGTTTAGGAGGCCGAAATTTTGGTGTTTTTCGTGAATTTTTTTAACAAGGAAGGAGTAATCAGCATTTGTTTAGACTTGGAGGATGTTTTATTCATGTTTTGAAGTACATTTTGTAATTTTTTCAAGTCATTTCCGCCGGAAATAGTGGAGTTAGAAGCTGCTGTCCATGGACGACTTTTTTCAACCGGTGGGCATTCTAGCTCAAAAAGTTATTGACCAATCGTTCTGAAAATTTGTGTGAATATTCTTTATTCAATTACAATCTATATGAACCTAACTCTGGGATGATATTGTTATTAAAAATATTTTTTTTAATGCAAAAAAGGTAAAAAAACATGCTATAAAAACATGACATTGTGTTCAAACATCACAAAAACATGCAATTTTCAACTTTTTTTATCACAATTAGGTTCATATTCTTAGGAAATATGTTGTTAACGAAAAAAGAAAATTGTAATGATTACAGATAAAAATTGTGACTTCAGGAATGCCCACCAGCAAAAAACTCGAATGGCGATCGTCCATGGGCAGCAGCTTCTAACTCCACTATTTCCGGCGGAAATGACTTGAAAAAATTACAAAGTGTACTTCAAAACATGAATAAAATATCCTCCAAGTTTGAACAAATTCTGATTATTTTTTCCCTGTTAAAAAAATTCACGAAAAACACCAAAATTTCGGCCTCCTAAACTGGTTTCTCCCGTTAAGGGTACGAGTCAGTCGATATCTCGCCACCATGAGTGCGAGATAGTTGCAAATTTCGAAAGTGAAATTCTTCGACGCCGTTTGACCGTTTGAACAAAAAGGCCCTGTCAGCCTATTTTTGACATCATCCTGCGCGGGCTGACAGCGCTTTTTTGTAATCGGTCAAACCGTATCGAAGAATTTCAACTTCGAAAATTCGAGGTGAGGTTAGGTGACTGATCCATCCTCTTAAGGACGAAACTTCTTACGTTTCCGACAAAAAAATGGTAGTTTCACCGGTGCACCGGTGTCAAAATGCCTGCAAGCCAAATTCAATGATGAACTTTTGAGCTCTCGCAAGTGTAAAACCACATAGTGTGAAAACAACAATAACAATAATAATAGAGTAAAAAAATTGGAACAATAAAGCTTCTCCCAGTTGTCAATACGTCAGGATAGTATTGTGTTCAGCAGACGATATTGTTTTCCGAGCTTATTTCATTTCACAAGTAACAATTCGACCGGAAATGCAGGAGACTGAGACATTTGTGAAGAGAAGTCCGCATAACGTGCACACACTCTTCCGATTCCTTGTCGTCCCTCAAAACTTCTACCTCTTATGTCTATGAATACGACAGACAAATAGAAAACCCGATTCGGCTGAATATTGGAAAACATTCGTAGTTCCGTCGTCGTCGTCGTCGTCGTCGTCGTCGGTATGTATAGAAATACGGAAAGAGAATGGGTCGGAAAAAGAATTGAAACGAAAAAAAGTGAAGATGGGCTGAGAATGAAGGAACGAAAAAATTCAACTTGAAGATTCTTCGGGGGCTTAAATATTTTCAAGAGCTCGTAAAGTTTTTCAAGAATTCGCAAAAAAAAAAAAAAAAAAAGAAAAGCGTCGAAAAGAATTACAAAAGAAAATTGTAATATCGCAAAAATAACGCAACACACGCGATCCAATGAATCTGAGTGAAGATTCGTTATCTTCACCGCTCCTGAATAAGTTCAACTGACGAAGGACAGTAGCCATCCGATGGGCGGAGAAGGGAAAAGATGGCGATCTGACGTTTTTGTAAATCCATTGCCGAGCCTCCGTGTAACCAAAAACGTTCAATAGATTGGGTAAGAAGAGAAGAGCGAGCAAGATGAAGCCAGGGAGGAGGTTCTATCTCTCTGATCCTTCGAGATACATGATCAATTCGCCTCTCGTTTCTTTGGAGCGGACCTCAATCATCTCCAAGGCTTGCTGGCTTTTATCCAAGGATTCTCTCCAACCTCTTTGCCTGTTTGTACCTTCTTCCTGCTTCTCCCTTTATTCGATCGAACGTTGCCTCAAGCACAGTCTCATAGCCACCTTCCCATTTCTCCTCTTAGCAGACTCTTACATTTTATTTTCTCTCTCTCTCTCTCCCTCTCTATCGGCGCAAATTTGACGATGAGGAAATGAAAGATAATCAAGGAAAGTGAATTGAACAGTAAATTTATGATAGGATTGACCTTCTACATGGACGATTATCGATTAACTATCCCGTATTTCCGATATAATTATCTCTAATAAGAAATTGGAATTGATCATTATACAGAAAAGCTCTCGTCGAACCCACGAATTGGATAAGCATCGAGAGATAATAAGATTTAAAATCTGCAAAGGTCTGAATCAATGTTTCGAAACGAAGCAATTTTTCGAGTCAACTTAAACAACAAATATTCAATTGACATTGGTTGCACGTTATTTTTATTATTTATTTTTAGTATTCGTCAAAAAAAAAAAAATCATCACTGACAACGTCAAATTTGTGTATGAATTAAGTACGATCGAAACAAACATCGCGTAAAGAATTCCATTTTTTCTTACCTTCGTAATTATTGTAAAATTATTATTATTATTTTAATGGAAATGGAAAATACATTCGTCTCGCGAAGGCAAAAAATGTACTAGCTTTTGCGGCCATTTTCAAGGTAGGAACGTGAGTTCGAAGAGTACTCCGGCACTGATAAATGGTTTTTTTTTTTCCTCGCGTACCAAAGCAGCAGCAGCAGCAGCAGCAGCAGGTGTTGCTGTAATGAACCAGCGTGTTGTATATCGAATAATATTATATGTGCGTCGCGGCGAATATTTAAGCAATGAATCACCCGGAGATGACGCTTGTACTTGGCCATTCTCATTCGCAATTTGTACTTTTGGACCGAGCCAAAGCTCGAGCGTAAATAATAGAAAACAAAAAAAAACAACGTCGTAGTGAGTGAGAGAAATTGCTAGGCCAAAAGACTTCGACTAGAAATTATAAGGGTGTTTGTTGTTATTTAATTGTTATATAATTAACAATTGAAAATACAATGAATCAAATGGAGTCAACATCCGGAGAGCACTCAGGGAGGAATTCGCAGAGGCAACACGCAAACAAATCATGAGTATAGAGACGAACAATGAGAAGAAAGGAGTTCGTCCTTTGTGCCTGAAAGATTTTCGTTCAAAAAACAAAAAACAATAATACGAATTCACGTTTCGTGCGGATAATCGTAGTAAATTATGTATTTTCGTGCTTCGAGGAAGCTCCGAGAGGACACGAAAAAAAAAAAAAAAAATATTTCAGCCGACTAAGAGAAATTCAAGGCCTCAGGCAGCAGCCCCCGAGTATTGTTGAAAAAAAAAAATAAACTTTTTAGTTAACGAAATTGTTAGTGATAGAAATATGTCACGAATAGTTTTCGAGTAAAATTTCAATTTTATCGTGTTTTTAAAACAGAGCAAGTTTAAGAAAAAAAACTCTTTGGAATATTCGAAAAAACAAAGAAAAAAAAAAAAAAAAAAAAAATGGAAAATAGCAAATCCGCAATAAATACTCAATTTAACGTCTCAATGTCTGGAGCTTGAACGAGATGGCCTAGGCCTTAAAATAATTTAAACGAAAAGAACATTCAAGGAGGAATTTAAACGGGACAGTTACGAGGAGCAAGTCCGAAAGAGCTATCCGAGGAACTCGACGTTGTATACAGAGCCTTGCCTTTTTCTCTACTCGTGGAAGAAGCTGAAAAGAGGAGATAAGAAAATCTCTCTGGAAGTGTATTATTAACGGGTTTCAACGTCGAAAGAGGCAAAAACGAACGAGTGAATTTAACGTTGGAATTCGCTCAACAGTTAGCGTAGCTTTAATTACCCGGATGGAAGTGACACGGCCTATGAGGGAGGAGGTCAAGACTTTCGTATCAATTGACGCAAAATGTCTTGAATTCCCTCTTGAATTTATAAGTACAAACAAGATCGAGTGAAAATTTGTCAAAAAAATTCAAACATTGCTACGACAACATGACGATCTTATAATTTTTTTTCTTACATTATTTCATCTTTACTGAATTAAAAAGCTCTGATTCAATATTTAAAAGAATCAAACGTCATTACTGTAAAATCGTTATTTCGTTTCATTCGAGGATTTATCATTTAAAATTGACAGTGAAGATCGATAAACGAAACGAGAAAATAATATCAGAGCTATTTCGAGTTTCATGATGCCTGAGGCCTGACGTTGCAGCCGACGAGTTTGGTTTTTCGCACTCGTCAATATTCCCCGTAACCTCTTAAGCGTCTAGTACATCTACAGACGCAGAGATTGTTGGAGTATTTTGTCGAAGCTCAATATTACGCATCAGCGAAGCATGAAAAATCGTATAAAGAACCGACAACAGAGAGACTCGCCCTTCCGGTTTCGCATGAGATGAGAATCTCATCTCAAGCAAGTGCGGTACGAAACTGCGCCGTCTATTCGCTCTGAAAATGATTATTTTTTCCTGTCCATAAAACAAGTGCGAGTTGGAACATTTCAATGTTATCGTTATGATCGGTTAGGAATTCCATTTTTTTTTTTTTTGTTTTCTTGAAAAGCTGATGGGAAAACGAAGAAAAATATTTTTCTTTTTTATCCCGATCATTAAACTTCTAGGAAATTGTAGGATTTTGGAAGTTGAACGAAAATTGCCTCCCCGCTGGGACCCGATTTTCGAAAAGCCAAACTTTATTGCTACAACGTTGAGACTTTGTAAAAATAAGGCGAGCGGACCGTAGGCACTATCCATACAATATATAGAGACATCCAAATATATATATTTATATTTAAGCGTCGGACGGTCAAGGTCGAGTGAGACGCGAAGATTTATAAGAGAAAAAGCCATCAAGGTTGCAGCAACCACAAACATCTTCACTCCGGACACCTGTTTTACGATCACCGTGCGTGAGTTTGTCCTCTTGGGTCAATAGATAGGGGGAGAAATTCCGTATCGGAGTTTGGGGAGGAGGGTCCCCGTCTCTTGACGGAAATAGAATGAATTTTCAAAATGAGTTAATGAGTCATTCCGTGACTGATGCGCGATAAAAATTGCTTTCTGTTTGGTGGAACTCTCCTACACGTGCGCAGGCACCATGTCCGCAAAATACTGGACAAGTCGATGTTCTCTGGATCGTTTGAATCGTGCCGATTTATAAAAATATATTTTTTTTTTCTTCCTAAGCGCGTTTCGGAATAGTATTTTTTAAATCGCATTGAATTCCATCTGCGAAACAAGCAGAGTTTCGCACATACGCGAACGCACGCGCACACATAAAAATATATACTCACGAATCCATCAAATAAATGTGAATAAATATAAAAAAAAAAAAAAGATTTGCTCGAAGATATGAAAGATTACGAGAGGCCAGACGTGTAATATGCAATGGCGAAGAGAGCCTGAAGAAGTTCTCGGGCGAAGAGTACGAGGAAGAAGAGAGGAAAGAATTCCTTGTGCTTTTTTTTCGGCTTGAGGGAAGAGAGAGCTTGTGTGGCTCGTAGGAAAGTACTTTAAATGCCAGGTGCTCGTCTAGCTCAGAAGTTTCTGCTCTTTCGTCGAAGTAAATAACATAGCCATATTTATATGCACACATGTGTATTATGAGGCATTCCATGCCAAACCGACCAGTCCAGTCCGTCACCCCGACAATTTTTCATTTTCTCGAAATTTTTTCATTTTCAAGCAACTACTGAAAAGAGTTTTTTTCGACTTTTTCCCATTTTTATCTCAACCCATTTAAAAATAATGATTTTTTCAAAATTTCGCATGAAATTTTTTATCACTGCTCACAGCTTTTTCAACAATATAGGTATCAAAATAAAATAGTAGGTCATTTTTTCGTCTTGAATTGTATTTTCATAAAAAAAAAAAAAAAAATACAAAAAAAATTATCAAAAGTTAATTTCATTTTTTTTTCTGTTTTAATCCATTTTTTTTCAAATCTTGGACCGTTTAGATTTTTTTGAAAAAATACACCATTTTTCTAGACATATTTTTACATGTCAAAAAATTCGTAGCTTGTTTTATCCATACCTTCTATTTTTTTTCTTATTTTTTTCCACGTATAAACCAATATTTACTAGTTGCCAATCATGAATTATACTTTTTAATTATTTTTTGTCACTCATAATTTCATTACTTAAGACATTATGAATAGAAAAAAAGAATAAAAAAAATATTGGAACTGATTTCTGTTTTTTTTTCTCGGTTTGCAACGAATTTTTTTTTCACAACTTGGACCATTTCGATTTTTTTGAAAAAATTCACCATCTTTCACGACACATTTTTACACGTCCCAAAAAAATCCACAGCTTGTGATATTTATGAATAAGGATTAATAATGCACAATCACTAGTTTACATGTGGCAGAGAATTGAAAAAAAAAAAAAAAAAAAAAAAAAAAAGAATTTATGGATATCATAAGCTGCGGATTTTTTGGGACGCATAAAAATGTGTCGTGAAAGATAGTGAATTTTTTCAGAAAAATGGGCCAAGTTGTGAAAAAAATGTTTGGTTGAAAACTAAAAAAAAAAAAAAAAAAAAAAAAAACGAAAATGAGTTGCAATATTTAAAAAATTTTTTTTCTCTATTCATAATTTTTTAAGAAATGGAATTATGAGTGGAAAAAAATAATAAAAAAAAATATATAATTCAGGATTGTCACGTTGGCATTGGTTTACACGTGGTAAAAAATAATAAAAAAAATAGAAGATACGGATATCACAAGCTGTGAATTTTTGAGACATGTAAAGATATGTCTAGAAAAGTGGTGATTTAAAAAAAAAAATCGAAACGGTTCATGTATTAAAGAAAAAAAAATCGCATTAAAACTAAAAAAAAAAAAAAAAAAAAAAAAAAAAAAACATGAGAAATCGACTTTTGATAATTTTTTTGTATTTTTTTTGTGAAACTACAATTCAAGACGAAAAAAATGGCCTACTATTTTATTTTGATATCTCTGTTTTTGAAAAAGCTATGAGCATTTAAACAAATTTCGTGCGAACTTTTGAAAAATTCATTATTTTTAAACGGGTTGAGAGATAAAAATCTAAAAAAAATTTCTAAAAACTCCTTTGAGTAGTTACTTGAAAATAAAAAAATGTCAACAAAAACAAAAATGGTCGGGGTCACGGACTGGTCGGTTTGGTATGGAATGCCCCATATACATATTCTATCCGCAGGTAGACTTGATTTCGACGCACCTGTTACGACGATTTCTTGAAATTGCGTACGTGAGAGAGCGAACAACAAAAATATACGTTGATACATAAATAAAAAAGGTAGGCCGTAGAGAAAAATAAAGAAATATATAAAAAAAAAAAAAAGTAAGTACGAGAGACAAGAAATGAAAAATTAGAAAATTGAAAGGCCGAACGAGAAGATTAATGATGTCGAGAGTTAATAAAGAAAAGTAATTGTGGGTATAGCAAAATGGCATAACCCTAAAAATACGAAGTTTACGGAGAGTAACGTCTTCGTTATCATCTCTCCTACAGCATCTTTCATTTAATCTTTAACACCGTTTATTCCTTTCTTTTTCTTGCATCTTGTCCATGTGCTATTTTTTTTTTTTTGCCTCGCGTGTCACACTATACCGTGCATGCCAGCTGCGGAGGTTGCTCAATCGAGGAAATATCGAGTTTCACGTACCGCAAAGCACACAAGGGGCGAGAGAGACGAACGCAGGACTGAACTCTTCAAACGTTTTACTTTTCTGACATACACACGCAGCAGTGTTTCTGTGTCAGAGGATTTATAACAGTGGATAGAATTCCTGGGCTGCATTTCGTCGATGTTACGGGACGACAATCGCGTAAACATTAAAAAAAAAAAAAAGAAACTATATTAGAAGGCAAATAATGTGCAGCATGAAATAAAACGAAGAACACCGTTTTTTTTTCTCCGAGAAATGTCCAACGGCTCAACGTCATACTGGTTGACGCGATTCCGCGATAAGCTGAACGCATCAAGGCCAACGGAACCACGAAAAATGTTGAGCCTTCGGGGTCGAGAAATTTCTCCAAACTTATCGTATCTACGTTTGAGTGGATATTGGCTGTTGACAATATCTACGTCGTGTGGATATAAGAAAAAAAAAAATGTCAGAATATCACGACTTCCCGAAGAAAAAATCTCACATTTATGAGAAGACGGTCCAAGGATTCTGTACGTGGTTTGAAAGTAAATAGTCACGCTCACAAAATTATTTCCTCTCTTTTATCCTTTTTGGATTAAAATTCAAGGTGTGAAGCCTTTATTTTTCTCAGTGGCGTCTTCATTTCTCAATTACGCGATACATTGAAACAAAGAATTCTTAAAGAGGAAAAATTCTTGCTATTGCACATTTTTTTGAATCTTAAGGCGTCTTCTCACTTTGGAAATTTAAAAAAATCGATTTTTTTTTTTTTTTAAATTTTGAAAGTACATATCTTCAAAAATGTCATCTCGAAATTTCATAAAGATCGGACGAGTCTAACTACATTTTTTGGCGACCGTTAGGTGACTACCTGAGAGTACCCGGCGATCCCTCCAAAACTTTAAACGCAGTTATCTCAAAACAAGGTTTTTCGGTGCTTTGTTGATGAAATTTCGGAAACTATCCGGCCGATTGTCATGAAATTTGAATGACATATGCTTCATAGTTATGGCTATAGCGCATATCATCAGATTTTTTAAATTTTGATTTTAAGAATTTTTTTTTTACAAAAAACTGCAAAAAAATCGTGGTTTTTTTTTACTTTTTCGAAAAACGTGCGCCATTTTGTTATTTTCGCGAATATCAAAAATCTGATGATATGCGCTATAGCCACTGACATACTGAATCTAAAACAGTTTTATTTTTTTGTTTCAGACGACCCGTCTCGGAGATACCATCAACAAGCCACGACCATAACATTTTTACACGGGTTTTTCAATGCTACTGATGTATTATAATAATTGTTTAAAAAAATAAAATAAAAATTTTTTCATGTACTTGAAAGATGTGTTTATTACATAGGATCCGTTTTATCCCATAATTTTAAGCAAAAATCCTCGAAAAAAAATCGCAAAAACAGCCTATTTTTGAGGCGCTTAAAGTGAGAAGATGCCTTAAGAAAGAAAAAAAAAACGTAATACGTAAAAAATTCGAAATTACACGAAAATTGCAAGTTGAACGATGCAAATTGAATGGAAAATTTTTCTTGTGGCAAACAAACAGCTATTAAAAGCTCAAAAATCATAACTCGTTGCCGTCGTAAATTTTCCGGTGGGAGGAAAGAACAAAAGGAAAATGTAGCAGTGAGAATGTTTTTTTGAGAGCTCGTTCGACCGAGGGTGAGCCTAGATGCAACGATGTATCATAGCCGGGATTAAAGGAGATCAAGGCATTGCAACTGCGATGCTGCTAGGCATGGGAGAGCGTCGTGAAAAATACCTTCACGTAACTGAGAATAACTCGCATCCAAAGTGGAAATGAATTGGTGACGGCACAAAAGGCGGCTCCAACTAAAGAAGAAAATTCACAAGAAGAACTGCCTTTGTTACTTTTGCGAGTCAGAACGAGAGGCAAAAGAAGATAAAAAGTGCGAGAAAAAATGAGAGAGATGGAGAAGGCAGGCAGGCAGACAGAAAGAGGGGAAAGATTGTTGATTCGTTTATCGGTGAGACGAGAGGGATAAATATGTACAAAGAAAGAATGCCGGCTTTCAACGACCTCTCAGCCAAGAATTTAACACACAAAATATGACCCTTGGTGTTAAAGTCACTCTCGTTTCTCTCGTCACGACAGCGCTAATTCTTACAACCGTGGAGAGGGTTTGACATTGTTATAAGCGCGGGAACACGCGAGGAATTTATTTAATCTCGTTCGAGTTAAGTCGCGCGAAAATTTTACCGTTTAAGGGAAATTACCACATTCCTTTTAGTTAAATTACTCTCCTTTATCTCGCGTACAATTTCAGTAAAAAAAATGCTTCAACTTTTGGAGACAATTTCAGCTGTCCTGATTCCGGGTTAGATTAAAAAAAAAAAAAAATAATAAATAAATAAATAAATAACAAACCTTTTCGGTTTCCTTCTCCGTAGCCTCGTCCTTGTCTTTATCTTCGGGTGAGGCGTCTGTGTGTGGAGCGACACCGTTGGTGGTTGGTTTGACGTCAGTTTCTTCGATTTTCTCGAGTTTTCCGTCGCCGGGCGCTGCCGCGTCACCGACGACGCCCTCAACCGGAACTCCTTCCTTCTTCGGCGTCGTTGTTATATCCACAGACCTTTTGCTCTGTCGCGCTCCCATTTTTGATAACTCTTATATTAACTCTGTTTCTGTTGTTAGCTGTTGCTTCTTATTTTTTTTTTTTTTTTTTTTTTTTTTTTTTAATTACACTCTTAGCTTCTCGTAGTTCTTTTCTCTTTAACCGGCGGCCGATACTCTTACGTTTTTTGTGATGCTCCTATCGATAAGGGAACTGTAACAGACGAGACGACAATTCAGCTGTTAGAATTGATTTCGAGTTGATTAAATTCATTTTATTTACAACCACGCTCAAAAATTGTTTTCGAAAGAATTTTTTTCGATTCAACAGTCGCGTTTAAAACAAAAAATCCAAATCCTTTAACTTATCATCTAAATAACAATATTGAGTGTTTTTCGTTTCGTTGAAATTGCAAAAATTCCGAATGTTTCGTCCAGAAATTCTTGAATTTCATTGTAGGGTCAAGCGATTCGAAATAATTGAGAGAGAAAAAACGAGATTTCCTGATTTTCGCAATGCCAGCTGTACTTTAACCCTCATAACCACGCAAACTTGGTTAAAAATATAAAAGTAATTTTTTTTTAAATAAAAGCAAATTGCGTTCTGGAAATTTCGGATTGCAGGTCGCATTTCTGAACTCTGCCTCATAGAGGAGAGTGGATAGAAACGAACGCCCTTCGAAAGAAATTATAACAAAAAAAAAAAAAAAAAAAAAAAAAAAAAAAAAAAAAAAACAGGAGAGATTGAGAAGACATGTTATTCTCATCATAAATTAATTCAGTGGATAGACCGCTAGAGAGACTCTTGATTACTCTAGGCAAAGAGATAAAATAAAATGAGCCAGTCAACCAGTTCGAAAGACTCGAACGTTGTCGCATCAACGCTCCCGTCCCCCTGCCTTCTTTTCACCATTGACAGTCAATGTGTCTCCTGGCAGACTAGGTTATACATTTAATGGACCATCAGCAAGAAAAACAAGATGAGCGAGAGAACGAGGGAAAAAAGACATGTGGCTGGAATGACGAGTTTGCGAAATTCGGTTAAGAGTTGATCGAAGTGTGTTCTCGAGTCGAGATAAGATATGAACGCGATTCGAACAAAAAAAAGTTTCTATATGATTCGCCAATGAAATATTTATGAATTGTTATTGAAACGATTAATATTCAATAGTCAATATAAGTTATTCTTATCAAATGATGAACCGCTTATTTTGGTAGTACAAACGTTGGGAGTTTTTTAAAAATGTTGTTGCCGAATTACTTTTTATTTCTTTCAAGTTTGATTAATTGTCCTTTCGGATTTTCAAAGATAATCAAATTTTGAATCGGCAAATCAATATTTCGTGATAATTAGAGCAGAATTTCTAGAATTTACATTGACGATAATCACGAAAGTCAATTTAAAAAAGTCAGAAATACAAAGCCAACACACCAACACAGAAACAATCAAAAATTTAAACAACAATAAACAAGTTTTCACTTTGTAGTTTTTTTCTCCTGATTATAAAAGAATATTTTCGCGTAAAATCCTTCTTTTTTTTAACATTATGAACGGTAATCTTACCTACTTGAAGTGTTAAATTGAGCTGAACAGTTGATTAGTCAAGAGTGGAAGAAAGAGGTAAAACAAAAAAAAAAAAAACTAGAGTGCGAGAAACGTTTTAATCCGAGTCTCATTTTTTGCGATTTACCGCGACATTTGTACGAAATAACGACATGTCTCTTTTCATTAATATATCGTTAGGTCGCGGCAGTCTGTGGAGCATCAAATGTACGCGAGCAGTATAAAATTTCGGCTAGAGATATTTGAAGAAGTAAACTTAAGAGCCCGCACGTGTTTTTTTTTTCGCTCGCCTCGTAACCTTCCGGAGGATCAATGAACCTATTCCTCGAAGTGTTCCGAGTCTTCCTTTTTTTTCTCAGTTTATCGCGATGTAATAAAACTACATTGTAGATAATAGCGACGAATTAAGACGAAATGAAAGGGAAACAATTGAAATGTGTGCGTCTGTGGGTGTGTGGGGTTCGTACGTGCCTGAGTATGCGCGTGATGTTTTGCTTTAGTATTGGTATTGTACTTTTCCACTAAGTAGGTTATTTATTAATTTACCATATTTGTTCATTAATTAATATTTCGTAAATATTATCTTATTATCGTCGCTCTCAAATGCGACGAAAAAACTACGCAATTTCTTTCAAGACCGAATAAGAAGCGTAATTTCCATCACGAACTCTAGTGTAACGGAATTAGAAAAAAATCGCTAGAGTATCTAAATATATAATGAATAGAAGCAGGGGGGTCGAGCCAGCACGTGTTCAAATACACATTTGAAAAGGTAGGGGTAACTTTTATTACGGCGACCGCCAGTTACGCCTTTATTTGTTATTCTTTGTCATCATCAGGATTAGGCCAATGTGCGCTATCTTATTCTTATCCTTGTAAATATCCTTTTTTTTCAGCTTTAATATCAACAAGAACTTTTAAAGGAAGGCTCGGTATATCCGAAGACGTTGAATGTACCTGTATGATGACATTCTTCTTTTTTATTTCAAGACAAATCACCGGGCTGAAAAGTAGGGCACCGGTTTGCACTTGCAAAAAAAGGTGAGTTGGCACATGAATCGGATAGCAGCCATTTTATGAATGAAAAATAAATAAAAAATTGTTTTGTACTCTACAATAAATGTGCACAAAGTTGCACCCCATTTTAAGGCTGGCTCAAGGTTTTTATTAATCATTTTTTTGCAAATACATCGGGACAGCACTACAATACCTGCAAACAATAATCATATTGAAAAAAAAAACTCGACAAGAGTACTGAATTTTCTACATCATTTACAAATTTATTTCAGGATCCACAGCTTTTTTTTTGCTGGTGACAAAAAAAAATATTTTCTCTATTATTCTGCGATTGTGTTTTATGAGGAAATTGGTTTCATCGTCGATCGTGTCCCTTTCTATTGGCTCGGGTTCTTGAGTTCTTTTTCCAAGGTTAAAATACCCTTTCATATATATGAAAGATCACACACACGCGCACACACTGACACGATGTCTCCGTGTGTGTGATTCTTCTGACCTTTAAGATGGAATAAATTCAGTGTTTTATTGGAGCGTAGAAATCCTACCTTCCATCATGCGTAAGTGAGAAAAAAAGGGCGGAATGTCCACACGAATAACGTATACGAGGACAATTATGAAAGGTTCAAAAGTAAGGAGAGGTAGATTTTATCAACGATGAATGGAAAGTGTACGAGACGTTACTCTTAAGATACTTCTAGTTCAAAAATCATTTTCGAAGAACCTGAAGAAATTTTCAATTACACAGCAACGTCACACGTGCGAATAGCTGACGCAATTACAATCAGAAACTTTTTCTACATGCACTGAGAAAAAGAAATTGTTCATCGAACAAAATCCCATCGAGTTGGTCGAGAAAATGGTGGATTCAATTTTTTTTTCGAATGGCAAACGATTTAGTTTATTCAACAAAAAAATAGTTGAATCCAACATTTTCTCGTCCAACTAAATGGAATTTTGTTCGATGAACAAATTTTTTTCTCAGTGTCGATTCTAGTTTAACTCTTCGTGGTCACCGTGGGGTCCAAGCGATCCTCACGTTTTTATTTAGTGAAAAAAAATCAGTTTTCCAGACTCACTGATTTTTTTCATCATTTTATTATTACGTTCTGTATCTAAATACGATCGGTCCATGATTTTAACTTTTCACAGTACAAAATATTTTTTTTTTCTTCCAACTGGACCGATGGTTTAAGTACGGCACCCATTTAACAATAGCTGGAGTCATTATCGACCGGGTATGACCAGCCCCTAACTTTTATGAATTTTGTGACCAGGGAGGGTTAAAACCAGCCACAAAACTGGCTAAAATTTTTCATCCCGAATTCCAGGAAAAAGGAGATTCAGGGAAGAACTTACTTTCTCTGTAAGCCTAACTTTTCAACGATAGTCTATTCCGAGACATATTTCATTATTAGCTTGTCGAGGTTTCCATATGTATTTTTATTCTCTCAAATTTTTTTCCCCTACACGAAATATCTTATCGATGCACGAGTCAGAATCTCAACGGCAAAATAATTATCGCGTATCCAACTGTCATTCGTGAATGCTCAAATAGTTAGTTTCTAATTGGAATTTGTATGGATATTATTTTATTATTTGAGAAAATCTTCAAAGAATTGTATACGGTCGTATATTTTTTCTGCCACTGACTCTAAGATTATGTATAAGCGAAAAACAATAACAAACAATAAAAGATGCTCAAAAACAAAAGAAAAAAGTTCTTTAGAAATACAAAATCGTGTAAAAAAAAACTAAAGTTATGGGAAACTGATCCGTTTTTCAGGAGGAAACAAATTTGTTTGAATTCTCTAAAATCAACATCCGGATGTAGCCCCAGCGTTCGCTGGTATCGTATATAGAACAATATGAATTCGAATTGGAAGTGAACAATTTTAGATTATTTTTGATTAAGCATACTATTCGTCAGGATGTTTCAACCGGTCGGAAAATAGTTTTGTAACAAGAGTACGTATCTGCGCCTGTAACTCTGCGCACGTACGTTCTCTCACCCTTTAGTACTGATAGTTAGTATAATACAAAGCGCAATTCACGGTATGTATATACAGCGATAGTTCAACAAAGTGCACTCGATGAATAGTCGCATTTGCGAACGAGTGGCCTATTCGTAGTGCATCGCACCATGAACGTCAAATTAGATAAGAAGCGTGCTCGATTGTAATTCTGGAGTGTTCGTAACGGGCCAAAAACTCACGATGTTGAAGTCCGCATCGTTGGGATGCAACGAAATTTCATTATTTTCAGAAGAGATTAAAATTCATTTTTTCTTTTAGCCTGCGATAATTGAACAGGTTTTCTTTGAGACCCAAAAAATGAATGTTCAAAAAATATAATTCTTTTTTTCTACATTAATAAATTGGTAAAAAAAAAAAGAAAGAAAAAAATCAACTTCAGTTAATTAATATAAATATGCTGGACTCAAATTTTTCTTTTCCGTTCCAACGATACAAACTTTATAATGATTTTCGCAGTCTGACTGTTGCGGCAATAAAAAAAAAAAAAAAAAAAGAAAAAAGACTAATACACCAGCGATGTTGAATATCACTCGTGTGTGTGTACAATTTTAACGAGGAAAGGGAGGAAAAGTTTGTGTGTAGAGAAGAGACCAGCTACAAAGTGAGCTCGGGCGACTATAATTGGCACTCGGATTTCCGGTACGCGGGCGAGAAGGTCAACGCGAGTGGAACACGGCCTCTCGTCGAGTCGCGGACTGACTATATTTAGAAGTGCATCGTACCCGATGCGCGGTGCACTCGACTGCAGTTCATCCAACGAAACAGACCGAAGGGACGTAGAGACAACAAAGAGACGGATTGCCGATCGGTGAAAAAAAAATTATAGTGACTCAACGGTATTTCCAACAATTTTTTTCGTACGATGCGAAGAAAGCAAGTCGTAGAGAGAAACAGAGTCAAGTCAACAACTTCACAACTGTAACGACATTGATACAATTGTTAAAAAGACAATTATTAAATTATTGATACAATTATTATTATTAATTAATTAATTAGATTAAAGTATTGATACAATTATTAAAATGTCCTGGGGTAAAAAATAGAAGAATTGTCAGAATTATTGGTTCATTATATTACAAAAAAAATACAGAAATATTATTCTCGAAATGCGAGCGAAATGGGAGTATTAATCATCAAGTTTCCAGAAAGTCTATCCTTGAATAAAATCTTGCGAGTTGTTGCATTTTGTTTTTTTTTTTTTTTTTTATCGACGAATTATTAAAATGTCCTCCAGGATGTTTAAAAAAATTTGAACGAATCGAAAAAGAGGTTAATGTATACGCCTGTTGATTATTATTCGGTCTCCGGAATTTTTGACCCCACGATTCGAGTACCCTCCTCATTTTCTGATTAATTATGTATTCGCACTTGTGCCCAATATATGCACTTATAAATCGTTCCCAAGAGGTTTTTGCACGAGCAAAACGGAAGCTACATATCTATATAGTACGTGTAGGGATAGGGTGATACATAAAGCAGCCAACCGTTCATATTCCGCTTATCAAACCGGCTAAATAGATTAACGGGCATAAAACCAAGGGTCACTGCCGCTTCTCTTTATGTCTATTAAACAGAGTGTAGCTATAATAACAGTATCACGGTGTACCAGAGTTCAGTCCCTCAATACATAGGCGAGCATGTGCGTGTGCGTGTGTGCGTGTGTGATAAATAACGTTCATTTCAGAGGATATATATACATGCAAATAACATTAGGATAAGCTGTATAAGCTTGGTACACTCTTCTATGAGCGATTGATTGGACTAACGATATTAAGGTATTAAATTTTTTCAGCACGTACACGTTCATCCGAAAGACCTGATTTCTTTTCATTGACTATGACATTAAAGTTTGCATACTTGAAATATAACGAATCTTTTATTGCTGAGAATTATTAAAAATCTTGTTCTATATGAGGTATTCCACGTCAAACCGGCGGACTTTTTCCCTGACCCTCGCTGACTTGGGTAATTATTTTTTATATGATTATATGAAGTCTAAAAGACACCCTGAAATTTTTTCAGATTTTTCTGAACAGCCATTTTTGAAAAAAAAAAAAAAAAATCCAAAGAAGCCCCTTTTTAAAAATCTGAAAAAATTCCTAAAAATCGGTGATTATATGCCAAACATTTTAAGCTACCGCCCGTAGTGGAAGTACGATTTTTTCTGTGTTTTTATGAGCTATTAAAGTTGAAAAAATTCTCAAAAAATCAAGAACCACTTATTTCGGGCCAATAGTTGAATATTTTCGTACCCAAAAAATTTTTTGGGATATTTTAGACCAGTACAAGACAAAAAAAATTGAGCCAGGCAAAAAGTTGAGGTGTTCATCTTTATTCATTCATATTTTATAAAAATCAATTCTTTTTGAGGATCCTATGGGATCGGTGTTCTAATTTTCATTTGATTGTTCGAAAATTGTGACGAAAATTAGTTTTAGGCACCAAAATATTCAACTATTGGGCCGGAGTAAGTGTTTTTCGATATTTTTGGAATTTTTTAACGTTATTAGCCGATTAAAACACAGAAAAAATCGTACTTCCACTACGGGCGGTAGCTTAAAATGTTTGGAATATAATCACCGATTTTTAAGAATTTTTTCAGATTTTTAAAAAGGGGCTTTATTTTGGGATTTTTTTTATTTTATTTTATTTTTTTTTTTTTTCAAAAATGGCTGTTCAGAAAAGTCTGAAAAAATTTCAGGGTGTCTTTTAGACTTCATATAATCGTATAAAAAATAATTACCCAAGTCGACGAGGGTCAGGGAAAAAGTCCGCCGGTTTGACGTGGAATACCTCATATGTAAACTACGAAATTTCATAATTTCGAAACTACGAATGAACGTAATTCTTTTTTCCACTGTTTTCTATTTTTTAGAAACTTCATATGTCACTTTATCCAACTGTTCCACGGGATAGGTAAGGAAAAGATTTCGACTTTTCTTAACAACACGCGCCAGGAGTTCAGCGATCTCGAAGGAAGAGCTAGACCGGAGACTTGAAATTTTCGTCAGGCTAAGAAGCCCTATATACCGCTCACGAGAGTGCACCCAAGTTGAAGGATCGTTAACCCGTCTACGAGAACTTTCGTTACAGGTATGAACTCCCCTATTCACGGTTATATATAACTCTGGCTGAAGTGTGTATGACGAAGCACGATAGAGGATAATGATGGTGGTTCCCCAACTTTTATCACGGTTGTTAGAAAAAAAAAAAAAAGGAAAAAAAGGAAAAAAAAAAAAAAAAAAAAAAGAACAAGCGCCGAATCATTTGCTCCGATTATTATTTCTTCTCACTGGCAATCTACAGAGAAAGATTCTCCTGGACATTCTTCAAGGTTCTGGTAAATTTAACAGCACGAAAAGCGCCCAAAGATTAAAAACGAGTTCTCGAAAGTACTCGGACGAATTAGTTACTGAAGTTTTGAGAGTATGTCAGTCTAATCGTGTCCACGTGCACGTACAAAGGCAAATATTGTAAGGCTTGTGCTCGTGAGCCCCTTATTCTCCCTTTACGATCGTATACGTACAATATGAGAGAAGCAGAGTCTCACATCTGCTTCTTCCTCGAGCGTAAAGTCTCTCTCAGCATCCTCGAAAATGAAAATTTATTATAATTTCGCCCGGGCAACCGTAATATAGAGCGAAGAGCTCGCGACACCACATTTTCTCATATATCCTTACGGTTGCTCCATACACGCCCGCATATACTATATTATGCCCCTTGTATGTATGTATGCAAGAAGTTCGCGCGCACGTGTTCACGACGCCGAGTTACCATGAAAAATGTGCCACGGGACGAGGAACGAGAGCATACGTCTATAACGCGCTTATATATATGTATATATGAATATATTCGTGTATCATAAATGTACAACACACGTACATACATATAAAATGACCTTTCTGAACTCTGAAGGATAAATATAATCGCGTATTATTTCTACTATGAAAAAATGGTCCTGCACGGATGTTAGAACGCGGTACCCTCGTTAAAAAGTTTCCTTTTGAATAATCTCAATTTTGGGCGAATCCTTTAGAGTGGAATCGAGAGAAAAATTATTTAACCCTCGCGTTATGCAGTTCTAACGATTCCCAGACATTTTAATTTTCATGGCAAGTAAAAAAAAATGTAAAATTATAATTTTTTGTCATAAAAACAGGATTACATTGATATCTCGGAGACTTTTATACACTTGGAATATCATTATAACCATCGTTCGATAGCCCACTCGAAATATACTTGCAGTATATTTCGAGTGGGCTATCGAATGATAGCAATAACTGGAAACAATTGCTCATATTAAACCTCATAAGTTCGAGGATATTAAAAGTGGTTAAAGTTATTGCCTCACCCTGTATAAGACGATACAAAAGATGTAAAGTCTTTGTAAAGATAATCGATATATATATATATATAGTCGGGGTCGGTCGGCAGAGAGATTAAATTATACGCTACACTCAGAAAGGAGTATGCCTCGACCTTTCTCTCTCATTCGCATCTCTCTTTCGCTCGCGCGATGCAGTCCGGCGGTTGCATTGCCTTTCGGTACAAGAGAGAAAGGCTCGAAGCAGCGGAGATGTGGGCAAGTTAACGACCCGCTATCGTGTGTGCCGCTGTCAATTGCGTTGAAAGAAAAAAAAAAAACAACAAAGAAAAAATAAAGGTTCAAAGTAATAAGAAAAACTCGGTGGTGATTCTCGCGCGACTCGTTTGTATCGCCTTCCCCCTCTCTTCGCCACACGCAACTTCTCGTAAGTTCGAGACGAAGTCTCGGGGAAATATCAGAAAGGTGAATCGAGGCTAAAGGAGTGGAGCTAATCGCCCAAGACCGCGAGCGACCTGTCAATCACTTTTTTTCTTCCTCACCCTATCTTTTAACGTTTTTTTTTCTTTGGTATAGCTCGAATATTAAAAAAAAAAAAAAGAAAAAAGAACGTCGTTCAAGCACCTGTTGAAACTAATTTTCCGGTAGAGATTCGGAGAATTTTTTTTTTTTTTTTTTTTTTTTTTTTTTTTCATTTAATAAATAATGTAGTCCGTTCTGTTGATCGTTCGCCTGGCATTTAAAAATAAATGAACGTGTTTTCTGTCCTTTTGAGAGTACGAATAAAGATTGAAGAATAACTGTGAATTAATGATGATAAATCCAATTGTCTAGTAATGGTCGAGCGCTCACCGAGGTTTAAAGTAGTACTTAGAGGTATAACCGTAAAATAAGACTCATCAAAATCGTCCATATGTTTACGTAAAAAGCACAATCTCCGGTATAATAATCTCACCCCGTGTAACGTCGTGACTCTTTCTGCTTGTGTAAAAAGAAAATTAATCGAGTAACGCGAGTAACCCAGCGATCTCGATATCAATCATTTTGTGAGTTGTACGCAGCACCGGTGCAGCCAGTAATGATTCTAATAGTAAAAAACTACAAGATTTTCGCAGACTTTGATAATTGATCGATACAACGAAACTATATACGCGCATGAGGCTGAAGTTTGCAACGTTGGAGCCCAACGAAATGATCTGAAAAAACTCTCCAATAATTCCACTAATTCTCCAATTCTGTTCCCTGCCTAATTTGCAATTTGTAGTTTTTCAATATACACCAATGATTCACGAAATAAAAAAATACGTGAATTACAAATAATTTTTTCGTTCATTTCGTTAGACTCCAACGTTGCAAACTTGAGCGTCATATACGCGCTACAATGCAATTATTTATACTTTTTTTTCAATTTCGTTGTCCATTGTACGCACAATCATTACACTTTTCAAATCATTTTTAAAACTGTAGTTAAACCTATTGCCCTCGTTACAAAATATTTATAGAATTAATCGGAAAAGCAAAAAAAAATGTAATGGAAAAATGAGCAATAACCAATTGAAATAAAAACGAGTCAATCTCATCGTCTGAATAAAAATTCTATTTTAAAACGCACGAATCTTCGTCGAAAAGCAATGAATAAATTGGTGGATCAAAAAACCGGGTCACTTGTTGTAGATAATTGGTTAGCTCGAGACTGCGAAGAGGTAAGGGGTCGAATTTCAATTTTTCAATGAGCAGTGCAACGAATAGCAGGTAGAAGGTACGATCGAGTCTGTCTACGGCGTTTTTTAATACAAAATATCGTGATGGTAGCTCGAAAAGAGTATATTTCGGTGGCACAAAGCAAGAATGAGAATAGAGCAGAGTTGTTTATTTATGCTCTAAGACACACGAGTCTTCTGGCAATTTTCACAAAAATTAAACAATTTAAGAGTAATAACAATTAACCAAAAATAATAGGGTGGGGGTTAATATGTAGAATAACCAAATTGTACAACGGTTAATATTTCGAAATTTTAGTATTCATAATATTCGATTAACGAAAAATAAGAAATTCGAAGTTTATATTTTCGATAGTATATTAAGGAGGTTATAGCGTTTCTCATGTAAAAATTATTTTCCAAATTTACACAATAAAATTTTGTAAACAGAAAGCTTAATATGGTATTAAACTTCTGGCGGAATATGCCGATGATTCATCGTCTCAAAACTGAGATATTTATTGCTGAATTTCGCTATTTTTTGAAAGCTTCCATAAGAGCTCATGTTAAACTTGTCATTTTCAACAATGAATATCTCGATTACTAGACGGTGAAACCTCTCCAAATTTTTCACACATAATTAAATGCTGTTCAACAAGATTCACGCCAAATTTCAATACATTAACTTGGAATAATCAAATATAATGTATTTTTCGTATGATGTCATATAAATATCGATACAACTTCCTTAACGGGACAGACCTAGTTAGAATTTTCGAAAAATCGATTTTTTTTTTATTTCATTTTCAAAAAGTAGAATCTCTTACGAACATTTTCCGCCCAGGTAAATGTAAATCGGACCATTATTCGCCGAAATACAAGACTTTGTAGCACGTCGTGTCTGAGCCAGGCAAACCGTACTCAAAACTTTAAGTGCGTTTTTCTCGAAACCATGTTTTTGAAGTCGGTGATCACTGTAGCTCGAGAACGGCTTTACCGATCGGGTTGAAATTTATATCACTTCTTCTATACATGGTAGTCCTCCATATGAACGAAGGATTTTTTTTTTGGATAATTATTTTTATTTTTAATAGCAAAAAAATGGAACTGATATTTTGGTCAAAAAAACACTTTTGACTTTTAACGGCCGCCATTTTGTGAAAAATGGAAATTTTTCAAAACCCTTCGTTCAACGGAGCATTATATCATTAACTAAAAATCCCCTCCGTTTTTTTTGTTTCAGATGAGCCGTTGCAGCGTGAGCTTGATCACCGCAAACCGTGTTTTTTTTTGCAGCGTCCTCGGCAATTGACGGTCACCAGCTTATTTCGATATGTATTGCGTTGGAAAAATTGCAACATATACATTACATATGTATCTTTTAAACGGAAGAACTTTTGTTGTGAATTATTTTATCGTTTGACCAAAAAAAAATCGGAAAAAAGGCCTTTTTTTTGACGTTCCAACTAGGTCTGTCCCGTTAAGTTGAATGCGTATTTGATGTAATATTTTTTCTTTGATCGCGCATTTATTCGAAAATATATATTCAAACTGTCTATACTTCAAAATGCAGATAATATAGATTGTTCTAATGTAAGAAGTTTTTATTTTCTAAATTCGAAATGGAGGGCAATTCTTTTATTGAGAGACCAAAATATATAGTATGAATAATTCGAAAGTGAATTTTTCGAATGACTAAAAATTAGAAGTACAGAATAGAGAACGTTGTGAAGCACGAAGCATGACAAGCAATACTTTACAGCCCAGAGGCTCTCGCTATTTCGACCGTTTGACTTTCTGGTGTTTCGCTATTTTCACCACATTAATATTTTGTCTTTCGTTAAAATATATTTGAAATTGTGAATATTCATAATATTTCCGATTTCAGTATTTGACGATTCGAACGGCGTAATAGTCGAACTTTTGTAAAATCGCTATTCCACAGCCTTTGTCATTTGGGCTACTGTTATATTTTCTTTTTGACGTAAATGTACTTCGAACTCTTTAATTTCTCATTTTTTTATTTCCAGCACAAAGGCTACAGTAGAATTAATCCGTTTACATACTACTATTCTTCAATTTAAAAATTCGCAGTTTTAATCATTCGAAAATCTTACTTCCACCCAAATAATACAAAATAATACAAAAGAATCATAAGATACTCAATTTAAACCGAAAATCAATTATTACAAAGAAAAATAATAATAACGCAATATTAAAACAATAATGAAATTATACAAAAGAAATTAAAAAGACTCAATATAATTCAAAATCAATAATTAAAGAATTATTAACAGCCCAATCTCTTTTACATTGCCATTTCTAGAAGCATTTCAGCCAGCATTAGAAGCATGAGAGAGAAATATATGGAGCGTGAAGGAGAAAAACGAACGTGAAGATATTCGTAGTAACAAATCACTTGATGCAGGAGCGTTATGGAGCAAAGGAGAGACCTTACGGCTTTGGCTTCTTTTCTTTGCCTTGAATATACACAGATGCTGTATATAAGCGAAACGAAAAGATAAAGGCTGCAGGCTTCGATGCCGGTATGTATACTTTCTTGGTTGGTGGTTGGCAGTTCAAAGCGCACTCCTGGCTATGTAGCCTCCATTTCACTTATTTCTTTTTTACTCGATTCTTATTTATATCCATCTTTTTTGCTGCAATAGAAATCTCCAGCGATCCTGCCCAGCTACGTCGAAGCTAACTGTAAAGAGCAAATCCCGCGCGCGTCATTTCTTTCTCTTCGTCGATACTATACGGACCAGCTCTCACACCTGTAAACACGTAAAACACACCTAAGAAACGCGTGTGGACACAAGCGGGAGTATCCTTTTTTCGGAAAAAAAAAAAAAAAAAAAAAAAAAAAAAAAAAAAAAAAAAACGTATTTTGTAACCAAGGAAACACACACAGGTAGACGCTTCGGAGCAGCGTCCCAGCTTGAATCTCTCCAATGGATCCCCTTCCTTTCCATCTCGAAAGATCTGTCGCACAACATTTTACCCAACACCGCGTCCCAGATCTTCCATGGTTTTTCTTGTTTTCTTGTTTTTTTTTTTCTTTTTTTTTTTTTTTCAAGTCCCCTTTATTTAGGGCGGTATCGATTATCGCAATTTATAACTTTTTTTTCTCGACGCTCCGTATCGAGTTTTCACGATCGAAAGAAATATTGATATTTTTTTTCTCCGTTTTACCGAATTGACATTTTGGCCAAAAATGTTTTTAAAGAGGACTCAAAAATAGTTACGAAATGAAAAAATTCTAAAGTTGTCTTAAGCAAAAATTGACCGATCGGCTAATAAAAAAATTCCAAATTTTGACCAGATTTTGAATATTCTTGTTAAAATTAAGTTGACCTTACAAATGCATCGTTGCGTCGTTGGAATGCAACGAAATTCTTATTATCTTCTTTAGCAGAGTATGAAATATATCTGCAGTGTTTGGCTACGATAATTGGCCAAGCTTTTTCGGGAGCTAAAAACTAAATCTGCCGGAAAAATAGGACAATTTGAAAAATTTTAAAAATAATTAATAAAAAAAGTGTTTTTCGATGGATTCCAACGACGCGAGCTTCAATACCATAATATTCTACCTTTCATTGCAACAAAAGCGCCTCGAAAAATTGAAGCTACAAGCCCACGTTTTTTCAAACTAAATCAAATTTTTCGCATACGATAAATATATACGCAGCTGTTTGCAAAATGTTTGCAAAAAGGTCATTTCCCTGAGTGACATTTTCAATTTACATTTCAAATCTATATTTATATACGGCAGCCGGTTTAAAATACTTTGAAGATTTACTAAATTTCCCACCGAGCCATATATAGATATAGAATCACGAGCTCCGTTTTCCTACCTGGGAATCGAGAGGTAAGTAGCCTGGCTGCACCGGGGCCTTTCACACGAGAGAGTGGATAAACTTACTGAGACTTGTGGCTGCGATTTACAGTGCGAAAAGATCGTACACACAAGTACAGTTCTAAACACTGCTGTTCTTCGGTGCACAATGTGGAACAAGAAGAGAAGAAAACCTCACCGACTGGGGCACTCCTGGCGTGAGGTACGTTACCGTTTTGTTTACACTTTTGCAAGATGCCATTGGTCCCCCACGTGGTTCACGTTTCAAAAAAAAAAAAAAAAAAAAAAAAAAAAAACAAAAAAAGGTCCAGCTAAGCAGGTAACTGCCGGTTAATAGATGCGCGTGTAGTCGACACGATATTGAAGTTTACATCATTGGAATAGATCGAAAATTCTGTTTCTATTGTTTCACAATTTCATCATTTTTTAAGCTGGATTTTTCGTTGCAGTTTTAGTCCGTAAGTCCTTGGCCAGGACTAAAAAAAATCTCTTCATTATCCTCGGATGCTTGAAATTTTCTGTTTTCGGATTGACTTTGTAAACGTTGGTGCCCAGTCAAATGTTTCGAATATTCATTCAAAATTAACGGCTGGTACAATTAACCTATGCTGCGCATTTCAATTTCTACATGGTCGAACAAAAAAAAAAAATGAATAATGAGTAATAAATGCAATCTTCAGCCTGTTCTCCAAGTTCCAGTGAACGTATTACGGTAATTTATATACAATGAATTTCGGGGTAAAATATACTTCTCAATTATTTCTTGCTAAAATAAATATTCGAGTGAAAGCCCGGGGTCTGGAGCGCCCCTTAGGATTTGAGTTGCGAAAACTACGGTGGGAGATGAACGAACGAGAGATAGACGGAGAGGGTGGGGGCAGGGGGGAGGGGGCGTAGGGGTACACCAAGATGGCGTAACGGTCGGCCGGGCCCGGATAATCGGCGCACGAGGGATCGATCGTACGAGAATTTTCCGTAGCTTTGTTCAACGGGAAGGATCGAGAAGAGCAGAGATTCCGAAAAAATTTTATTTCAAACATCGTTTAGCTTTTTTTCTTTTGCGATCACCGGAAAAATTTCTTCATGATCGTGCAAAAAGTTAATAAAACAATCGAATAAAAAAAGATTATAGTAAGAGAGGTCACTCGACTTCCGGTAAACGATAATAATTCCGTGAAAACGTAAAGAGAATAAAAAAGACGCGCGACGGAAGGAACAGCGGGGGTAAACGGAAAAAACAGAGTCCAGCTAGCTTGACGGACTCGGGGGAGAGCGAGAAAAAGAAAGAGAAAGAAAGAGCGAAAGATAAATGCCTTTTGGAGCTATAATTCTTTTCTGTTCCATCAATGCCCGACAGCAAGAGAGAAAAGAGAAAGAACAAAAAACAGTCCCTTGCGTACGCGCCGCTGCTATATCGATTACTGTCCATTTCCAAAATGGCGATTCGGGCGCACACGCACCGGTCTAAGGGCCTCTCTCTTGCTCTTTCGCCGTTCGTCGTTCGTCGCCCGCCGAGAGAGCGCGCGCAGCGTTAACGAGAAAGCCGGTACACGATTATTTCGTGGGAGCCGACTAAAAAGCTTAATCGGTATAAAAAAATTTCTTGAAAATCGTCAACGAGACAGAGTTCGAACGTAGTACATTGGAAAAAGGGCAAAAAGCTTCGTTTCCATGAAACTACGAGTTTGGCGGTGCAGGAGAGTGAAACTATCTGGGAAAAGGGAGAATTAACGTTTCAAACGTCATCCCCAGCCGTGATGATACTCAAAAATTTCGTAGCACCTCCGCGCCAATGTTCGACCCCCTTGTACCAAAAATACTATCGATAACGGGTAAATTTATAAAAAATCTTCAGGAAGGTAGGATACGAGAAAAGGATGCATTTACTAACCGTTCGTTGTCCTTGGATTGCTTGGAAGGCGAAACGAATCAAGTATCCTGGGATGTCTGTCGAGTTCGGCACAAGAACGGGGGATATTCTCCCCGTGATTAAAAAATATATAAATCTGTATATAAATATGTATGTGTGTACGTGCGTGCGTACTTGTGTATATGTGTGGCGTGTATATGTATAAATATATTTGTATATAGCGCACAAATTTACACCACTCAATGTAGAAATAAACGTCGAAACGGTCGTTTTTTATTTCTTTTTTATTTTACCGTATCGAAGCACGCAAGATTTGTATATGTGTAAATATATCCTTGGGAAAATTAATTTTCGCTCTCACAAATATCTCGAAGATCCCAACAATGGAATTAAATCGTACTGTTAAACTTTTTATGCACGACGCGAAGACTTTTTTCTCTTTTTATTTCTCAGTGAGAACACATTCACAACCTGATCCACTTGGCTTGGTAACGCGCGAGCGACTGACGTGCTACGGTTCACCCCAGCGTAGTGGATAGTGGGGAAAAGGTTCGAGGGGAAGAGAGAGTAGCGACAGTGGCGCGGTTCCAGTGCGCGACAGGCAGCGCCCGTTGCGCCAAGTGGCAGCGACAACGGCGTCGTCCTCCTTCTCTCTCAACTTTGTACGAACCTTTCTCTTGCGCTCTCCCTCTCTCTCTCTCGCTCTCTCTCTCTCTCTCTCGCTCTCTCTCTCGCTCTCTCTGCTGGTTTCTCATTTTCGTCCCGGTCACAGTCTGTCTGTCCGTCTGCCTGTCGTCTTCCTGCCACTGACGCATTGCCGGCACTCTTTTCTACGACGTATATTCAATTTTTTTGTTCCTTTACTTGTTTTTTCTTTCTCCTTCGATTCAGTAGCCTCGGGCCCCGAGAAAGAGAAAGACATTCCCGAAGCTAAAACCATGGATTTCATATCTATGATTCGTTAATTGCATTGTTCAGGTTACAGTGGGATTCGACAACCTGTCGATATTTTTTTACTCTTTCCATCCTCGTAACCGACCAAACCCGTTTTAGATTATGCCCTCCTACACCCTATACTTTTTTTTTCTGACATATACTATCTTCTCGAATTTTTTCTCTAATATTCACAACCAAAGAAACCAGAAAGGGATCTTTTTCGTTATGGACATTTTTTTAAATACTCAGATGATTTTGTCTTCAATTAATTCACCCAACCGAAACGAAACGACGTAAACACTCTTCGCCATGGTTGCAACAGCAGCGAGAGAACCCCTTGCACGAATTTATTCGTGTCCTTATTGATGTCTATGTAAGAAAGATCTCTGACCATGCGTTTTTCCAACACTGCTTCAGGAAATCGAGGTTTCATTTTTTAATAAAATTGAAGCAAAATCAATATACGTTCGAATGTACTAAAACTGATAAATACGAAAATTTTTAATTATTCGATCATTTAACCCAAAATGTAATTGTTGGAAATGGTCAATGTTTTTTTTTTCCGAACTCGTGCTAATTAAGGGTAAAATTTAAAGTTGATTTTCTTACCTGACAATTCAATCTCCGAATTTCTAATTATTTCCGTTTCTCACACAACAGGAAGAACTTAAAAGCTGCATTCTTTATATACAGATGCGATCCCACTTCGGTCTGTAAATTAGACGTTAATGACTTTTAGATGACAGTAGGCGCGTACATGTTATTAGAGATATCCCAACCGTATGTTTTTAACGGAGTTAAGGGGGAGCGGGAGAAAGGGGGGTGATTGGCCGCCGTTCTGCAATAAAAAATAAATCTTAGGCACTTACGACTACGAGCTAATTTCAGATATAACTTTAAGTCCAAGTAATTACTACGATGTACCTTATGAGCGAGTTTATATCGATGTAAGATCGTCAATACAGTACTGTTTCATTGTCTTTAATCGTATTGGACGTAGCTTCAAAATAATAAACCCGCAGCAGTCGGCGAAGATAACGTGCGAAAACTAAAACGCTACTGAAAAACTCTTTGTTTCACTCACGCGCACTTACGTACACGAACAAAATATTCTATGACAAATAACTTTATTACCACAATTTCGCGAGGTTATGTTAACTCTAGACCCCTACAACGGGGTCGAATACGACCCCAACTTTTTTAATAAAAAGTTTTTTTTTGCATTTTTCCAAAACTTTGTTTCGTTTTAGAGTTTTTATCATTGAATAATCATCAAATATAACTTTATCATACACTATTCTCTTCGTTATTAAAAAACGAAGAGAACTGTGTACAATTAAACCTTATTATCATATACGAGAAACATTTTATGCTAAAGAGACGATTGGGGTCGTTTTCGACCCCGTTGTAGGGTTTACGTTCGGAAAAATAGATTGTAGGGGTAATAATAAATAATAAATCGAAATCTTTATCTGTGTATTTACGGTGCATCCCAGCTGAAGTCTCGTGATTTACGACTTCGAAATTATTTTAAGGAATTTGAAATGATTAGAAGTTTCGAAATGCGCAGATAAAAAAGTTCGTCCTAAAAACAACATTCCAAAGCCGTTCTCCTTCTCAGAAGACACAATGTGACCACACAATTATGGATTAATCGATTTCGAATAAATCGATAAACAGAGATAGTTGATACATTAGTTAAAAATAGAATCGTTAGACTGTGAATTTTTGTTTGATGAATGGTCTAATCGTTGCTCATGGCTCAGTTATTAACTATCGATGGTTAATGAGTTTAAACTCATTATTCTCAGGTTACGATGAGTTGGAAGAATTCCAGGGATCTGACATGACCTCATAAGCCATTTGCTATATCGTCTCCGTTACGCGATTTATATATGTTTATGTTTTTGACGATAGGGAAAAAAATCGTTTCAAATATATTTCACTGTTTTAACGTTTCGACAAAATCTATCCAGCAACTTTCGTCTCGGTCTCTATTTGTGTGTTTTCCTATTTTTGCTATATATCTTCGATTGTTTTTTTTTTCGCAAATATTTGCTTAATACTAGCAGTTCACAAATTATAAATAGTCAAAAGTACGGAGGGACAGACTCATACTTTTTCCCTTATAGATTTATATAAAAATTCGTACGATGTGCAATCGTAATAGTGTGCAACGATAACTACGATAATCAAAAATGTTTATTGGGGATCAAGAGTCATGAAACTCGAACGAGAATTCCTGCATATAAAATCTCAACGGGGGAATAGGGATGAAAATAAAATGGCTCCCGTAGTTTAGGGCCATAAATCTTGAGTTCTTCAAAGGTGAAGGAAAGTGAGAATTGAACAAAAGGGAATGTTAATAAATAATTTCGCTTTTTTGGTTTGCTCTTCATGTTTTCTCTTCAAATAAAAATACAACCGCTATTATCAATGTTGACAAACGGATAATCGGAATCGCGTCCCTCTGTTTTTTTTTTCTCTCACACACTTTCTCGCTTTCTTCGTTTCTATCTATCTGTCCGTTATTGGTACAACTGTTTCGACTACATGAAATCGTTTAGTGTCGATGTTATTCGCGACCGTGAAACTCGAGAAGGAAAACAAGCGGTGGAATGCAGCTGTGGACAGATGCGCTGCGAACCAAGAGAAAGAGAGATGGCGAAATAAAGATGAAGAGAAATTCGTATGACAACTCGAGGCGCGACTCGTACCACGCAGTTAAAGCTCAATTCCGCGGTTTTCAGAACGTCCACTCGATGCACGTTGACATCCTCGTTTTTATTGTATTTTTTCTTATTTTTCAATAACTCTTGTTTTATTTTCTCTCCTATTTCGTCCATCGCTTTTGCTGTTTTAATTAATAAAGAGAAAAAAATCTTTTTCGCAACGAAGATTAGATCGAGTGTGTATTCGATCAAATGCTTGAAATATTCTCGACGTCTCTAGTTCCTGTTGACGTTTGGATTCGACTTCAAATATACGTTTATCGTAATTACAATTCTTCGTCGAAGAGAAAACGTTACTTCCGTTAGATTCGACGTGTATGAATGAGAATGAAGCGTCTAGTCAATACTATCGTTGAAAACTTAAATCCATCGAGCGTCCCTGGTTGCAAGGATGGAAAGAGAGACAGACGGAGAGAGAAAGAGAGAGAAATACACGGAGAAATAAGCCTTGAAGAAACGACCAAGTTGAAGACTCTTTGAAGCGTCGCTCGTCCTGCATATACAAAACTCTCACACGTTATATTTAACCCGTTGCGAGCCCATCTCTCGACCGTTTCGTGAAACTGGTTTTATCACTCGCGCGAAATTCTTTCTTTTTTTTTTTCGCTGAAAAATATGTGCATTTTCGCGGCTAAGCCAATTCTCCAATGTTTCTAGAGATTCATTTTGACACCCGTGGAGCACGGGACTGTGGGAAAATTTTTTACCTTGTGATATAAAATATTTTTTTTATTTGCTAAATAAATTTATTTTTTCGATTTTCTTCAATTTTATAAATTCGAAAACAAAGGTTTTTACTCTTGAAACTTTTTAATCATATAAGAAATAGGTTTGTTTCCTTGAACAAGAGATTTTTCTTTTTTCGATGCACGAAGCAATATTTTAATTATGATTTTAATTAACGCTTAGCCTTAAATCAGGTTTTGAGACATATTGGAATATGAGCAAAAATAATCAATCAACGTAGAAATAAGTTTGATATGAAACGCTATAAGAATTGAGAAAGAGAATGCGTGAGGTCTTATAAATGAAAGCACTATAAATGTCTTTATAAAATATTATTAAATATACAAATGATAAAGGTAATAAGAAACCGAAGCATAGAGACGTTTTCGTTCTATGAGTTCGAGTTATACTTTTGATCATTCCGTTGATCAGTCCTTCGACAGTTCTCATCCAGTTAAGACATTCAATAAAATAATATAATTCTTCTGCTTAAACTGTGTCTCTAACTTTATTTTATAACCTGCTTCCCGTCATAACCCAATAAGACCAAACGACGCAATTTCCATCGTTGACTCGCAATCACGAGCGTTCACGATTGGCTGACCGAGAGGCCGCGAGCAGAGTGAGAGAACGATAGACATGACGAGTATAAGCACGGGAGAAACGTCCGGAACGAAAGAGAACGTGATAAGACGACCGCGAGAGAAACTAATCAGTCGTATGCGTTATGTCGAAAAATAAAATCGTATCGACGTGAGTTATTCGTCCGCTGATGATATCTATTCGATGCATCGTAAAAAAAAAAAAAAATGACAAAGCAGGGAAGCCGATGCAGAAAATGCGTAGCCGGTAGGAAAAGATGAGTTAAGTTTACCAATCATTTTTCTAAGTACTCTTAATTTATTTAAAAAAAAAAGAAACAAGAAATGAAACAATTTAAAAAATTCTATTCAATGAAATTCAGAAGTTTTAAAATGAATTCGGTCAGCGGTAATTCGCAACTGAACGATTTTACCATGACCCGCTCTCTTATTTTGCATTCATATTTTACGTTATTTGTAATTCGCACGAATCAAGATTCGAGACGGCCGCGAGTCAAGAATAAATCTTGTTTCGCAAGGGGGAATTTTAAAACCATGGTCGATAGTCGATATTAGGCGCATCGAAGCGCAACCGTACAAATTCGCCTTTCCCAGAAGCAGGAGAAGTCGATGACTAATGCACTACCAAGTCGACTATAATCCGCATCGATGGAGAGTTCGATGAAAAGAAAAAAAAAATAGCAAGGAACTAGGACATTCGACACATAGATCCATGCTATAATCCGTTGATTTTATTTCCTTCCATACTCGGTATACTAAAATATTTGCTACAGCTTTCTGGTAGAGAAATAAAATTAAATAAACTTGCCCAATTTTGAATGCGGAGCTTGGCAATTTTTTGTGGTTAAAAAATTCAAGTTTCTCGACAAGTACTGCGTTTAAAATTTTGTTTCCATTTTTTTTCGTCCATGATTTGTATGCTGTAACTTTTTTTCTTTATCGACAATCTGTTCAACAACTTCGAGAGTCTACACGCAACGATCATGGAGAATATATCGTAAGAGTGAGATAGGTTACAAAACAAGCTCATGCTATATGTACAGTATTGAGTTGGTGATTACCGGTGCTCTCTCTCCTACGACATACACACACACTTCCGGTACGAGAGTGTTTGAAGCGAACCATGAGGAGAAAACAGAAGTGAAAGAGAAAATAAAGAAATAACTTTATTTTATAAGTGTAAGGTAATCATTGATTTTTTTAACGGGTAAAACCACTGTAAAATTTTCGAAAAATCGATTTTTTTTTGGCATAAAATATACTTGAAAAAAAAAAAAAAAAAAAAAAAAAAACAATCTGAAATTTCGGGCTCTTCCCCGAACGCGTCGGTCATTTCAGTACCACGTTTCAAAACTTTAATCGCGTTTTTCTCGAAACACGATTTTTCAAAACGGCACGCAGCATAACTCCAACAATTTTCATTCTTTTCATTTGAATTTTTGGCAATATCTTAAAAATAACATTTCGAAGTGAAATACGTACGAAATTTTCGATAAGTTCATTTAAACATTTTTTATCAACAAATAATTACCCCTTTTTCTGTCGAAAATTGAACCTCTTCATTCAAACGCTCGCCAATAATACAAAAATAAATATTTTCAAAATCCCCTACGTACTTCACTAGCTATGAGTGTCTAGATTAAGGATTTTTTTTTTTATTCCAGATCAACAATTGCACCAGTTACACGGCGTGCCGCGGAGCTCCTCAAATTCAACAAGCCTCGTGGGCATGGCTCTGGTGTTGCCATTTTTAAATATTTTTCAATCATAATTTTTTGTTGTACAGTTAAATATATGCTTAATAACTCCCCCGAATATTATTATTCTATTACCTTTCCTTCCACTCGAAAAAAATTATCGAAAAAAGGCATTTTTTTGAGGCCGTTACAGTGGTTTTAGCCCTTAAATCGATCATTTATTAATGACTCTTTGGAAATGCAGCTTCTTTTTCAGCGATCGTTGCGCGAATCAGTGTATGACTAAACGGTCACCCATCCAAGTAATGCCCAAACGTGCTTGACTTGGGAGATCAGCAAAACCACACATCGACCGTGTGAAAAAAAAATATTCTTTCATTTAATTTTAATATCCTTCACGAAATCGAACTTTCAATGAGTTTTTATGAAATTTGAGTAAAAATAAATGAAATTTCATATTTTCACTGAAGTTAAACTCCGAAAACATCGCGTTTTCATTTCTTTTCTTTCGTACTCGTTCGTAAATAATACATAGTTTAAGAATAACTTGTTGTTCCTTTATACAAAGCCAAATACTTTTAGCACGTGTAAAATCAAAACAATTTTTAAGGGGGTTTAAGAGTATATTTACATTCATGGTGGGCTAAAGCTGGTCGAGAACGAACGGAGAACAGCGCATATGTACCTGCGCCATAGAAACGTGCATCGTTCTCCGTTCAAGGACACAAACGCTTAGGCCGCACCTACGCATAACTTTCCCTCTCTCTTTTGTTCCCCTTGCCCCTCGAATCATTCCTCTCTGCCACAATCGTTTATCTCGTCTTCGTCGTGTGCCTGAGAGTTGTCTCGTCGAGGGATCGAGGAATCTATCTTCGACGACCCTGAAAAACTTTGTGTACAACGACCTTTATTTGCAAAATCGTTACTGCAGCGCGGTTCAACATTTTTCAAGTGCCATAAAAATAAATAAAAAAAAGTCTATCTCAATTTAAACGAATTGTCGAGAATAACGATTTTGGCCTGGCTCAATTCGACCCAAGACACAATTTGACCCACAGCTATCAGGAAAGTCTGCTAGGATCTTCCCTTTTAGCACACTTATCTATCTTTAGTAGCTTAGTCCTGGAACTGTAATGTAAAAGGGGAAAAACTTTGAACAAAGGGCCACGGTTCAAAGGGGACCATCGAGTGGCGGCAATAATATTTTTTCATATGGAAGCATTTCAAAGATTTTGACGTCAAAAAATATTTTTTGTGTCGTTAATAATTATCAAACAGTTCCAGGATTCGATTATTGATAGTGAATTCGATAAATTATAAAATTTAAACAAAAGCAAGACTCAAAATCGGTGATAAACTTTTCTAGATGTTAACCCTTTGAGGCATACATTATTTTGCCTTAGGTACGATTTACTTGAAAGTTGCTTACATAGATTTTTAGGGTTCTTGATTACGAATCTGAACTAAAAATTCGAAAATAAACGAACTTTTTCAGTCCTGAGAATATTTTGTGATTTCTGATTGTATAAAAAGACCATTTAAGTAGGTACTGCGATACAATGATGAAAAAATTGGAAAAGTCATTTGTTTGTAGTAAAAGATACTTGTCATCCTCAACGAAATAATTCACCCATAATTTGGTCATACTTTCATTAAGCGGTAAGTATTATAAATGAAATTCTTTAAGTGAACAGTAGTTTCGACGAAAATGTGCTGCTTCTCTATTGCAGCGGATATTTTTTTCAAAATCCACTGAGTCTTTGTACAGTGGATAATAATGCTTAGGCTGTTTGCCATATTATGCCATGACGATCACAACACAATGCGGTATTATGATGCCCGTAAAACTCAAGTTGGTTAGTGGTTCGTAGTAATATTTCTCAAGCCTTCTCCAGCTGGAGTCTCGCGAGCCATTATCTTCGGAAGTCTGTTAGTTACGGATGATCGAGATAAACCCATCCGCAAAACAACGCAGACTTGATTGTCCCTCAAGTTGCGCAAACAAACGAGAGAAATAGTTTAAAAGACTCCGACAAGAGCGTTCATAATCCTGCTTTCAACTACAACTGTATATGCGCATAACACTACTATGGTTTACCGTTTAGACTCCTCGAATAGAGAATAAATACTCGGTATTATCGTTTGTTTGTACGAAAAAGTAAAAGACGCGGAGTTTCTTTTTGCCGAAGCGATAACCGTGCGAAAATACTGTTCCATGTTCGAGCAATTTTCACATGTCGATAGAAACTGAAGAAAATTGGTAGCCAAATTCTTGTAACTACTCGTCTTAATAAATATTCATTAAAATGAATTGTAATGTTGGAGATAATATTACGATACAGGATTCGAATGTTACATTTTTTAATGCAGAATGTTTCGTAGTAACGATTAACCTTCAGAAATATTGTTATGCCGAAAAGTTGCAACGAAGTTACTACGATTTTCATTGGACAATTTGCTCCATCATAAAAACGATCCCAATTGTTTTATAGAGCCGAACTGGACAATTTTATATCATAGCTCGAAGCTATGAACGGCAGAGACGCAAAAAAAGAACAAACGCCGAGTGTCTTTCCAGTCGTAAAGTTATGACGTTTCGAGAACAGTTTCGCGCGGCAAAACTGGGTTGAATGAGGGCTCGTTCATTCCACGAAATTTGCGCTACAGAGATTACTCACGCGGATACTCGAGTCGTGCTCGCTTTTATTCTTTACGTCTTGCGCGGTTTACAATAGCCGAATGATTATTACTCATCGAGAAAGACCACAATGTCTTTGTTGACCTCATAGCTCAGCACATTAATATTATTTTCATTACATATTGATTTATTGTATTATTCGAAGGGCCTCCATTTTTTGAAAAAACGACATATCAATACAAACGTCTACGTCATTCTATCTCTTCGTTTTTTCAAGAGCTTTGACGGAAACGTAATTTAAAAAATTCAGTTTCTAATCGATCGAAAAAAAGAGTCAAAAAAGTACCCAGGAAAATGGTTTTTAGGGTCTTTCAACGAAATATTGAAATTAAAAAGAGATAATCCCTGACTTGGGTGTTTTTAGATCAAAACACATCAAAATAAGTTGCTAAAAAAATATTAAAAATCAAAACTTCTGATTTTTTTTCGAATTTTTTAAGTTCACGGTCGATTTCTGCCAATTATTTGATCATACGAATTCTTTTATGAATCATTTAGTAGTTATGAAGCTATCAATAGTCGAACGTGCAGGTGGACAGACTTTTATTCCCGTACAGATTTATATACACTACCGCCGAAAAGTTTCCGGACAAAAGTTCAAAAAAGTCTTGGTGTTGTTTTTGATGCCATTTCGTCGGTAATGTACATAAACGAATTTAATAAACGGCATTTTGAAGGGGAGGAATTCAGCTTCATTTTGCTTTTCTTAAAAAATTTCCACGATATTAGCTTTGAAAGGAAAAAGGACAAAATTTGGAAATTGCTGCGTAACACAAGCACTATTAGCTTTGAAAGGAAATCTCAAGGGGATAAAAAGTTGCGCCTGTAATTGCTGAGTTCACTAAATTTTTTTCAGATTTTTTCAGAAATTTTTTTTTTCATCAATTTTCAGTCGAACCTCAGGTATATTGATTCCCGCAACTTGAACACGATGGGGTTTATGATAAAACGTCAAGAAAGAAAAAAGTTTTATTTCTTAATTTCGAACTCGTTAAAAAAATTTTCAGATTTTTTCAAATTTTTTTTTTTTAAACTGGACTCCTATTCCGAAGATCCCTTTTAGATTTTTAAAATACACGCTTTTCTGTTTTACAGAATAAAGGAAAAATAGAAAGCCGCAAGTAATAAAGTAGTCTCCCTAATTTCTCGATCTTAACCGGGCAGAACTAATGTGGAATTAACTGGATGGCGTGAATAGGAAGATTCAATCTCATTTCTACAGAACACCTGTAGGAGAGTCTCCAAATATCATGGAACGAAATAGCAAATTGCTTTTTCGACAAAATTACTGAAATTTTACAGGGTTATTCAGTTTTTGGAGATATTGGCAAGAATACAATTTCCGGGGCGCCAAAATTTGATGACGAATATTGGGTCCTCGAGTCAAAATAAAATAATAGGGAAATAGTAGGGTGGGTTCAATGTTCATATCTCCTTCAGGGAGCCGAAACGGCAAAATCGTTATTCTTGAAATTGTTTTTATTTTTTTTGGTCGAAATATTCAGAATCAATCGCCAAATCTTGGCGCCCCGGAAATCGTACTCTCCCCGAGATATTAAATAAAACTAGACTTTCGTTAGACTATTGAAGTCTAACCAAAATGTTAAGGGTGTGTAGTTTCATTTTAAATACATGAGAATTCTTTTAAACAGTTGTTGAGACCATTTTCGATTTATCGGAAAAAAATTTCGAAAAAAAATCTACAAAAATACCAATGCTCTCAAAATTGAAAAATACAACGTTTTTCCCTCTAGATATTTTATCATAACCCCATAATTTTCGAAATACGCGCTCAATTCATCAAAATTTGAACCAAAAATAGTTGGAAAAAAAAATCTGAAAATTTTTTTAATGGATTCAAAATTAAGAAATAAAACGTGACGTTTTATCACAAACCTCATAGTTTTGAAGTTACGACAATCAATAGACCTGAGGTTGGACTGAAAATCAATGAAAAAAAAAATTTCGGAAAAAAATCTGAAAAAATTCTAGTATACTCAACAATCACAGGCGCAAACCTTTTTACCCCCTTGAGATTTCCTTTCAAACCTAATAGTTCTTGTGTTACGCGGCAATTTCCAAATTTTGTCTTTTTTCGCCAAAAACGAGATAACTTTGCGAAAAAAAATCGCAACGAACTTTAAAAAAAAAAACAAAATTGAAGCTTAAGCTTTCCTCTTTAAGGATCCGGTTAAGGAAATAGAAGAAAATTTTTTTTTCTGAAAACCCGGTCCAACTGTAAAAAAAAAAAAAAGACGAAAAACGGTC
>OZ022415.1:50181058-50431058 GCA_963989365.1 Rhimphoctona megacephalus | reverse complement strand
GAGTCGTACCAAACGTGTTAATCGATCAATAGGCCGCTGCGCAAGCGAAACTATATAAGCATAAAAGTGATCGTCCGCAAATAACAAAGTGGATTCAATTAGCGAATGTGAAGTGAGATAGAAAATGGAATGCGTGTGCAATCCACGAAGTTGTCTCTTATCGTTGATCGTGTATGGTGTTACCCGTTATTCGGACGCGGTTAACGGCTTACCCACGAGAATTCTCGCGAAAGATCTACGGTTATCCCATTTAGACAGATTCATTGCGAGAGTTATGCGCGTATTATTTCATTCTGTCCGTCACTAAGAGGCTTTCTATATGGTTTATGATCCATCGATGCATTAGGCTTAATCAATTCACTCGCTTACATCTTCAACACGAGTTCACTTTCTGAACGTTCAATCATTAATTCGTTTTGTTGATTAATAACTTTTAAAGAAATAATACAAATACTGATCGACAGATTTGGATTTCGTTTGGTTTTAGATCAATTTTTCATTTTTTAAACCCCATTTAAACCCCGAAAAATAGTTTGATCAACTTTTGGAGCTCTAATCGGCAAAAAAATGAAGACGAAATGGACAAAAAAATAATTCATTTTGTTGATTAATAACTTTTAAAGAAATAATAAAAATACTGATCGACAGATTTGGATTTCGTATGGTTTTAGATCAATTTTTCATTTTTTAAACCCCATTTTAACCCCGAAAAATAGTTTGATCAACTTTTGGAGCTCTACTCGGCAAAAAAATGAAGACGAAATGGACAAAAAAATCCATGAATTTGCAAGAATGCGATCTTAAACGTTACAATTCCTTTTGCCAATTACACCTTCGGTGACATGAACAAGATCATTTTGTTTAGTCCTCCGATGTGTGTAATAGAAGTTTACTCGGTATCCTCCGTATAGTTCGGGGGGAGGGGGCAAGTTTTATGTAACACGCACAGGAAACGGAAGTGGCGTTTAACCCTTCGCCTGCTCGATTGCGAAGAACAGGTTTTTTACAATTTAACTAATGTAAGTGCATTTCGCCTATGCGTGTGCAGATTTGTTTTTTTTCGTTGTCAACTGGAACGATCGTTTCTTACGTTTAACATTCGTTTCAATCTTTTTTTTCTTATTAAACTATCCGTTCATATGTGAATTGCGGGGCTGCATAACCTTTCTCCATAATACGGCTGACTCATTCTAGCAGCGGTTAGATTACTAGGAGTTTCAGAAGTATGGAGTGTACTATAAATCAACTTTATGGTCTACGGAATCGCGAATCTTTCAATATTTCAAAAAATCGATTTTTTTTTACTGTTTTCGAAAGTGCATACATTCAGAAATATTGTGTCAAAATTTTATGAAAATCCGAGCTCTCTAAGTATTTTTTTTTTTTACCTGAACGTCAGGACCTCATTTCGTCTACCTGAGCGTATAAACTTCAAACGCTTTTTTCTCGAAACAACATTTTCAAAATCTAGCTCCATCGTATCTCCAAAACTAATAAACCGATTCTCTTGAAATTTGAACCACATATCGTAAACATGATTCGCAACAAGATGACCCTCGATGGTTTTAAAATTTTGATTTTTACTCTTTTTTTTTGTGAAAAATTGCGAAAAAACGCGTTTTTTAAAATACTTTTTTCGTTTTTCATCTGCCATTTTTTTATTTTTTGATAAAACTTTATATCCGAGGGTCATTTTGTAGCTGGTGTCATACCGAATCTAATGGACTTTGATTTTTTTGTTTCAGACAAGCCGTTGCCGAGTTGTGATGGAGCTACTTAGCCCACCTATTTTTGAGGCGTTACGTCAAACTATAGTTTTTGTACTTAAAAATTAATAAAAATGAATTAAAAATTTTTTTTTTATGTATTTCAAGACCTTATTTATCAAGCCCAACAACTTTTATATTCACATCTTTTATAAAATCCTTAAAAAAAATCGCGAAAATAGCCTTTTTTTCGTGGCTCCAAAGTGGACTGGCCCCTTAAAGTATTTTTTTCCTTTTTTCTTCGAAATGAACCGTTTGGGATATTAATTAATTATTCATACCGAACCCGATGTCCTACTAAGAAAATGCGTTTAATAAAGGAAGCGCCTCGCTCGGTGTTTCCTCTTTTTCGTATCGCAGCTTTCGGATTGGATATCTTAATTCGTTAATATTTAATCGAATAAATAAAAAGTGTCTATTAAAAATTTTGCGATATACTTAACTATACCCGAGTATCGTAACACGTTTTGGTGACGTCTGTAGCTCAGGTAGCAGCTTTTTGAATCCGTATAATTGTAAATTGGATGAAACCAACCTCATTCAACCGGAATAATAAAGAGGGACGAAAAAAAAAAATTAAGCAATGGTTTCCCTCGTATCCTGATCCAGACGTTGATATAAAAAAATACTAAAATAATAATCCTTTTCAGGGAACCAGAAGTTCATTGGATCAGATATAAATAAATCGGGTGAAATAATTGATGTAATGGCTAATTAAGGGATCCGTGTAATTTCGCTGAGGGTACAAAAAATTATGCCGTAGTCACTTACCTTCGTGTTCAAATTCAAAAGGGTTTTTAGGTTCACAAGGGTTTTCCAACTTGTTCGGATAATGATCTAAGTTTGGACTCTTTTGATCTTGTTTCTCTTCATAAACAAGGCACGCTCAAGAAGCTCGAGATATATATTGAAAAAGTCACATGCCACTTACCCGTCGTCAGAAGCCGGTTATCCAAGCGTGTCAAAATCGGTAGCGCAGACACAGCACAAGAAACACCATGGAAGTATGATAAGATGGATGTTAGCTCAAGCGATAATCACTTTTAGATCTTTCAATATACTCTTTTCCGCACAAGTATTGCTAATTTTCTGAAAACCAACAAAGCAAAAGATACGTCTATCAATATTCTCCGATCTATCGCAAATATTTTTCTTTTATAAAATAGATATTTTCAAAGTCCATACTATTTCGCGTAATTAACAAAATATTTACGAGATTTCGTTATGAAGTAATTGATGACACTTTTTACGTTGTCGTAAAACTATTTGCGTTACCGATAAATTGGGGAAAAAAAGTCTGGAATAATGGTGTAATTGTTTAAAAAAATTAAAAAGGTCCTGGTTGAACAAAAAAAATGTTTTTGCTCCGAACACTAAACAACATTTACGATGACCATTCATTTTTTGTTATTCCTTCATGAAAATTTGCATTAAAATGAAAAAAAATCGATGTATTTATATTTGTCGATACTTTGGTTAGCGAAGGAGTTGTCACCGTGTAAACATCAAGTTTGTAAAAACAAAATTGAGATAAAAATTACAACTCGGTACCTGAGATAAAATTCTAAAAATTGACACATAACGACTCTTTTTAATAGGAACTAAAAGATGAAAAAAATTGAGCGAAATAAAAAAAAATTATGAAGATTACAGACCGGGTGATTTGGGATCGAGTGCTCCATACATTACGGTGCTTCTACCATTAATTTTGCTCAAAATCCTATTTACTTTGTACTACCTGCATACTATAGCAGAAAAGTAGAACTTTTTTCCGATACACCGAGAATTTCGTTGATAATGAAAAAAAATTCTGCACCCTCTTGAAATGGCTATATTTTCTTTTGGCACATCGTAACGAACAAATTACAGCAAAGAAATATAAATTGATTTTCGCATTTATTTGAAATTATATTCGGACAAATAATTTCAAAAATAAGATGTTCTTCAATTTCGAAAGTAGAATACAAAACAGAGCGCAAGAAACTTGGAATACGTGACTGAAAAGCCAATTTTGTTGAAGCAGTTAAATATTTTGTTGGATACGTTCAACAAAACTATTTCGTCTAGTCAACAAAATGTTTTATTGTTTCAATGAAGTTTCGTTTCGGTTGAACGAAGTTTTGTTGAAACATTGAAAATTTGGTTGCCTGGAGGAAATAATTTTGTTGAATACGTCCAACAAAATATTTGAGTATTTCAACAAAATTGTGTTTTCAGTGGTGGGTTACGAGAGCTAAAGCGAGCACTATCTTCGTATTAGTCATATATTCAAGTTTCATGAGGCTCAAGTTTGCAACGTTGGAGCCCAACGAAATGATCTGAAAAAACTCTCCAATAATTCCACTAATTCTCCAATTCTGTTCCCTGCCCAATTTGCAATTTGTAGTTTTTCAATATACACCAATGATTCACGAAATAAAAAAATACGTGAATTACAAATAATTTTTTCGTTCATTTCGTTAGACTCCAACGTTGAAAACTTCAGCGTCATCAAGTTTCTTGTGATAATGTTCGTTTGAAAACGGTTGTCAACGCGTACTTAAAAAATGATATCGACATTAGGTGGTAATACATTGGAAAGCACAGCTCGTAATTTAAGCATGTTAAATAATGTAGGTTAGGCCCTTTCGTTTGCTATTCGAAAGACACGGGGAACCCCCAATAGCTCATGGTAGATGAAAAGTGAGCCGAGTAGTCGCTGGATCGGCATAGAAGGGTCGTGTATTGATTGTACCCCGTCGGATGATTCATGGGACTTCGAGCCGCCACCACTACTATGACTATCACCGTAACAGTGACTATCACCCCCGCCTCGACAATATTCTAAGCATGAGTGCACCTCTTTGAGCACGCGGGGTCTTGTATCTTGCTCTCTCGGTCGCTCTCTCCCTCCTTCCAGTACAGCTTGTGCCATACTCGAAGATACAAACTCTGTGACTGTATAATACAGCGTATCCGAAAAAAGTGCGACGGTGACGAATTTTAATAATTTAATGAATGTTAAAAAAAAAAGGTCGAGTTGGGAAAACTACTTCCTCCATTCCAGTTGCGGCAAATAAATTTCAACGTAACTGCTCTATGGTTTATACATTTATATATTAACCCCAAACCCCCACAATCTATTTTCTCGACCGTAAACCCTACAGCGGGCTTAAAAACGACCCCCCAATCTTCAATTTATCATAAAATGTTTCTCGTATGTGATAATAAGGTTTAATTATACACCATTCCATTCGTTTTTTCATAACGAAGAGAATAGGGAATGATAAAGTTACATTTGATGAACAATTAATGATAAAAACTCCATAAAACGAAATAACGTTTTGGAGAAATGCCAAAAAAAAACTTTTTATTAAAAAAATGGGGGTCTAGGACTAAGGGTGTAAAAAAATTTTATACGTTTCTTATAAATAGCGCGAGTCGAAAGATCGAGCCATCATGAGATCCATCAAGTCCTTGAGCGTCGGCAAAGGGCAGTAACTATGATCAAGATTTGTATTTTCTTTTATTTTTATAAATAAACAAAAAGTTGCTGAAAGCCGGTAGAACTTTTCTGCTTGCCTAATACTTTTTGAGTCGATGCGCCGGGTTTGCTATCTCCAATTCATCGATATTTCATCACCACGGTATTGCGGATAAAAAAAAAAATTAATAATGGCTTTACTCCGCAGAATTTTGTAAAGAAACTATTGTGAAGAGTTTCAGAGCGACTTTTGAGACAGCTTGTATATTTCAAATTACATACACATATCTATGGGACAACTCTAGAGCACCGCAACGAGGCAGCGCGCGCATGCACACCCTCTACTCTCAATCAGAAACCATCAGCCCCATTCTGTGATCATCTGCCACGACGAGCCACATACGTATTGATAAACCCTCAAACCCCCGGTGAGACTCTGAAAGTTGTAATGCCGATGTATAGTCGAAAACGAGAATGCTGAAAATTTTTGACAAGTTGCCGACCACACAGACGTCTTTATAACTGCCTTGTACAATAGGTGTAGGATTTTCAGAGTGTTAAAACATGCTCGAAAAAGGATTTTATAAACTCGAGTAGATAAATGACTGAATGAGATAAAATGAATAATGGAATTTTAAAACTTGAGCATCAACTCGATTTTAAGCGATTGACATTGTGCAATTGTACACAACTATCGTTAATCGCTCCTCTAATTGTTACTGAATTAATTATAGTCTAATTTAATCTTTTCTTACACTGACAAAAGACATAGTGCTGAGAACGGAGGCGTAGTTGGCTCAACTACGCCCGCAATTTGAGGTAAAACTTTAAATATTCAATAGAACCAAAACATTTTTTGAATAAAATTCAATAAATATATTCGAAATAGTATAATCGCGTTGCTCGGGAAATGCGGAAGAATATTTCAGTCAATTGTATCAATCTTATTTGGATTAAATGAATTGCATTGTGTAATTGTGTAACGTATAGTGATTGGACTGAACAATTATGATTTTGAAATGACTGTAAGAAATATTTGAAATTTTTTTTTATATACGTATTTTTTGGTATATTTTTATTTGATATTTTTGATTTTATATTTTGCGACTTTCAATAGCAAATACGATTAATCAATTTTTTACTCTCTCGTAAGAGCGCCTATCCTGACATAATTAGGTAGCAAAACCTTTTTGTATCAGCGTACTTTAATTGTACGATAAGGCCTTAAACTTGTTTATACCTCGTAAAACAAGGATTTGGGTTTTCTCGACGACCATCGGTCGGAGTGATCGATATTTAACGATTCAATGTCGGAGTCTTATGGACACACGTGCGGTGCGACGCTCACGCGAAAGCGCTTCGTCCGTGGCCCTCTACCGGATTTCTGCCACACCCGAAATCCAGCCAGGGAATAAAGCTGTCCGGTTACGATATATATAATTCGTATTAAACAAAACGTATTGTTTGGGCAACGAAATTTTAGTAGCTTTAGCAAAAGATTTATTTGTTTAAATAGTAACAAAAGATTTCATCCAAATTACTATTAAGTAATTAGCTTAATCACAAATTATATTCCGTTGATCTATGGTATCATTGAATTCAATTCTCGCACAGAAGTTTATTCGATGCTATTATTTTATCAAGTCACGGACAAATCGTATATAACTCAACCTCCGTGTGATTATTTCAAATTCAATCTATTCTGTGTCTCAAGTTTTGTTTCTGTTTTTTTTTCAATGTAACCATTTATTGCGGTTGTATCACATGAAATAGACTCAACTGAAATAAATTAAAATTTAGCAGCCAAATCGTGGCGTAGTTGTCTCAACGACGTGATTTTCAATGGATCAACCAACGGATGATTAACTAAACGTAATATGACTATTGGCGTAACGAAATTCGTCCAACCTCATTGCGTAGTTGGCAATACTTTAATTTTTTTTCAGTGTATATTTCCATCGTCGTATAAGAGTAAATAAAATAAATTCGGATTTGATTCAATGAAAATCAAGGCAATGATAATTTATAGAGATTCATCATCGCGGTAAAAATAACACTTTTATCGTCATCTTTCCCATGACAAAACGTGCAGTCGAAAATCTCACGAATTATTCGCCCTTCTCAATAAATGAACCCGCACAGCCGTCGAGACGTGAATTATCATACCCGATGACGAGCTTTCTCCGATTCATTAAACCCCAGTTCAACTCGTACAATGTAGAATTAATCTGGTCACACGCTCGATTCGAACTGATCGAGATGATATACTTTGTCACAGACCGACTGGCACGAGAATATGATTACCTCAAATCGGAAGAACCGAAAACTTAAGGAGGTTGGATCACGAAATCAAAATAATCAGAATTTGATAAAATTTGGTGATAACATTCTTTGGCTCCAAGTATACAAACACAATTTTTTCACAGTTTTTTACCACATGGTTATCGAATAATTGAGCGTTGAATCGAAGTTCTTATGCACGAGATGTATAACTGTATATATGTAAACTCTATGCTTATAGACGTGAACTTTAGTGTTCAATTACTCGAGAACTATGTGGTAGAAAAATCTAAAAAAATTTGTATTGTCATATATATTTTTAAAGAATACGTTTACCAAATTTTATTAAATTCTTATCATTTTGAAATTTTGAATGTTTTTAACATGGTTTAGCATGGCAGCATTGTATCGTCGCGATCCAACCTCCTTAACCTCATCAGAATTACCTAAATATAATCATAAAATTGTTTGAAACTAATAAAATTTTTTAAAATTCTTTAATTATAAATGCATTTTCAATCATACTTTCTTACATCCATCACTTCCCACATAAATTTCTGCCAAAAAATGTTCCTACTAACACTGAAATTCGATCTGACCTACCTACCTATCTACGACCTAATCTACTTGGTAATTATCGATAAAAAAAAGTGATACGTACATATCCAATCCGGAATATAATCGGTAACGTCAATGAATAATCTATGAGACAAGTCTTTTGAAAGCAAGAAAAATTTGAAATATAAAAAATATCGAATTTTCATATATTATAATGTATCACGTTCGTAACGCTTCCATGTAGTTGAAAATTCCCCCTCTCACCCCCCATTGTTTGTGCTATATTAAGCAAATACAGCAACAGTCTTCGAGAAGTGTTTCACCTTGAAATTTTCTGGCTCACGTGTTTGGAGAAACGACAGTGTACAACTGCACTGAGAAAAAAAATTTGTTCATCGAACTAATTCCATTTTGCTGGATGAAAAATTGGTGGATCCAACAATTTTTTTGTTGAATGGCAAATGATTTAATATATTCAACTAAATAATGAAAATTTCTTGTAGATGAATCAACTAAATCACCGAAGTCAAATGATTTTGTTCGAACAACTGGTACCATCTATTTGCTTACGCATACTTTTTAGTTGCTTTAATAAAATATTTGTTTGAATCTCAATAACCAAATTGACTAAACGGTAATCGTTGGGACGAATAAATGAATTAATTTATTTGGGTAATATTGAGTAATCATCGATACTCGTGGGAGCACCAAAAATCAATGAGAAAATTTTATTGTACCATTTATTTCGATCAATCGATCTGTAACTTTTTTATCCCAAAAAATTAACATGGTTTTTTTAACGTAAATTCCATTTTTTTGACCATAACGTAACAAAGGTTTTTTTTTTTTTAGAGTCTCATTCAATGCTGCAGTAATGCCAATGTCATACTTTATATTTTTATGCTTTATTTGTCGGTTCATAGCATATCATTAGAGAAATGCAAAGAGATATATACTTTAACAGTCTGACTTGGCTGAGATGACGACTACATGACGAAGAGAGAACAAAACACAACTCTCTCGATGTAAGGATGATTCAGGAAGCCGTGATTGCGGCCACTTTTACTCCGACAGTTTCATTATAGGTGATGCACGGATAACGTCTTTACGGTCTTGGAATTGCAATGTCCCTTTTTATCTTAAAAACATATTTATATATATGTGCTTCGAGTTGGGTCAATGACTAAGGTTATTTAGTGTCACGAGCGCAGGCAGAGAGCGTGAACAGTCGTTTTTACCACTTTATTCGCGTTTCCTGCTTCCTCGTCTCTGAGTTTACACTGATGTAGATCATTCTGTGCAGGTTTATACACGAAAAACGGCTAATTGTATTTATATTTTATTTGTAATTGATTTTACTTGATCCTCAGCCGTGTTCAGTATTTTCTCCAAAAAATATAAAAAAAACTGAGAGTAATCGAAAAAAAAAATGTAATAATCGTAAATCTGTACTAAAATTATGTTTACAGCGAGTATTTCAAAAAGAAATCAGCAGAAAAAGAAATTTGGACGGTAAAACGAATACTGCATTATTTCATTGTACGTTACTTTTTTTATTTTAGTTTTTTTCTTAGCACGATAGGAGAAAAAAAGGAAGAAAAACCCTTCGGGTAGGTCATATCCTTTTTTTTCGTGGTACACAACATTTGTAAAAGATTGACGAAAATTCCATGTGAAAGTGATCGAGACTGTAGGGGAAGAGAAGGCGTTGAATAATCGACAAGGTTGATTCACGATACGCATGGTGAACACGCGTTGCAAGGTCTCGGTTTCGTCGGTGGTTCCGGTATTTCTTTGTTGGCTTCTTCTTTGGTATATTTTGGTATACATATAATATTACCGACAGGAAAGGTGGTCGGCGTATCCAAGTTTTGCGAATGCCAAAGTTTCGTAAGCAATATAAACGGGAATGGTGTACCTTGGATTTACATGGTATCTAATAAAAATTGTCGAGTGGATTAGGCGTAAAAGCCAACAGTCAAAGTAATATTTTACAAATATATCACCAAGTATACTAATGATAAAACACGTACAGCATTTTTAAAATAATATTTAAATGGATTGTAGGATTTTGAAGAATATACGATGCGGGCAGTTTTCTTTTTTCTTTCAAAAAAATGTAACGTGGGCTATTTTTTTTTTACAAGAATCAGTCATAACCAGATCTCCAGAAAAAAAATACGCAGTTGCGTTATGATGTTTCGATCAGTTTTTTTCATCAGATCAGAATGGTTTTTCGATCAGATGACCCTCGTCTCTGAGGTTCAACATAAATTCCTGCCAGTCAGAGATTTCTCCACATACCGAGATGAAAAAACGATATTATAGAACGGCGCAAATGTAATATAAAGTGAGGGAGAGAAATAGACTCGAAACTGGGCAACAAATGATGAGGACCAACCGGTTCTCTCGACGAAGATAACAGATTCGTGAAATGCCTTAATTATTGTGGATGAAAGAAACTAAAACGAAGACGAAAGGAGACGATCCGCAAGACAGTTTAAGTTTGTGGGTTTCGAAAAACTTTGATATAAATGATAAAAAAATGAAGCAAATATGTAAAAATAAATTTCAATCGGATGAACGAGCTAGAATTGTCTGAAGATTAATGAGAGCGAGAAAACCTTAACCGTATGAAATGGAATACGATATTTTGAGAATGTGAATGTATGATAAAGAACAAGAGAGAATGCGACAGAATGGGCAAAGTGGGACATCATGGAACGAATAAGAATGATTGAGAAAAAGTGAGAACAACAAAGAATAATAAAGGATAAGAAAGAATGCGACAGTGTACGAGAGAGGACGCAAGGGTGCTCTCATTCTCCCTTATCTGTTGTACCATGTCCTATGCTATCTCATGCTGACCCATTCTTTTGCATTCTGCTCCACTTCTTCTGACATTGTCCCATTCTCTCTCATTCCTGGGTATCGAAAAAAAAACTATAATCTGTACACACATCCTTGTATATTTGTACAGTGTAAGACTTGCTTGAGTCACGAAATAATTTCCGCCTTTCAACCAACAGAAATCTTGATCCAAGGATGTCACAATTTTATTTACGATTGAAATAAATTGTCTCTGCATTTGATCAATCTTTCCGTTCAATTTCTTGTCAAATTTTAAGAATATTATGCAAAACAAATTTTTTTATTTCTTCCGAGTGCAACAGAAGCAAATGGAAACTGCAACGTGTGCTCGCCAACTGGTATGAACGTTTTCCGTTCTTCATCACTTACGAGAAGCTGTGTATATTCTCCTTCTCAGTTGCTCTCAGTTAATCGTCATTGTCGTTGTCCTTGTCGTCGTCGTCGTCGTCGTCTCGTAAACATCTAGACCTTAACCTTCGTCTCTATCTACCATGACGACTACTATGAGCAAGTGTTCGTTGACTGCACATTACAGGCAGCAGCAACAACGTTGGAGAGAGAATGAAGAAAGCAAAAGATAATTCAACGGAGAGAGGGAGACTGCGAGAACTATTTTGAGGTTTCACTCGATCCAAGCCAGACGCCTTGAAGATACGGGAAAGCCAGGGTGACGTTCAATACTTCTAGATACCACAAACTTAGAGATCTTATGTATACAAATACGTACACGTTGATACACACACACACACGCATTATGTATGCGAACGCCACTTCAGGCTGCATATCATTTGCAAAGGGTTATGTGCACCACCATTGAAGGTCCATGAAGAGCCAGTTGCTCTAATCTTGACACGTTTATACTCAACGTCGTCGTCGTTAACGCGTTGGAGTATGACGACGGAGATGGCCAGTTGATCGAATTTAACCAGACGACAAAGAAGAGCAAATGTCGCTCCATAATTGTGGCATTGTATTAGCACAACAGTCGCTCGTTTATCTACGCTTGGGCGGGAGTCGTCAGCCGGGTTCGTCATACTACAAGATACCACAGACCATTGTACCGATAAATGTGTTGAAAGACAAATACAGAATCAAATCGAGACTAACTTTCGTCCCGAAGAAAAAAATTGCTCAGCTACTAGTGTATGTAACTCGCACGTCGCGATGAGTAAAGAAGAACCCGGACTGCCACATCATTTGCAGACTGTGTTGACTCGATTAAGCCCTTTCGTATGACGACGATTTATTTATCTATCTTTTACAGATCGCTACTCATACGTCCGAAGATCGAACAAGTCGTTATACATACAACTAACGTCATATGCTTTGAGATACAAAAATACTTTCCCTGTTTGCGTTAACTGCGTTTCAATGAATGATTCATTGGGTTGATTTGGTTGAAAAAATGTCTACATGCACTTGCCTCTGTTTGGTATTTTATTTGTACCAATTAAGGCTCAATTCGGACCTATATTAATATCGTAAGACGTTCGTTTGTGGGTTTGAGTTGATTCTGGAAAGTACTGAACCGGGTTTATCGGGGATGACGTAAGGTACTTCGATTATTACGATATACTTGGAGGAAGTGGAGCAGAATGGGAAATAAAAAACTCAGTAATAACTTGAATATTTTATGAAGAACACAAGCATACTGAAATCAGAGAGTCCACAAAGAACAGCGAAGAGAGGACACGGCAAGAATTTGTTTATTTACACTATCCAGGATAAAGCAAGATGGTTCGCTATCCAGAACGTATAAAAGCTATTGTATATCGGCTGTCCAGGTTAAGTTTACAGTGGCCAACACGATGAAGCTAATTGATGTAATCAAGTGTCGACTAGTCACGTCTATAAATTAATTACCGGCCGCAACGTCGTCATCTAATACTGTAAGCTCAAGTTTTAGAATGAATGTTGAGTCAATAAACCTGTTACCACGTTTCCGACTCCCTACTGACGAGTTACTAATTAATAGGAAAAGCAAACAGCTGGACGATCCAACGAAAACAAAACGGAGTATGTGAAAAAGGAAAATTCAGCGAATGTGCATTGTTCTTTTGGTGCTAATTGTCTACTCTCTCCTGTGTGCAAAAGATTTAAACAAAACTAATTTTTATCTTTATCCAAATATTTACGTAGTTCCGATTTTGTCAGTCATAAATCTCACCGGCACTCGATAAACTTTTGGGTTTTTCTTTCAATTTTACTCTCACGTTTGAGAGAATTCGGGCTTCAGAAACGCGAGGGAGCATGACTTTATTTATTCTCGTTTTAAAATTAGCGAGGCTTTCCCGATGATACACGTGGGTCAATGGTATCAAATACTTTTACTAGCGTTTCAAAATAGCAAAAAAAGCGCGGTCTCCAATCTAATTGCATTTGAAACGAATATTATAGTTCTCTAGCTCACATTCGAATGCAGGCAATCTAAAATTATCGTTCAAGTATTACATATGACTTACGCAGATTCAGACGTCTCATTGTACACGGAGAGAAAAATATCACAAAAATTACCGTGCTCTGCATTACAAGTTGGGTGCGAAAGACTTTTTTGGAGCGATTTATCGAAAAAAAATTAAAGATTCCAATGAGTATTACAGTATTTAACGTAAATCTATAAATTTTTGTAATACAGCACAGTCAAATTTCGGAAAAAGCATTGTAAAAAGTCCCATTTACAAACAAAATTGCTGCTTTTTAACTCGTCATGAACGAAAAATTAATGGCTGTACCGCAACTAAATCCCAGATGAGTTAGAAATTTTAATACAATGCCAGACAATTTTTACCTTGCTGTTTGGTATTTTTGGTTCAAACATCGTCTTTCGTTATTGCATACGACGACCAGGCCAGAGTCTGTCATCTACTTTTATTACTTTTATTCCGATGTGTCGTGTGACATGACACGCTCTTTAACCTTTGACAATTTTTTCTATGCTAAAAAAGGAAAAAAGAATTCTTGGGATGAAAAGAAGCAGCAATTTGAATGGTGTTCTTCTTCAACTTCAAATTACCAATCTAACATAATTCTTCCTATCGCAGCCGTGTCCTAAAGCATACATATATTTAAGTTGAGACCCTGATTCAAAGACGAACTAAAGAAAATTCCAAACGTTTGATCTCATTGATGATTTCTTTATTCAATAAATAAATCATTTGTTCGATGAATGGATTATCAATTGATGAATAATCTTTGATTCATTAGCTTATTAGTATTAAAATTATAATAATACTTATTATTATTATTATTATTATTATTATTATTATTATTATTATTATTATTATTATTATTATTATTATGAGGAATAAAACTAAAAAATGAGCACCATTGAAATTCATGTTCAGGCAAGCAAAAATTGACAATCGTCGCATGAAATTTTATAGTGCCAGGACATTACTTTTTATCGTACTGCCACCACTGATTTTAATTTTGCTTTTTGGTGACATTTATACGCACTGTTCACACGTTTTATTGTGCCTGACAATGGCACACACATCATTGGAAAACACGGCAATTTTTGCCGGAATTTCTTACAAATATTCTAAAACATTTCTCTCCGTGTAGGTACAAGAATTCATCGTTCTATTAAGGGGCTATTAGAGTTTGACACTTTTGAGAAATCGATTTTTTTTTTTCATTTTTCGAAAGTATATACATGCAATATGGTTGTGTAAAAATTTCAAAACGATCGGAGCAGTCGAAGTATATTTTTCAGCGTCCTTTACATGAGTACCTCAGCGCGCATACCTGAGCGCCAAAAACTTTGAATGCGTTTTTCTCGAAACACCGTTTTTGAAATTGGTCTCCACGAGATCTCAAAAACTACTTGACCGATCCTTATGAAATTTAAATCACATATTCTACATATATATTCCTAGAAATTAACGCTCTGCGAAATTAAAATTTTGATTTTATATTATATTTTTAATATCTTTTTTGTACAAAAAACAGTGAAAAAACGTGTTTTTTTATTTTTTTTTCTGTTTTCATCCGCCATTTTGTTATTTATCGATAAAAATTAATATCCAAGCGTCATTACCCACCTGACGTTATACTTAATCTAAAGCACTTTGTTTTTTTGGTGTCAGACAAGCCGTTCCTGAGATATGATGGAGACCTTTTGCCTCCTACTTTTCGAAGCGCTTTGTTCAAGTGCAGTTTTTGCACATAAAAATGTAGTAAAATGAATAAAAACAAATTTTTTGTATGTAAATAAAGACTAGATTTATCATCCCCAACAAATTTTATTTCAATATTTTTAACAGCATGCCCAGAAAAAATTCCCAAAAATAGCTTTTCTTTTAGCGTTCAAACTCTTATAGCGCCTTGCTTTTTGTAGATTTTGAGTCTTACAAATCTCCGAAAATTGATAAAAATTATTAGAGTTCATTAAAATTCACTTTTTATTTAACTCTGACTAGCCTACTCGTAACATACAAAATCTGACCGACAGCGACAGAGGTCGGTGTGTGACTCCGGCGATCTCCAAAGTTAAGCAGCCTCGGGTGAGGCCAATACTTGGCTGGGTGACCGTTTAGCCATGCACCGGCTCGCGCATCAATCGCTGAGCAGGAGGCAGTTTTTCTGAGTTTCCGATGGTGCTAATCAATTGAAACTCAGTAAAAATATAGCCGCCTGTATCGGCCGGGTTTTCCACAGTTTCCCTTGGCCCTCGTGCAAATGCGATACATTAGTGCATTAGGAAAGAGTGGCTGTGGGCAACACTCTTGGGGGGGTTTCTCAAGAATATGGAAATTAGGAAATTGGAAATTAGTGAAGTGGGGAAAAAGTGGGGTTAAAGCGATGGGATGGGCTCGTAAAAACCCGCAAAAATATACGCAGCAACAATAAAAATTAAAATAAAACAATAAAAAATAAAAAATCTGGTAATTTGTTTTAAAGGCGACTAATGTAATGATCGTCGTTGGACGACATAATTCACGGCTCCGACGAGAATCAGCTATTAAAAAAAAATTAAAAAATGATAGAAATCAGATTTTCTCCATTCGCCAAAATTCCGGACATTCCTGAAAGTATTGCGATACGCCTTCGAATATATTTAATCGGGTGTATTCCTAGCATAGTCGAGATCAGGAGTCGGTTCCTACTTTGATTTCCATGATTGTTTGATCCATTATTATTTTTCGAATAGCCTGCATGTTGCAAGAGTACCTTCAGGCTTCAAAGCTTTATTCCGATATCACAAAATTCGTGGATTATAAAAGTAATTGCTCACGGAGCATTAAAAAAAAAAAAAACCTCCGAGCAATATATAGAATTTGAAAGAGATGCTAACTAAAAATAAATAGATTCCACTGGTAATTTCATGGAGTTCAATACAGAGTCGTATAGGAAGAAAAATAGAAGAATACAGAGTCGTATAGGAAGACAAGAAAATGTTGACGAAGAAAATGAATGAGACTAATGTAAATAGATCGAATTCTATGGACATTAATAGGATCATCGATCCGCAAATTATGATGATTATTATATTTTTGCCTCCCGGAATCTCTCGACGACATCGTATCAACGTCAAGAGGATTCTTTATGCCCGGAAGGAGAGCTCTTTGTGTCTCTCGTACATAAACACACATATTAATATAGATAGATGTATCCTTGTGTATTTATACTTTGGAAATAACAAAGAATCCCTCAGCATCGTTCTATCCGTTCAAGGGAAAACAAACAAAGGGAAGCATGTTCGAAAGAAGTCTGAAGATGGAAGAGAAATGACGAGCAAAAGAGCTGTAACAAAAATATGAGGAGTTCCCCGCATGGACACAGCCGGACTCTAGATCAGTATTTTATTATGATTTTTCGTCGGAAGGGCATAATACGCGTGTAGGTATACTCATCGCTCGAACGAGAGAAAAACAGAAAGAGAATATCCCGATTGTCTATGTAGTGACGTATCGAACGAGATTAAGCCTAAGTATGACGAACCAACAGCTCGCCAGTTCCGGTACAGACTTGTATATAAATATACAAATATTCTTAAATAAACATGCACTTTATACCAGATACGGACGCAGTTAATATTCGAACGAGAGCTCAATTTTTCGTTGGCGAATATGATAAATACTGAAATTTTTTAAAATATACCCACGATCTATATTTTCTAATTTTCTTTTTACAACACAACGAACTTTAAAAGAATTAGTTTTAAGCGTAGAGCGAACCGAATGTAGTATAACGGTGATGCGCTGGTTAACTACATTATGATAATACGAAAAAAAATTTATGAAGACGCAACGGGGACGTAAATTTTGTCTGTATGCAGCCCCTAAAGCCACAGAGTAAAAGGAAGATGGGGGAGAGAGATACTTATATGTATATATATATGTAGAGAGAGAAAGGGAGAGTTTGGAATGCGGGGGAGAAAAAAGAATGGAGGAAGAAAGAACGAGGGAGAGAAAAATGCGTAAAGAGAAGAATGAGCGAGGAAAAAGAGGGAGAGAAACAGAAATAGCGAACGAAAAAGCCGTATAGAAGTGCACGGATGGTGAACAGCTGCCGGGCAATGGCGTGGAGGTCTCTTTAGTTATGATTTTATAAGCCAATGTCTTGGTGCCCCCATAACCCCTATACCATTGGCAAAACATCCATCGGTTGCCACCCTTTTTCTCTCTCACTCTCTCTTTCTCCTTTTCCTCGATCAAATAAAGAGGCGCACAGCTTTGGGTTTACTTCGCCACTAACTGCATACCCTTCATCTTCGAAAACATACATTTACACTTGTATGCGCAATATAGCACATATGCGCGCACTCCTACAAAACTACGAGCGAACGATTTACCCACTCGTGTAATTTATCGGCCTAATCGACAGGAAATCTCAATTATTATATTTCTCAATGGAGAGGGAACAAAAATATTTCGAGGCTTTTCTATTATATTCGCCTAAATCGATAGTTTATGATTTTTTTTACGAAAAGTAGTGAACAAAACACATAGTGACGTGTTTTCGATCAAAAATCATTTAGAATGATTCAATATGAACATTAGTAAAATGAATAATACGAAATAAGAATATAAATTGTAATCTCGTAAATTCGATTTTCTTGTGACATCGAAAAAGCATAGTTAACTCATTAAACTCGTGGAGAAAAAGATGAAAGAATGTCGACGTGCGAAATATCAATAATTTTGTTTTCTTCGAACCTGATCGTCGAACGCATTGTTGTAACACAAGAAGATATTGTGCATCCAACTTGACAACGACGATCGTAGGTGCAGCGATAAGAACAAACCAACACGAGTTACAGGCTCCATTACGATCGGTTGTAGCACAAAATCACTTCTGTGTAACGTGAACAGTCGTGCTTACAGTATAGTCAGACTATAATAATTGTAAACTATTTGGGGACGATGATTAATCGATTGGCAGAATTGTTGAACGGAAAATTAGATAAAAATCGAATTTTGTATTTTACGAAAAAAAAAAAAAGAAATTGAATGCGATAGTGTTTTTTTTAGTATATTATAGTAAAATCGCGGTCTTTTTTACGTATTTTCGCAATTTTGCTATTTATCACTGTATACTTTGCTACTGGAAAAATATATATATATTTTTTTTCACGAGTCTTTTTCCAAGAAGAATTGAACGAGTTTTGGTGAAAATATTGCATTATTTAATTTGTCTCCGCGGGAAAATTTTGCTTTCCATCGTTCGTGTAAGCTAAGTCCAAACACGAGAATGAATCGGTTTATTGCTTACGGATTACATTACGCGAGAAGGAGATAGTCCGACAAAATTCTCGAGGAGCGCTTCTCCGAAGAGTTCTGGCGTTCATACCCGGAACGGAAGACCAATCAAAGTAACCAAAAAGGCGATATTTTTTCGTAGAGGCACGTGGAATGACAAATTTCAGTGTTGAAGCATAGAAAGATATCAGTACGAAAATCATGGGTGACGTTGAAAGAAAAAACTAATCACGATAATGTTTTTCGTTTCTCCTAGTTATTTATCAGACAAGAGAATAAGCAGATTTTTTCGACGTTTGTATAAACAGTTATTTTATAAAATTGAATTAATCGGCGCCCGAAAACGTGGTAACATTTCAGCTCCATATTGAGATTGTGTGCACCAAAATTGTCATGGCTTCTCGACCTTTATTTTCTTGTTTTCTTCCGTGGAATAGTCACCTGTCGTTATGGTACTCTAGGGAAGTGATCCCATCCAGCTCTATGGGGCTTCTCGTGGCCACGTTAATTTCAGACGGTTCAGTCTATATCTTATAAAGAAGTTGCTTTACAATAAGACGAGGATGAACAGCTACAGAGAGAGGGAGAGAGAGAGAGAGAGGGAGGGGGGGGGGGGGGGCGACGAGGTAGGGAAGAGAGGGACCGACAAATAGAGAGAAAAAACAAGTAAAAAAAGCGGAGGATCGCGGGTTTGCCTGGACCTTGGGTGAAGAGAGAAAAAGAAAAGGAGTAGAAGGGGAGAAAGAAAAAAACGACAGACGCCCGCAACCTCCGCGTGTCCCGCCACGTAGAGAGAGGAACTGGTTCTTCCTCTCGCGTTAAATGGACGGTTCTCACGCATCGAAGAATAACGCCCCGATATCTTGCTACAGTAATTACACGAACGAGAGGAGCATTAAAAACCCTTGGACTATTACCATGAGCACCACTGGACAAACCAATATTTCCTTTTTTTTTCCTTTAAACCTTTTTTTCTTTTGGATTCGGTGCCAGTTGCAGGAACGACTGCTGCCGGCCGTACTCTATCTTGTTTGTGCGTGCGCGTGTGCATCAAAATATATCTATAAAAATTATGCATATCATAATTCGCTAGTCAGTTTGGAAAAATTTTTTATAACAAACGAGAATTTTTCGATCATTTTCATTAAAATTCCTATCGGATTGTATAATAATCTTGCACGGAAAGAAATTAACTATAATTTTTACTGGGATTTTCATGAAAATTTACAGTTTTTCACATTAGTAGCGCCTTCCGGACGTGTAAACATCAATTTTTCATGAAACTTTAAACAAAATTTGCAAGTCCCTGTGGTGGAAAATACTAATACTGTAAATGACATATTGCATGTCCATCAAACGAATTTTTACAGTATCGAACAATAAAAAATACACGCTACATTCGCCCCGTTTTTACAGTGTGAAACCGTAAAAAGTACACGAAATAATAAACTGAATTTAAGGAGGTTGGATCACGAAATCAAAATAATCAGAATTTGATAAAATTTGATGATAACATTCTTTGGCTCCAAGTATACAAACACAATTTTTTTCAAAATTTTTTACCACATGGTTATCGAATAATTGAGCGTTGAATCGAAGTTCTTATGCACGAGATGTATAACTGTATATATGTAAACTCTATGCTTATACACGTGAACTTTAGTTTTCAATTACTCGAGAACTATGTGGTAGAAAAATCTAAAAAAAATTGTATTGTCATATATATTTTTAAAGAATACAGTTACCAAATTTTATTAAATTCTTATTATTTTGAAATTTTTAATATATTTAACATGGTTTAGCATGGCAACATTGTATCGTCGCGATCCAACCTCCTTAACCTCATCAGAATTACCTAAATATAATCATAAAATTGTTTGAAACTAATAAAATTTTTTAAAATTCTTTAATTATAAATGCATTTTCAATCATACTTTCTTACATCCATCACTTCCCACATAAATTTCTGCCAAAAAATGTTCCTACTAACACTGAAATTCGATCTGACCTACCTACCTATCTACGACCTAATCTACTTGGTAATTATTGATAAAAAAAAGTGATACGTACATATCCAATCCGGAATATAATCGGTAACGTCAATGAATAATCTATGAGACAGGTCTTTTGAAAGCAAGAAAAATTTGAAATATAAAAAATATCGAATTTTCATATATTATAATGTATCATATCATATATTATAATGTTTGTGCTATATTAAGCAAATACAGCAACAGTCTTCGAGAAGTGTTTCACCTTGAAATTTTCTGGCTCACGTGTTTGGAGAAACGACAGTGTACACTGCACTGAGAAAAAAAATTTGTTCATCGAACTAATTCCATTTTGTTGGATGAAAAATTGGTGGATCCAACAATTTTTTTGTTGAATGGCAAATGATTCAATATATTCAACTAAATCATGAAAATTTCTTGTAGATGAATCAACTAAATCACCGAAGTCAAATGATTTTGTTCGAACAACTGGTACCATTTAGTTGCTTACGCATACTTTTTAGTTGCTTCAATAAAATATTTGTTTGAATCTCAATAACCAAATTGATTAAACGGTAATCGTTGGGACGAATAAATGAATTAGTTTATTTGGGTAATATTTTGTTGCATTAACATTAATTTATTTGGCTGCACCAAAGTTTTGTTGGTTCGACCAATAACTTGCTTCAGCATTCACAAATTATTTTGTCTTAACTCAAAAATATTTTATTGCCCGTATCGAACTAAATATTTTGGTTGAGAGAAACAAAATTTGTTTCGGTCAACAAAATTTTTTTCTCACTGTGTAAAAATTGAAAGTAACATAGCAAATTTTGCAGTACGTTTTCGAATTTTGACTGGGCACACTACAATTTCTAATTTATGTCGACGGTAATTTTATCGATAGGAAATACACCATTTTTATATTTTCTAATTACGATTTTTCATGAATGCCGTTTAACATTTTTTGCAATTTTCAATATCAGTAAATAGTATTGGTTTACAATTTATTTTCCTATACCTACTGAATAATTTACTGGCGACACCGTAAATTTGACATTTCATACACCGTGAGATTCCTCGTTTTTATTTGTAATTTCTGCTACGTCATTTTTTTGCTGTGGACATTGAGTTTTCTACAGTTTAGATCAGCATTAATAACTGATCAGAGAGTAAAAAACACATTAAATCCATTATTTTGTAATGGAATATACTGTAAAATGAACCATTTACAGTTTTCAACTGTACATTTTGTTTTAGTTTCAGTAATTTTTAAATATCGACAGTTAATTTTTGCAGATCATTTTTTTCCGTGTACGAATATTGTCCTCTCCCGTTGTTCCTACGATTATTATGGTAATTTTTTAAATTTAATGTTTTCAGCGCACTAATAAACTCAGAAGCGTAAAAAGATTTAAAAAAAAATTCTTTCGCTTTTTTGGAATTATGCAAGTTTTGTTTCTGAGAACCTTCGTACTTGACACGTTATTAAAAAATCGCAATTTCGACAAAAACCACACCCCCTATTACGACTTTGAAGAAAAACGATACCGACAGTTTTTTAACATCTTCGTACCTGTGTGAACCTAGCGCCCGACTTTGATAAAATTGATTTTTTTTTTTTTTTAATGGAAGGTTTTGATAAGTAGTGGATAGTAGTGACACTAATTTCGTTAGTAGTAACGCCAAAAAAAAAATATAGCAAAAAAAAAAAAACGTCATCCCCCGGAATGAAAAAAAATGAAGTTTTACGGTTGATTCTCATAGAAAAATGTTAGTAGTGGATTGTAGTGAATTTTTTTTCGATAGTAATAACATAAAAAAAATAAATAAAAAAATTTTAATTTTTGAAAATTTTTGAAAATGATTTTTCCGAGATAATTCCAGTTTAAAGATCCTAACACGTACTACGAACGACAGAACTGCATCAGAAACGTTCCTAGAGGTTACAAGTGGAAGAATTTTAGAGTGTAGTAAAAAAAATAATTGGTTTAAGCGAATAAAAAAAGTAAAATTTGTTCCGGAGCACATTTTATGTGATCGCTTTCGGTTGTAGGTTTATAGGACTCCTACAAACGGTGGGATACGCTTGAAAATGTTCGTAGAGCTTAGTAGTGGAAGAATTTTTGATTGTAGTAAAAAGACATTTGATTTTAAGCGCGTAAATGGAGCAAAACTTGTTTCGAAGCATATTTTATGTAATCGCTTCCGGTTAAAGGTTTATACGATTACTACAAACGGTGGGATAGGCTTGAAAATATTCGTAGAGGTTAGTAGTGGAAGAATTTTTGATTGTAGTAAAAAAAAACAGTTGTTTTTAAGCGTGTAAATGGAGCAAAACTTGTTTCGAAGCATACTTTATGTGATCGCTTCCGGTTAAAGGTTTATACGATTACTACAAACGGTGGGATAGACTTGAAAATATTCTTACAGGTTAGTAGTGAAAGAATTTTTGAGTACAGTAAAAAAAATAGTTGTTTTTAAGCGAGTAAAATGAGTAAAATTTGTTCCGGAGCACATTTTACTTGTGATCGCTTCTGGTTGTAGGTTTATATGATTACTACAAATGGCGGAACAGGCTTGAAAATGTTCGCAGAGGTTAGTAGTAGAAGAATTTTTGAGTGTCACAAAAAAATAGTTGTTTTTAAGAGCGTAAAATAAGCAAAACTTGTTTCGGAGCACATTTTATGTGATCGCTTCCGGTTGAAGGTTTATACGATTACTACAAACGGTGGAATAGGCTCGAAAATGTTTGTAGAGGTTAGTGGTGGAAGAATCTTTGAGTGTAGTAAAAAAATAGTTGTTTTTAAGCTCGTAAAATGAGCAAAATTTGTTTCGGAGCACATTTTATGTGATCGCTTCCGGTAGAAAGTTTATGCGATTACTACAAATGGTGGGATAGGCTTGAAAATGTTAGTAGAGGTAAGTAGTGGAAGAATTTTTGAGTGTAGTAACAAGAATACTTGTTTTTAAGCGAGTAAAATAAGCAAAATTTGTTCCGGAGCACATTCTATGTGATCGCTACCGGTTGTAGGTTTATACGATTACTACAACCGGTGGGATATGCTTGAAAATGATAGTAGAGGTTAGTAGTGGAAGAATTTTTGGGTGTAGTAAAAAAAATAGTAGTTTTTAAGTGAGTAAAATGAACAAAATTGGTTTCGGAGCACATTTTATGTGATCGCTTCCAGTAGAAAGTTTGTACGATTACCACAAATGGTGGGATAAGCTCGAAAATGTTCGTAGAAGTTAGTAGTGGAAGAATTTTTGAGTGTAGTAAAAAAAGAGTTGTTTTTAAGTGAGTAAAATGAGCAAAATTTGTTCCGGAGCACATTCTATGTGATCGCTACCGGCTGTAGGTTTATACGATTACTACAACCCGTGGGATACGCTTGAAAATGTTCGTAGAGGTTAGCAGTGGAAGAATTTTTGATTGTAGTAAAAAAACAGTTGTTTTTAAGCGAGTAAAATGAGTAAAATTTGTTCCGGAGCACATTTTATGTGATCGCTTCCCGTTGTAGGTTTATATGATTACTACAAACGGTGGGATACGCATTCAAATGTTCGTAGAAGTTAGTAGTGGATGAATTTTTGATTGTAGTAAAAAAAACAGTTGTTTTTCAGCGCATAAATGGAGCAAAACTTGTTTCGAAGCATATTTTATGTGATCGCTTTTGGTTGAAAGTTTATACGATTTCTACAAACGGCGGGATAGGCTTGAAAATATTCGTAGAGGTTAGTAGTGAAAGAATTTATGATTGTAGTAAAAAAGAACAGTTTTTTTTATGCGCGTACATGGAGCAAAACTTGTTTCGAAGCATATTTAATGTAATAAAATAAAATGTAATAAAATGTGTTCCGGAACAAATTTTACTCATTTTACTCACTTAAAAACTACTGTTTTTTTTACTACAATCACAAATTCTTCCACTTCTAACCTCTACGAATATTTTCAAGGCTATCCCACCATTTGTAGTAAACGTATAAACCTTCAACCGGAAGCGATCACATAAAATATGCTTCGAAACAAGTTTTGCTCCATTTACGCGCTTAAAAACAACTATTTTTTTTACTACACTCAAAAATTCTTCCACTACTAACCTTTACGAACATTTTCTAGTCTATCCCACAGTTTGTAGTAATCGTATAAACTTTCTACCAGAAGCGATCACTCAAAATGTGCTCCGAAATAAATTTTGCTCATTTAACTCGCTTAAAAACTACTATTTTTTTATTACACGCATATTATACATATATTACACATATAAACCTACAAACGGAAGCGATCACATAAAATGTGCTCCGAAACAAATTTTACTCATTTTACTCGCTTAAAAACAGCTGTTTTTTTTCTACAATCAAAAATTCTTCCACTACTAGCCTCTGCGAATATTTTCAAGTCTATCCCACCGTTTGTAGTCATCGTATAAATCTTCAACCGGAAGCGATCATATAAAATATACTTCGAAACAAGTTTTGCTCCATTGACGCGCTTAAAAACAACTATTTTTTTTACTACACTCAAAAGTTCTTCCACTACTAACCTCTACGAATATTTCCAAGCGTATACCACCGTTTGTAGTAATCGTATAAACCTTCAACCGGTAGCGATCACATAAAATGTGCTCCGGAACAAATTTTGCTCATTTTACTCGCTTAAAAACAACTATTTTTTTTACTACACTCAAAAATTCTTCCACTACTAACCTCTACGAATATTTTCAAGCCTATCCCACCATTTTTAGTAATCGCATAAACTTTCTACCGGAAGCGATCACATAAAATGTGCTCCGAAACAAATTTTGCTCATTTTATTCGCTTAAAAACTACTATTCTTTTACTACACTCAAAAATTCTTCCATTACTAACCTCTACGAACATTTTGAAGCGTATCCCACCGTTTGTAGTAATCGCATAAATTTCCTACCGGAAACGATCACATAAAATGTGCTCCGAATCAAATTTTGCTCATTTTACGCGCTTCAAAACAACTATTTTTTTACTGCACTCAAAAATTCTTTCACCACTAATCTCTACAAACATTTTCGAGCCTATTCCACCGTTTGTAGTAATCGCATAAACCTTCAACCGGAAGCGATCACATAAAATGTGCTCCGAAACAAGTTTTGCTTATTTTACGCTCTTAAAAACAACTATTTTTTTATGACACTCAAAAATTCTTCTACTACTCACCTCTGCGAACATTTTCAAGCTTACTCCGCCATTTGTAGTAATCATATAAACCTACAACCGGAAGCGATCACATAAAATGTGCTCCGGAACAAATGTTACTCATTTTACTCGCTTAAAAACAACTATTTTTTTTACTACACTCAAAAATTCTTCTACTACTAACTTGGAAGAATATTTTCAAGTCTATCCCACCGTTTGTAGTAATCGTATAAACCTTTAACCGGAAGCGATCACATAAAATTTGCTTCGAAACAAGTTTTGCTCCATTTATGCACTTAAAAACAACTGTTTTTTTACTACAATCCAAAATTCTTCTACTACTAACCTCTGCGAATATTTTCAAGCATATCCCACCGTTTGTAGTAATCCTATAAACCTACAACCGTAAGCGATCACATAAAATGTGTTCCGGAGCAAATTTTACTTATTTTATTCGCTTAAACCAACTTCTTTTTTTCTACACTAAAAAATTCTTCCACTACTAACCTCTACGAACACTTTCAAGCCTATCCTACCATTTGTAGTGATCGCATAAAGTTTCTACAGGAAGCGATCACATAAAATGTGCTCCGAAACAAATTTTGCTCATTTTACTCACTTAAAAACTACTATTTTTTTTACTACACCCAAAAATTCTTCCACTGCTAACCTTTACGAAATTTTCAAGTCTATCCCACCGTTTGTAGTAATCGTATAAACCTTCAACCGGAAGCGATCACATAAAATATGCTTCGAAACAAGTTTTGTTCAATTTACGCGCTTAAGAACAACCATTTTTTTACTACACTCAAAAATTCTTCCACTACTAACCTCTACGATCATTTTCAAGCGTATCCCACCGGTTGTAGTAATCGTATAAACCTCCAACCGGTAGCGATCACATAGAATGTGCTCCGGAACAAATTTTGCTCATTTTACTCGCTTAAAAACAACTATTTTTTTTACTACACTCAAAAATTCTTCCACTACTAACCTGTAAGAACATTTTCAAGTCTATCCCACCGTTTGTAGTAATCGTATAAACCTTGAACCGGAAGCGATTACATAAAATATGCTTCGAATCAATTTTTGCTCCATTTACGCGCTTAAAAACAACTGTTTTTTTTTTACTACAATCAAAAATTCTTCCACTACTAACCTCTACGAATATTTTCAAGCCTATCCCACCGTTTGTAGTATTCGTATAAACTTTCAGCCAGAGGCGATCACATAAAATATGCTTCGAAACAAGTTTTGCTCCATTTACGCGCTTAACGGGACAGACCTAGTTGGAACGTCAAAAAAAGGCCTTTTTTCCGATTTTTTTTTGGTCAAACGATAAAATAATTCACAACAAAAGTTCTTCCGTTTAAAAGATACATATGTAATGTATATGTTGCAATTTTTTCAACGCAATACATATCGAAATAAGCTGGTGACCGTCAATTGCCGAGGACGCTGCAAAAAAAACACGGTTTGCGGTGATCAAGCTCACGCTGCAACGGCTCATCTGAAACAAAAAAAACGGAGGGGATTTTTAGTTAATGATATAATGCTCCAGTTGAACGAAGGGTTTTGAAAAATTTCCATTTTTCACAAAATGGCGACTGTTAAAAGTCAAAAGTGTTTTTTTGACCAAAATATCAGTTCCATTTTTTGCTATTAAAAATAAAAATAATTATCCAAAAAAAAAATCCTTCGTTCATATGGAGGACTACCATGTATAGAAGAAGTGATATAAATTTCAACCCGATCGGTAAAGCCGTTCTCGAGCTACAGTGATCACCGACTTCAAAAACATGGTTTCGAGAAAAACGCACTTGAAGTCCGCTACCTGCTTACCTATGGCTCAGACACGACGTGCTACAAAGTCTTGTATTTCGGCGAATAATGGTCCGATTTACATTTACCTGGGCGGAAAATGTTCGTAAGAGATTCTACTTTTTGAAAATGAAATAAAAAAAAATCGATTTTTCGAAAATTCTAACTAGGTCTGTCCCGTTAAAAACAACTGTTTTTTTACTACAATCGAAAATTCTTCCACTACTAATCTCTACGAACATTTGCAAGCGTATCCCACCGTTTGTAGTAATCATATAAACCTACAACCGGAAGCGATCACATATAATGTGCTCCAGAACAAATTTTACTCATTTTACTCGCTTAAAGACAACTGTTTTTTTACTATATTCAAAAATTCTTCCACTACTAACCTCTACGAATATTTTCAAGTCTATCCCACCGTTTGTAGTAATCCTATAAACCTTCAACCGAAAGCGATCACATAAAATGTGCTCCGGAACAAATTTTACTTATTTTATTCGCTTAAACCAATTATTTTTTTTTACTACACTCAGAAATTCTTCCACTTGTAACCTCTAGGAACGTTTCTGATGCAGTTCTGTCGTTCGTAGTACTTGTTAGAATCTTTAAACAGAAATTATCTCGGAAAAATCATTTTCAAAAATTTTCAAAAATTAAAATATTTTTTTATATTTTTTCTATGTTACTACTAACGAAAAAAATTTCACTACAATCCACTACTAACGTTTGTCTATGAGAATCAACCGTAAAACTTCATTTTTTTCATTCCGGGGGATGACGTTTTTTTTTTGCTATATTTTTTTTTTTGGCGTTACTACTAACGAAATTAGTGTCACTACTATCCACTACTTATCAAAACCTTCCATTAAAAAAAAAAAACATCAATTTTCTCAAAGTCGGGCGCTAGGTTCACACAGGTCATCTTCGTACAATATTCTAATGAATGGATGAAGCAAGAATGCAACAGTCATCGATCAATAATGTTTGATAAAGCCATTATGCATTCCTTATTGATTCGTAAAAGTAAACAAATTTAAAAAAAAGAAAAATTCATAATTCGTTAAACAGTAAATAACGAAGAGAATCTAATTTATCAGAGTCGACGAATCTGACTCATGTAATGTACCAGGAAATTGATCTATCTTGATAAATATAACTTGGATTGGTAATTGCTCCGCTAAGCGTTGATTGTGAGCTATTGCAATAAGCGTTCGTGGAATAAATTCAAATGGGAAGTAGCTGAGATTAGTCATTCGAAAGATTTGATAAATTCGATCGTATTATTTCAAATGAAATCAGAAAATTAAAAAAAAAATTGGCAAAAAAAAACATAGAGTTGAATAAAAACTCGCTCTATTCTACGGCAAGAAAAAACCTTTCACATGCTTTCCCCTGCCTCGTTAGTTAAATTTATGAGAGGAAAAAATTAAAGCGTCATCAATTTTCCGTCTCGTCCAGATAATTCTGACAGTGATAAATTGACAGTTCTACAAAAGCGAGTAAGTCTTTGTATAATCGAAAATTCCAAATGTATTCCAGCGACAGAGTGTTAACTATCATCGTACTATACGAATGAATGGACGATTTTCTCCTAATCCTGGCTATTTACATTGTGCATTATATTTCTCAGAGACTTTCTCCTCTAATCCGTTAAAATATTTTTTTTTTTTCATAAATATTGTGATGAGATATATCAAATTGTATACTTAAAAAATTCAATTTACTTTCGATTTTGGAAGCATTGAAAATGTTCAACGTCGATAACTCCTTCACCGATCAAGATATCGAAAAATGTTAATACATCGATTTTTTTTCGTTTTGAAGCATACTTTCGTTAAAAAAACTGTTCTTCATCATTGTAAATGTTTCTTTGTTGCGTTTGAAGTATAAAATTGGGCCCTTTTAATATTTTTTTTAATCCGCATTATTCGAGATACTTTTATATGTTTCGCTAATTTTTCAGGATATGATATCAGTTTTCATAGAAACATAAAGCAAAAAAAAAAAAGATCAAAAGTTGAGACCTAGTAACATTAACGGGAGAAAAATTGTGAGCATTTAAAATAAACATTACTAACAATAAAACTATAATTACCATAATAAATTCTACTTCAGGCATTTTTCATTAACTGGTTAAATTTTCAGCATTTAATTGCTGCTAAAAATAGATTAACATAGACCTGGATAAAAATGATAAAATGGCTATGATAAATGAATACGATAAATACATAGAAATATAGGCAGAGCTATAATAAATGATAAAATGAAAATTTATGGAATTCCGCACATAAATACACAATTATCTTGTTGAGTAAGGAGATGAAGGGAGTCGATAGACTCGACTACAAGCCTGGCTCGCAGGGAGGTTTAAATAGGAACCGGAACTCCCAAGTTCCGTGCGCAAAATCGGATATAAAAGAGTGTCCACGGTCTTACATACGAAATTCGTACAGTCGCGACCAATTTCTTGCTTGTACTTACGTACAACAGACAAGCAGACGTCATCGTGGATTTAAAAGTATTACATACATATATTTAATACATATTTCAAGTTTCATGGTTTTATCGCAGTTATTCACGCAATAGCGCGGAGATGAGGTCCAAAAAAAAGTTCAACCAACAAAAAGGGTATCGAACCTTTTTCTTTCTGTTAGTTTCCAATTACAAAATTTCGAGAGGCTGTTATTCAAAGCAAAAATTTCTCTTTTGCCGTTGAATCCAGTATTGCAGAAGATAACGACAACCGAAAAAAAAAAAAATATATCACAAAAATGCCCTGTGGTTTTCGTTCATTGACATTTCTGTTGACTGCTATATTTTCGCAATTTAGCCACCAATATTCGATTGTTTGAATCTTTTTAATTCAAAATTGATCCTCCAAACAACAATAACTGTTACTAGAAAAAAATCTCCTACCTTCAGGTTTTCCGAAATTTATGTACTTTGACTTCTCGATTCTGAACGATAATAATAATAATAATAATAATAATAATAATAAAACGAGATATAATCAAATTTTAATTTAAATATATTAAAAAAATAATAAATAAAAGGCAGTGATTGCAATATTTATTATTTCAAGGTTAGACCGTTCGATCGTGGTGAATTTTTAAAAGTCCGTTTTACGGGGCTACTCAAGGTCACACTTCATCCGAGCTATAAGACAAGCCGGAGTCAGTTCAAAGTCCGCAAAACACGAGTAAATACTTTTTTTTTTAAAGACCCACGCGTACCGCACGTCAAATTACGCGAAATCAACGTTTAAACGTTTTATTCGTAGCACGATTTTTCTGGTCACTTTCCCTTATGACTCCCTTTTCTCTTCCCCTTCCGCTTGGCACTTGCAACATGCACGGCTCTGATAAAATGAGTGATAAAATTCTATCGCTCCTTTAATCTTACAGCGCGCTTTCTTTATCTATCATTTATTCACTCGAAGATGTGACGCGATCCAAGAGAAACGATAGTACACTCGCATTAATAAATACGTGATATCAGTGTCGAAAAGAAAGCTCTCGTATGATGAGCAACAATTTTTTCGATTACTCACACCGCTGATTATATAATTACGGAATCACGATAAAATTTCAAAACTTATACGTATGCTAGCGATTAAGGAAGAGATTTGGTGAATTTAAGCTTTTTCGAACATTCTTGGGTCTGAGAGACCCGACAAAAAGGGAGCATGCATCGTTCGAAGAGTTTCGCTGAATTGATGTAAATTTGAAAGTGTGGTCTCGAAGTGAAAAAATACAATTTTAATAGAACCAGTTTTGTGGCCAAGTCACGGAGACCCAGTGTATACAAGATGACAGCAAAAATATGTACTCTTGAGCTAAAATAAAAAAAGATCGATAATCGATAGTAATTTTTTCGCTAGTTCGGCATTCTCGAACGCATTGACAAATCAAAATATCCAATTGATGTGTATTCTCATGAGCATTAAATGCATTTAACTCCCTTAGCAATAAAATATATCGAATGGCAATTACTCGGCTGGTATAAAGCAAGATTAGGCTTATTTCGCCCCTTATGTATTACACGTAAGTTTTCTGAAGATTTATAAGATATGAATGTGCGAAAATATTTTTGTAGGTTATAACCTTTCACCGCAAGAAGAAAAATGATGTTAAAGTTGCTAGACACGCCTATTCTCCCGTAGCTCTCTGGTATCACGGGATAATTGCCCGGGGAACAATACGCGAACCCGACACATCGTGCAACATCACAATTATATTTGATTTTATATGATATCTATATTCATTTGTGCTTCCCTGAAAATATGGACATTCCCGACGTCGTTATATATAAAAATGTCGAAAATTTTGTCAGGCCAAAGAAAATGGATTTTACTTATGTTGTTAAAATCTCGTTTGACGGAATAATACACGTGCAAATTTGTGTGCATCACGGATGAACGTCGCGAGAAACCGGCGCGCGTCTCGTTAGAAATGACACGCCATTTCACCAATTCTTCTCGTCCATACGATTTAATTATGATTTATTATCAACGTTGAAGTCTCAGCATCGACAAAAAAATGTCGCAAATCGTGCAAAAGATTTATAAACTCACCTCACAGGATAGGATTTATCGTGGACAAAAAACACGTCGAAAAAACGCACTCGATCACACACAGTTTTTGTCAGCAACACGAAATTTCAGGCACTGGCCGCCGCTCATCTATACGTCTATGCCGGTGCCGGTTGGCCGGTTAATTGCGTGCGCGGCTTGTGCGCGAACTCACCGGCGTTTGCCGGCGTTTCTTTATCCTACCCGCACATCTCGCGACATCTCGCGGATATTTCATGGTACCGCATCTTACATTACAGAGATTGGCGGATTTCAAAAAAAAATTCGAAATATTTATTAAGAAATGGGATAGCAAAAATACAGAAGGTACATTTTTTGATTGAACGTATATTTTAACTTTCACAAATAAACTAAAGCCCATTTGTAAACAATGCTATAAAAAAAGCATTTTTTAAAATCGAAGACACCTTTCGAGGAGTAAAAGTACGATTAATTTATTGTTCGAGTTATTTACGTGTGATATCCAAATTTATCATCAAAAATCATACACTTTCCGAATCTGTTTTCTTGTATACTGAAAAGGAATTGCCAATATTTTCGGATACTTTTGGATAATGAAAAGAAGAAATGACGTCTGGGATCGCTCCAAAATCTGCGCTGGTGACAGCACCATTTAACTATACAAGATCGTCGAGCGATCGCAGGAAGGGTGGATGCGTAGAGAATAAAAAAAACGGCAACGACAATAACTATAGTTATACTGGAACGCGCACTCCTAATATAAGGTCCTAATCGGCAGCAAGGACCGCGGCGAGAGAAAGAGTCTTAAGGGGATGCGTCAGTCACTTAACCTCACTTCGAATTTTCGAAGTTGAAATTCTTCGATACGGTTTGACTGATTACAAAAAAGCTCTGTCAGCCCACGCAGGACGATGGCAGAAATGGGCTGACAGGGCCTTTTTGTAATCGGTCAAACCGTGTCGAAGAATTTCACTTTCGAAATTTGCAGCTATCTCTCTCGCACTCATGGCGGCTCAGTTGGTATGACTCCTAACCTTAAAAGGAAATTCTATCTCTTTCTTTACGATCTACGCATGCCTGTGCGCATGCGCATTCTAAACTGTAGTCTGAACAGAAAATCGTTTCCTGGCGTTATTCACATGTGTCTATTCTTTTACATTTTCGTGAACTACGGTCTTACATACAGGTCTGGAAACTCCCCGGGATCCGAGGGGTCACTTAACGACAAAAACTTTTTACTGCAGTGGCCGCTAGGGACGCAGCTATCTTTTTTTTTCCTCCTCTTTGGCTATCTCCCCAGAAAGGGGAATGTGCCAATCGGCAGCTATCTTTAAAGTAGTTCGGTCGTTCTATGACTAGTCAAGTTGGTAACTAATTTATATTGATTAAATTCAAGTCTAAATTATTAATAAAATTAATAAACACTTACATTGAAAATATTTTTATCACGAGAATGTAATAAAATGCTTTAAATATACCGTAAAAGATAAAATTTATACTTCAACTTGACTAGTTAAGTGATTGAGTCCGACATGATTGTAGTAATGTTCGGGATAAAGTCGAGTCGCTGCCCCTCTCACCCCCGCCATGCCGGTACCGGTGACATTTTAAATACACATAACCTAGCGAACATTTGTATTATGCGAAAGAAAATTTATATCGGTGTAATGGCATCGAGAAAAAAAAATGGTAAATTCGCTAAAAAAAGCGAAGCTACTCAACGAATCAAAGCACGTGAGTCAATCTCAAAAATAAATTTAAAAAAAGCTGAAAAACTCGACCGAAAAGTGAAAACAAACGTAAAACAACGCTGGTCGAAGAATAGTTGATACAGCGTTGCTCGGAAAAAGTATGTGGTGCAGTGATTGTAAAATTCCATTGAATAAAAATTATATTTTCAACATTTATAAGTTGCTCTGAGCATGGTTCTTTAAAAAAACAAAATTGTATTGTTTCTGTTACTTAATGTGATGCTTTTATTTATATTTATTCTTATTTATATTGTTTAAAAACATTGACTGAATAAACAAGGTTCTCAAATTTTTCTCCTCGCCTTTAACTATCGTATTCACGTTGCACCGACTCGCATGCATATTTTTTGTGGTTAAAAAATTAATATTTCAAACGATTATACATTACAATTTATTTGCAAAACTTAATTTATTCATGAAAAAAAAAGAAAAAATAAAAATAAATGTTTATCACTTTTAAAGTTTCTCGAGATGAATTTGAAATTCCCGCGATTACCGACTGTCCGAAGCTTCAATCAGCTGTTACCGGCCCCCTGGCACTCAGCTTGCTGGCTAGTCTCAATGGCGCCAGCCGCTACGTGGCGCTGACAGTACTCCGCGCCGTCCGTGCTGCGCGTGCGCCGCGCATATTTTATTTCATGATAAATATGATAAATAATAAATAACTAAAGAATAATTACATATATACATGTGAGACTAGTAAATATGTACTAAATTTGTAGCCTGTTGTTTTAAGGATAAGTTTAATATATACACAACAGGCTAGATATTCTGTATATACTTTATACATTTATATGTATAATGTTCGGCTATTTTTTAATTGTTTGTTATGAAATGTGTCAAAAAATGTCTTCTGTGGTGTAAATACTAAAATGTAAATACAAATTTAGAATTATTACGAATTATTGTTATGAAGTAGCTATATAACTTTTTCCCAGCAAACACAATTTGGATAATTTTTGTAACTTTTACATTAAAGTTACGAGTTTATGTAAAGTTTACACAAAATTTGCGGATATAATCCAAGTGTGTTTGTAAAGTTTTTTCCGATTTATGATATACGGCACAAAACTCCCGACCACACTTATTACCGCGCACACGCGAGACAAGACAATTAATTAACGAATAATTACGAGTAGCATCAACTGATCAGTCGGTGGACTTTTAATGGCCATTACGGCCGGCGGGGGGTTCGAGGCGTTCGGGGGCACAAGCGCGAAAGCATGCCAGCGCCGCGCAGTGCGAACTATTTACGGCGCATAGAACGGAAGAAAGGTCCGTATAAGAATTCATATAGGAGTGCCAGGGGCAACGTAATGGCTGCCATCCGCTTCCAACACGTCAAAAACTACCGTTTTTTTATGTTTTCTTTCTTAAAAGCCCCGTAAGGTAATGTTTTTTTTAAATAAACAGAATCTGTGATAAATTTTCTTTACGATAGAAACTTTTCTGAAGCTCGAACACCGATTAGTTTTTTCACAATTAACATTATTGTGAGTTTTCCCATAAGGTACCGTGTTAAAAACTCAAAATTGTAAATGAAATAATTCAAAATTTTGCCCCGTAAGAGGCCCCGAAAATGTGCTTATTGTAATCAGGGGACCCTGAACTATCATTTACCGCAAAAAAAAGTGAACATTCACCGTACTTTATCAAACGACCGAACTACTTTAAAGAGAAGACGGTGAGACGCGGCGCGACGGCAGACGGAGACCATTTTTAATCAAAAAATGTTGACAGCGCAGTTCGTTATCTTTCTAATATTACCATGAAGTAGGTTTAATAAATATTTTAAAAATTCTAACATGTCTGAAATTTTCATAATTCGTAATTGGAACTTCATGTGAACAAAAGCCCTACATAATTCATTTTTTTTCATCAATTAATGAGCTAAATAGCTTTTAATCATTCAAAAGTTATAGTAAAGTTATGAAAAATTAGTACGAGAATTTTTGTTGTGTTGAAATTGTCATAGTTTTTTGTATTAATTTATCTCGTCAATTTTGTTATTGTTGCTAACAGCAAGTGCCAATAAAATTTTGCTCTTTCATTTTATATATTCATTACTCTAAAACTCAGTTACACTTCTCCAAGCCTTCATATTTTATTAATATCCAAGGCAACATAAGTGAAAATGAACTCTTGGTACGCGAAATAATGAGTACTTTGATGTTTCGATTCTGCTTCCCGTTTTGCACCTTGGCACAACACAGATTCTCGGCATTTTTTCACTTTGTATGATATAATATTATATACATATAATATATATGTAATAATATTGATTAATATTGATAGAAATTGCCGGCAAAAAGTCGCTTGTATTTACAAAATTACGTTAGATTCGATTTTAAGGTTATGTTATCAGGGGGCGAGACCCCAACACCACGTTCCAATTTTTGACGAAAGTTTTCGTCGGTACGAGCCACACCCCCACCATGCAAATTTTGGCAGAGCAGGGAGACTAGAGTGGACACAGCGTGCTTTAGAAATGTACACGAAATCCCAGCCTGAAGCGGCGGCGCTGTATCGGTACAGATCCTATTGGATCAGACATACTGTTAACTACTTATTTCCTAACCTCGATTTTTCAAAATACGTGCAGTGTCCATGTTTACGTCAGGGAGTTTACGTGTACAAAAAAATTTTTTTATTAATGTACTGAGCTTCGATCTTGGAAGGAAATGAAATGTGAACATTTGATATTGTTTTATTCTACCAGAGCCATCAGTACAATTTTTTTTTTTTATCATTGATTTTGTAAATACTGGAAATAAAGTTATGTTTATCTGGCTCAATGGCACATTTCCGTTTTTATGTCGTAAATACTGATGGCATTAGGTTTGTTCGTGCTAGCTGCACTTTCTACACTTTTGTAATATATAGTAATATAAATTCCAAAAAAAAGTGTAGAAAGTGCAGCTAGCACGAACAAACCTATTAAAATTTTTTTATTCAGCATGAAAACGACGCGGGTATCACAGAAAACACATGAAAAAATCTGCCAACCTTGAAAGGTGGTCGGAATTCCGAATCAATGCATGTAACAATCTGAGATTATCGACACAAAATGTTTGCAAAATTTAACCGTTCCACACATGAGACGAAACCATGCACTGAAGACAATAGTCTTTTTAACCTCCAATATCCTGTCCAATATACTAGGATTTGGGTTAGAGGCTTTTTTGTCTATTGCGCAAGCGCGAAACGGTCACTTTCACCGTGTGGACTAATTTTATTACTATATGTGTAGGATCTGTACACCTGGTGGCACAGCTAAGAACTAATTCAAGACGGGATTTTGAGGACGCCGTTACTGATTATTTTCCTATGTTGTGTCCACTCCTTCTCTCTAGTCTCTCTATATTTTCCTATGCTGTGTCCACTCCTTCTCTCTAGTCTCCCTGTGGCAGAGTTTCCAGACCTGTGTGTAAGACTGTGTCGTCAACCAACTAACTTTTTTTGATGGACTGTACGAAAAGAGATAGAGATTCCTTTTGGAGACCTCTCTCTCGCCGCGGTTAGTGGACCGAGAGTGCGTGTTCCAGTATTGCTATAGTTCAGTGATCTCCACCTTACCGACCGAGAGTGCACGTTCCAGTATTGCGACAAAACGACGGCAAGCAGCGCTCCTGGCGTCAAAAAGTTTCAAGCGTCTTCAAACTTTAAATTAACCGTCGTGCATCATTTCAAAGTGTTTTTTCCGTTGCGACGGTTGCAATGAACGTTGTTGTGTTTGTATCGTTTATACGGTTTTTAACATCGTTAATACCCAATATTACGCCGTCGGAATAAAAAATAAAAGTATTACTAACGTAAATAAGAAGAAAATAAGTTCGGACTTAAGAAATGAACGATTATCGCGGTAAATATAAACGGAAGTCGGGCGGCGCGAACGATCCAGGATTCAGTCGCATTCTCCGTACTGAACAACACGAAGAAAGACGAAAGGTTAATCGGGCGGAATATTATTCTCGTTACCGAGATCTTTCGGATAGTCCCGAAAAACGAGGTAACTTTTTCAATCAAATTTTTCAAAATTCTTTTATTTCCAATCACAATCGGCAATAAAAAAATTAAAAATAAAAACTTATTTCAAATCACAACTATCCATTTTTTTCTCCGTATACAAAGCAGCGAAAATACAGCAGGATCCGGAAACTCGTCTTCGTAAATGGCAGCTTGAAAAAGCATTGAAAAAGAAACTGGAACAACGAAAGAAAAAGCCAGTTTTCAAGGTTGGCGTAGTGCATCACCATTTTTATTCGCCAGTGGGAAACGAAAAAACAGACGGAAAACCGGTGCCGTGTCACGCAAGAGGAGCAAGAAAAATCAAGACGCAGCCCAGTCCACCAAAACGAATAACTCGAGCGACGCAAAAACGTTTAGAAGCTAAAAAAAATGCAACAACACCGGTACCAGTACCCACACCGGGAACGCACATGGCTCGTACAAAATCCCCAAAAAAGCGTATCTCATCTGCAAAAAAAGCTTTTGGTACATCATTTGCTCCACAAAATTATGCGTTTAGGGGCCCAACTGGAATTGAGCGGATTCCGATGTTTGGAAAATTTCTTAACAGAGATTCGCTCATGGACAAGCAAGATCTCGCTGATGAAGTTTTGACTCAGCTGGAAAAACCTTGGCCGGAGTTCAAACAAAATTCTCACGGAAGATCGTCTCAGGAAAAACAGCACAATAGCCTTGTTCGCCAAATGGCTTTAGATTTCAGTGATGTCCCAATGGAGAAAGATACTTCTTCCACCAAAGATTTCTCGAAGCACGGTAATGATTGTAAGAATATTGACTCTGAGCCAAAGTTGGAGGTGATCAAGTCTGATCCTGATGAAGACACGGAAAGCAACAACGTTGAAACTCCTCTGCGGTCGGGCTCACCAGCTCCGGCATTGTTTTCTCCCTACATAACGACCTCGCGCGGCAAAGACAGCGCTCGTCAAGAACGACGCTCAAAAATGGGAATTGGACGAACGACGCCCGATGAAATACCTACCAAAGAAACAATAATGCAGAGTCTCAACATATCTGTGGAAGAGGAAGAGCGAACGGCTCAATATTTCAAATTTCTATTGCAACGCGAGGTTGATAGATTAAACGAAATGTGCGCCAAATGGGAGGGAATAAAGAGTGAACTCGACGTCACGGAAGACGCGCTGTATTTGATTAATCAGGCAGTGGGTCAAACGAGTCTTTTGGTGAGAAAGAAATTTGAAAGATTTAGAGGACTGGTTCTGGATTGCGAGAGCGGCAAGGGCGAAATGCTCGTACAGTGTCGAGATCTTCAGGGTTTTTGGGATATGATGTACATGGAAGTGAAAAACTGCGACTCTCGCTTCCAAAAACTCGAAATTCTCCGCTCAAAAAACTGGATCGAAGATGAAGTTGTAACGGCTGTGAAAAAACCCACGGGTATTAAGAAAAAAGGTGGAGCTACGAAATTCACTGGGAATGCCAAGAGTTCCGTACGCTCGTGGATTTTAGCAAAAAAGAAAAAAATGGCCCAGGCCGAAGAGATATTGGAAGATGGGATTCTCGTTATGAGCAACAGCATAACGTCCATGTCTTCCATGCCTGGAATCACCGATGACATACCTACAGAAAAAGTATCCACTCGTCGCAGCATCAAAAATTCTCCTAGGACTTTCCCTCTGGGAGGAAAACGTGAGAGCCTCAAAGCAACACCGAACAAAACACCCGCATCGCTTCTCAAAAAAGTTCAGTTGTCCCAAGCCAATAAGAGCATTCATAGTCCACTGGCAGTTATGAAAATAAGCAAAATGTGCAAAACACCTGAGATCCGTTTGGACGACACGATATCCTATGTGAATTCGGATCAAACGCCGCAAAAGAGTATTCTCAAAAAATCGACGACTGACGACTCTTCGTTGGCGAGCGATACTACCATTTCAAAATCCACTCGTAAGGTAGATTTCAACGATGATGTTATTGCGAACGAGGCGGAAGAGATTGACGAAAACTTGGAAAACAGCATTGATCTCGGCCGTGCGCTCGCCCGTATCGATAGCTACAATTCCGACGATAGCTCGGACGAAGTTCCCGAGTCACCCGCCATGCCATTGAAAAACGTTACGGTCAGACGCATCGAAAAACGTCTTGATTTTGAAAATGAATCTTTCAACGAAACCGAAAATACCGAAGTCGCTGAATGTTCCAATGACGTTGTCGCTGCAACACCGAACAATTCTCAACTTGCGATTATCAGTGTGCCCAAATCTCCATCTTCGAAACACTCGTCTATTCCGATTGTCCATGTTACCGAAGCCACACCTCAGAAAAAATCTCCAATTCCCATTATTCGTGTAACCGAAGTTACTCCTTCGACAAATTCATCAAAAAGCAGATCCGCCAGATCCAAAAAACGTATGAGTATTGTTACGGACTCACCGAGTCAGGAAGAAAATCCTGATGAAGATCAATCGGTAACCAGAGTATTGAGAAACCGAACTGTATCCATGAACACACCAAACAAAAGCAACCGCAGAAGTACCAAAATTTTGGACTCGTCGAAATTAGATCTCGATCTTGATTCCAGCACGAAAGAAAACGACAATCCAGGGACGGTCGAACGGAAAATCATATCATCCAAACTGAACAAAACCCTTCAAACCGAATATACCGAGGACCAATTAGCTAAAAGGCGAAGATCTTCGAGAAAGAGCGTTCGTTTCAATGGTATTTATTCATTGTTTTTATTTTATTACCAGTTGATCATTCTTTTTATAAAAGAATATTCTTTTTTATGAAATACTTTATTTTCAGAAAATATCAAATATTCAAATGTTTTTTTTTTCTTCATATTACAGCCGATGAGTGTACCGCCTGTGCAGAATCATCGAAACCTGTGCATCCGATGACTCCGCACTCGCGTCGTAGTCGAAAAATCAGTTTACTAGCTGACGATTCGCGACAATCCGTTGTCCCATATACCAATGGCGATTTAATTTCCTTTGATTCACCCTCCACAATAGCAAGTAAGTATCGCAAATGATTTTAAAGTTCAAATTCCGCACAGTTGAAAAAATCTACAATTTTTTTAAGGAATACACACAGTATCTGATGAAATGTTGAAATAATTAATCTATTTTGGTTGAAATAAAATCAACTTCACATTAAAAAAACTACTCCAAAAAATTGTGATATAATAAAGAGAAAAAATCTACAAAAGGAAAAAATGGAGTAATAGCTCGATGAGAAATTAAAGTGTTTCTTTCTTCTTTTCAGTTCCACCACGAGTTCGTCGTACGAGCCAGTACACCAAAAAAAATGCGAACCAATGAAAATAAAAGTGCATACAATTTTATTTCTGAAACATTATCTCTTTGAATGGAAGAGTATTTTATATGCGGACTTTTTTTTGAATCTATTTTTTTCCTTATGTCGTTGTCTTTCTAATTCAGAAGTAGTGAAATGTATGTTAGATTAGCAATTTTAATTGCAAGATTGAAAGAATTGCAAAAAGATGATTCCGCGTACTTGGCTCCTTGTACGTGCTATTGAGTTCTTAATTTAAGTAAATGTGCCACGATAAAAATTTTGGAAACATTGAAATGATTTATAAATAAAATTATAATTTCCGGCTTGATATAAATGAAACGTAATATAAATTGTATGTATGCTTTTAATACTGTGACAAACATGAATGAAATAAAGCCGCTACGTTGAATAGAAAATTTTGAAAAAAAAAAAAAAAAAAAAAAAACATTCGCCGTGACTTTATTGCTCGGCCTGAAAAAGCCATAATCGAACACTGTTGTCACGATCAGTTAGTTCTTCCTCGCAAAGTCTCTGACCCGAACTCGTCGCTAATATTGGTAAACACTTGTGGATACTGACGCCATTTATACAATCCTTTGACAGTTGGATGCGCGAGAAAGGACTCAGTTCTTGTTCTTCTTTAAGAATGCCCGATTCTTGCCATATACCGACGAAGCCATCGGTTCCCCCTATTGTGAATATAAAAATAAAATTCGTTAAAAATTATTTTTGAGAATATATTTGGAGAAAATTCGAAAAGGCTGATACCTGAAACGATTTGTGTGCCATCGCTCGAAATCGCGAACATAATTTTTTGATTTGTGTCTGCATGACGATTTTTCATCGAATATAACAATACACCAGGATTTCGTAAATCCCAGCAGAGAAATTCGTTGCTACGACGTACAGCCGAATACAATTTCGTTCCGCATGGACCGAATTCGATCTGAGTGATCCCACTTTCCGTTTGGAACGAACACAACGGACCATCTTTGTACAAACCTAAATTCAAAGTTATTTTTACTAAAAAGTATTGTATATGCCAACTGCTGGAATAATACGATGTAATTGATTCTTGGTGAATTTCGAATTGGAATGCAAAATCTTGTTTACCAATGGATTTTGAATAAGTCCCGAATGCGATTAATCCCGGCATGATTGGATTTTCTCGAATACAGGAAACAAGACCTGTTACGTTTGGAAAATCTTTTTTCAATGAAATCGTTTCTTTTTGGCGTCCTGGACGATTCGTATCAAAAGATCTCAGTGCACCTTTGAAACCGCACCAGATTTCTTGACCGCTATCAACGAATTGGACACTTATCGCAGCTTCCACTTCATCCACTCTGAATAAGTGAGACAGAAAATATTTAAATCGAATCTACTCAAAAAGTGTAGTGATATTTTGAAATAAGCATAATACAAAATAGTAATGATTGCATTTTTTTTTCACTTCATTACTCTACGCCGAAATACGATTCTATCCCATCACACTTTAGCGGTATAACTCTACTTTTTATTTCCTACACCAAAACAAATCTGTCCGTAAATATTTCTCCTCTAAAATAATTTTTCACCATTTTTACTGTTTAAACCTAGAACCCCACAATCTATTTTTTTCCAGCGTAAACCCCCATACTGGGGTAAATAATTACCCCAATCTTCTCTTTATCATTAAACGTTCCTCATATACGATAATAAGATTTAATTACATACTATTCTCTTCGTTTTTTGATAATGAAGAGAATGATGCATGATAAAGTCGCATTCGGTAAATATTTAACGGTGGAAACTATAAAACCAAAGGAATGGTTTAAAAAAATTAGTTCGGGAAGGAAATTTGATATTTTGGTGGGGTTACTAATTACCTCGTTGTGGGGTTCTACTGTTTAATTGACGTCTTCGGTGTCATCTCGAATCTTAAATATCTCTACTCGTCGTAAGGTATACTCCAAAACAGTACTACTCCGAAATGTGCCTACTCTAAAATATCAATATGATACTCCAAAATATTAATCCAAAAGGTTACTACTCAACAATATCACTACTCGTTAATAGTTATGATATTTATGGTATTGAAGTTTGCATCGTTGGAAGGCAACGGAAAATATATTTTTCGTTTGATGTTTTAAATCGACCCAACTGTTCCCACAGATTTAGTTTTTCAGTCCACAAAAAAGATTGTCCAATTATTGAAGCCGAATACTGCACATAAATTTTGGACTTTACTGACGCTAGAAAAGGAATTTTGTTGCATTCCAACAATGCAAACTTCAACATCATTGATATTTTGGATTTTTTGAATGACTATTTTTTTTGATTTTTTTTTCTTGAATAGTGACATTCCGGAGATCAGTAATTTTTTGATATATCATTACTTTAAACGAGTAGGGAGAGCGGTTGATTCGGTGGAGGGGGCTCGGACTTGCACGTCGTGGGTTCCGGGTTCGAATTCCGGCTAAAACACCAATGAAAAATTTGAAAATTTTTTCAAGTGTTTCTGCTGTAATCCTGGGTGGTTCGGATTGCACCTTCATAAATCCATGGCCAAACACCTCTCTGCGATGCATGAGTGGTCGGTATACGGCTTTGGTGGCCTCCCGTGGACGGTTCTCATCGTGCGGATGGTGGCCCTCTAGCCGTGCACTGGCTGGCTCATTGCATCACAACTGAGGAGGTGCCTGTCTGAGCGCCTCTGGTGGCCGTGCTTGAGCGTGCTCGCATTGCCACCTGCGGAGATTAGTCGGGCACCGGCTGTATCAGCAAGGTTTTCGGCAGTTTCCCTTCACCCTCGGTAAATGCGATACAGCGCAGGAACATTGGTTACAAAACCCCAATAGTAGTACTTTAAACGAGTAATGACACTCTTTTAGAATAGTGATACATTCAAAAGTGGTCTTTTGACTTATTTTCTGACTCGCTCTCTCTATTTTAGAGTAACGATACTTGGGAGTAGAGTAATCACATCGCTACTCTATTAGAGTAGAGATATTGGAGATTAGAGTTGATGTAGAAGTAGACACGTCAAAGAGTCGAGATGTGGTAAAAACATTATTTTTTAGTAGCATTGTTTTGGAGCAGAGAAATAATGAGTCCGGTCGTATTGCTAAAGGAATCGGATTGCAAAAACCAGAAAACGGGTCTCACAGAAACATGGACATAAATAAATAACAAGAAATAATAATGAAGACATACTGGTTGTAAGGACGATAAGTAGCTCTAAGTTCTCCGGTAAAAGCATCCCAAAGATGAAGAGGGCTCTCTCTGCTGGTACTGAGAAAACAGCAAGTAGCAGGATCCCATGAATTCATCATAGGATACCAACAACTGTCGTAAACTAAACCACCCTCTCGCACTGATAAGGCTGGATTAAAATTTTCCAACGGCAATTCAGTAGGAATTCTGCTATTGTACATTTCTTTGGGAAGTTCGTACACCCGTATTCGGAAATCTTCCGCAGGAACAAGAAGGCATGTTCCATCCGGAGACCACTGACAACCTTTTGTAAAATTTTCATTGGTTTCACTAGGAATGTAATCTTCGACAGCGGAGCATAAAAGTTTCGGGAAAAGGTCCCAATCGTATCGAAATATTTGTGGTTGTGCTTGAGGTGCAGAATGCTCCTCAGATAACTCTGTTTCATTGTTTACTTTTTCGTCGTTTCTTTCTGTCCTCTCAATTGTTTCACTTTCTATATTATTCGCTTGTAAAACGTCAGTTCTTGAAATATTTAAATTGTTATCAATAACACACATTTCTTCACTTTTTTCGACACATTTTTCTTCAATTACCGCCACTGGTGGTTCAACAGCGCTTGTTTCATCTTTGTTTACGTCAGTTTCAACGATCATAGATCCCACGTTTGAAAGATCGCTCGACGAATTTATTGGACATGCAGAAATCTCCATAATTTATCACGTTTTTTTAATATGGATGATTTTTAATTATGTGGAGAAATATCTGATTGTTTTAAATAATCACATTTTTTTTTTACTTTTGGTATCATTTCTACCGGGAAGTTTGTTGAGCTTTAAGGTTAGTTTAATAGTTCGAATCCACGTCCATCCGTCCAATCACGAATCTCCGTCCGTCCATAAATATCACGTTCACGATTAGAGATGAGTTTGGAGTTTTTCGTGGTTCTCGAGATGGTGCGAGCTTACTTCATAGCGGTAAATTTGGGAACGTGTCGCAACAATTAAGCTATTTAACTCAACCGAGGCTGCAGATTCGTTTCAAACACGATCTTCAGTCGCCGCAAAGTGGATTGCTCGCTCTATCCGCATTCCGCGATTCTGAATTCTGATTCTATCCACTGACGTCCTGATCACGGTCTTACATACAGACAGATCTGGAAACTCCTCCGGATCCGAGGGGTCACTTAAGGTGATCTATCAGTTGGATGAGTGGGGGGTCGATAACTGAAAAGTAGATACACGGTTTTCTCGGACACGCTTGATATTTCGAGAAAACGTGTTCAAGAAAACCGTGTATCTACTTTTCAGTTATCGACCCCTCACTCATGCAACTGATAGATCACCTTAAGGCTAGGAGTCATACCGACTGAGCCGCCATGAGTGCGAGAGAGATAGCTGCAAATTTCGAAATTGAAATTCTTCGACACGGTTTGACCGATTACAAAAAGGCCCTATCAGCCCATTTTTGCTATCGTCCTGCATGGGCTGCCAGATCTTTTTTGTAATCGGTCAAACCGTATCGAAGAATTTCAACTTCGAAAATTCGAGGTGAGGTTAGGTGATTGACTCATCCCCTTAACGACGAAAACTTTTTACTGCAGTGGCCGCTAGAGGCGCAGCTATCTTTAAAGAGAAGACGGTGAGACGCGGTGCGACGGCAGACGGAGGTATTGAACAAAGACAGCACTAATTGCCGCAATACTTCGCATGTACCTATCTCCGTCACGCCTAACCTCAATGTCTGTAATATGATGCAAGTCCATTTTTAATCAAAAAATGTTGACAGCGCAGTCCGTTGTCTTTCTAATATTATCATGAAGTAGATTTAATAAACATTTTGAAAATTCCAACGTCCGAAATATTTTAAATTCGTAATTAGAACTTCATGTGATCAAAAGCCCTACATAATTGATTTTTTTTTTTTATCAATGAGCTAAATAGCATTCCTTTTAACATTCAAAAGTTATAGTGGAGAAAAAAGTTATGAAAAATTAGTACGAGAATTTTTGTCGTGTTGAAATTGTCATAGTTTTTTGTATTAATTTATGTCATGTCAGTTTTATGTTATCGTTTTGTTATCAGCAAGTGCCAATAAAATTTTGCTCTTTCATTTTATATATTCATTACTCTAAAACTCAGTTACTCCAAGCCTTCATATTTTATTAATATTCAAGGCAAAATATAAGTGAAAATGAACTCTTGGTACGCGAAATAATGAGTGCTTTGATGTCTCGATTCTGCTTCCCGTTTTGCACTTTGGCACAACACAGATTCTCGGCATTTTTTCACTTCGTATGATGTAATATTATATTACATATAATATATATGTAATAATCATATTGATTAATATTGATAGAAATTACCGGCAAAGTAGTTCTGTATTGGCTGGGTGCACGTACATATACTACTTTAAAAATAAGTGTGTATTGCGTATACGTTAAGCCTGAAAAAATGCGGAGCATGATTTTAGGTGGCGCTGACAGTATGCATGAATATGTAACACACTGATAATTGAATAGTATTAGTATTTTCGTGCACCCTGCCAATAGTTAGCAGACCAATTTGACAATATTAATTTTTTATTATTGCTATAGTTTGGGAATTATTTATGCCATTTATTGACATTAATATCATAATTTTCGAAATAATAGTTTATTGATAATAAATAAAAATGTATTGGGCGTATAGTTAGCAGAACGTAATGCAAAGTTCTTTTTTTTTTTAACAATCAACTAGAAATCATTTGGGAAACATATTAGTAATGCTACAATAATTTGCGAAGTAATTATTTTATCACGATAACGCAAAACCTAAGTCAATCAATTATTCCAAGAGAAATCCGCCGCTTTCCTAGAGATTTTCTGGTATACCCCGTCTCTCATCTCTCATTGGATATCGCTGCTGAGTGCGTGTAGAAGTGTGCTGTGGCTATAACCCGTCAATTAATAATTGTAGTTATATCAACCATATCAACAATGAACAATATCAATTTAATGCGAAAACGTCATCATGTGTTATTCAACCTCTTAAAAAATAAGTATGGATGAGTGGAAAACGTACAGTGGAAACGTATACCGGTAACGTAAAAGTCGCTAACGAAATAGAACACGTAATGTTTAATCTGATCGACGAAGCTGCTTTCGTTCAACCTTACCTAATCATTATTTATCATTAATTATAATTAATTATAGTTAATATATATATATATATATATATATATATATATATATATATATATATATATATATATGAGCAGATCCATTGGTTTTCGAGCATTTTCTCGGGAGGGGTCTTTCGAATTTGCTGAAAATTGGGTACTTCGAAGTACCTCAAAAACTATCACCAAATACCAAATGTCAACTGTCTAAGTGTCCAAGGTCATGAGAACGAACCTTTTAAAAGTCTAAAAATCACCATATTTAGCCTATCTTCAAAAAGATGATTCACGAAAACCTCACGTTCAAATTGAATGATACAAGTCACATTTTGTTCAGTATGCCATCTAGTTTGTAGAAAAAAAATTTGAGTCACCTAAGCCAAAAGGCCTTTTATCCCGACTACGTTAAATAACTTGAATTTTTCAATAATATGATGATTTTAAAATTGTCGCCACAATTTCATTTTTAATCTCACTGACTTCTAACATGGCTCATTTTTTTCGTTCTTTTATACCCTTCAAGCGAATGTAGCTCAAAATTTCATTTGCATAAAGGAACTCAGAGATATTTCATTTCAAAGTTAGTCATTTTTGAAATATTACGAAAAATCGCTGACTTTTACCTTACACTACGCATTTCTATCAACTTCAATCGTTACCAAAATTTAGGTGAGAGTAGTTTTTTATATCTAGAACGACTCCCCTTAAGGAATTTCTTGGCCCGAACTTCCATTACTCTCTACAGCCTGCTGAAGATCACAATAATTCTGATTACTGTTGAGTTAAAAAATTAATAATGGAGTGTTCATTACTTTTTTTTGAAGATTATTTTACGCACATTTCAATACGGTCACACTAAATTTAAGCTAATATTGCGTTAAAAACTATAAAGAAATTTTTAACATTATTATCACGTTATAAAAAGCATATTTAAGTCAAAATTTTTACTTTAAATTATTTTATGTTTATTTCTTTTAAAATAAAAACATCTTTTCAATACTTCAATTAAAATACATAAATTTTTCCAATTATGATAGACAAGCTCTTAATTTTTACGAATCTCATAGTTTAGATTCGTTCAGAAACGTTATTTTCTCATAATTTAAAATTGAATCATTTTCGTAAAATAAGTAATGTATTATTAGCATCATCTAGTTATCAGTGAAAAAAGCAATAATTATTCGAGTGTATCTACTGAACCCCCATAGGGGCTGTGCGTGGTGCTTACAACGCCACGAAGTGGGCAATTTCTACATTAGTTAAGTGTTAAGTAATCAAGCGCGTAAACGCGAGCGACAAGATTTTTTAATTGATTTACGACACAAAATTGATTTGTTTGTTTTGCTTCATCAAAAAGATATTGGTAAATGCAGGGCAGCTCTCACACACCATTTTGGTTTCGAGAAGATTGACCATTTTTGAAATACTGTTCTTTTCCCGAGAGCGCTGCCCATTTCGCATGAAAGAGCGAGAAACAAACGAAATGAATTATATGGCCGATTCGTCGCCCGTGCTTTGTGTTTCTACGACATTTGAGATATATCTTGAGCCACATTTTTTTTAAATTTTTATATAATTTTAGCCCCCAGCACGATTGTTAATCACGAGCTGAGAACCTTAATTGCTCATTTTTAACATTATTAATCGTAAAATTTGTCTTTATTCCTATCATTCAAAGCCAAAATAACACCGCACAAATTGCACATTCAGACACGAGAGAGCGCGCACATCGGCGGTGGTGCTGCTCTCTATAGCTCACGCACGGTCCCTATTGGTGAGCTGTGTCTCTTTATGTTACTCCTGGATACCGGTGTCTAGGCCAGGGAGACTAGAGAGAAGGAGTGAATACACCGTACAAGAAGTGTACCCAAAAATCGGTAGAAAATGAGAGGCGCTGCGATCGCAAAGTACAATTTTGTAATATATATATACCATGTCAACACCTCTCATAACCTCAATTCAAAAGTGTAGTATAACCTCAATTCCTCAATTGATACAATTATAACCTCAGTCTTTTTAAATTGGGCTGCGTCAACGAAATGGATATTGCGTAGACTGTGTGTGGCGTAAACATTGAATTTTTCATGTGTATTGATATAATCGTAAAAATATTAATTAAATCTAGTATACATTTGATGCTCCTGAATGAATTTAGGTAAATGGAAATTTCCATTTGGAGTTTTATATATTCTTGTGATTCTGAGTCGAATTAAATAAAAGGAAATAACCCAATGAGTGGCGTTTAAATTTACCAGCATTCACATTTATAAAATCAGATTAGCATAAAAGCGATGAGCTGCATTGAAAGTAAATTGCGACGAATTTTGGCTTCTTGTATTCACGTATAAAAATTATTTTCTTGCTTTGACCCTATTGAAATGTGCGTAAAATAATCTCCAAAAAAAAAGTAATGAACAATGCATTATTAATTTTTTAACTCAAAAGTAATCAGAATTATTGTGATCTTCAGCAGCCTGTAGAGAGTGATGGAAGTTCGGGCCAAGAAATTCCTTAAGGGGAGTCATTCTAGATATAAAAAACTACTCTCACCTAAATTTTGGTAACGATTGAAGTTGATAGAAATGCGTAGTGTAAGGTAAAAGTCAGCGATTTTTCGTAATATTTCAAAAATGACTAACTTTGAAATGAAATATCTCTGAGTTCCTTTACGCAAATGAAATTTTTAGCTACATTCGCTTGAAGGGTATAAAAGAACGAAAAAATGAGCCATGTTAGAAGTCAGTGAGATTAAAAATGAAATTGTGGCGACAATTTAAAAATCATCATATTATTGAAAAATTCAAGTTATTTAACGTAGTCGGGATAAAAGGCCTTTTGGCTTAGGTGACTCAAATTTTTTTTCTACAAACTAGATGGCATACTGAACAAAATGTGACTTGTATCATTCAATTTGAACGTGAGGTTTTCGTGAATCATCTTTTTGAAGATAGGCTAAATATGGTGATTTTTAGACTTTTAAAAGGTTCGTTCTCATGACCTTGGGCACTTAGACAGTTGACATTTGGTATTTGGTGATAGTTTTTGAGGTACTTCGAAGTACCCAATTTTCAGCAAATTCGAAAGACCCCTCCCGAGAAAATGCTCGAAAACCAATGGATCTACTCATATATATATATATATATATATATATATATATATATATATATATATATTATATGTAAGGGAATCGAGTAATTTGATAACTAAAAATAGTAGGGTGGGTTTGGGTCATCTTGCGGTTGTTTTTTGAATAGTTGGGCATGTGGAAAGAGTATTTTTACATGACCAACTATTCAAAAAACAACCGCAAGATGACCCAAACCCACCCTACTATTTTTACAGTCATCAAACTACTCGAATAACTCTTAAAAACTTTGATGACCGTCATCAAAATGACCAAAAGTCTTCAAAGTACACGAATAACTCTTAGAAAAGTCATTAAACTACTCGATTGTCTTACACGGTAGCACGTCTAAATATCACAGTCAAAATTCACACTTCAAAATATCACGGACAAAATATCACGTCGACAGTATATCACAGCCATGCAGGAATTTATTGATGCTCAATGTTGTGTGTGTATGCTGTGAGTGTTGTACATAGCAGAATGGATGACGGTTCGCAGTTACGCCAGAGTGGTGGTGATTCCTGATGTACGCGGACTATTGTATGTAGATAATCATAATGATAATTTAGTATCAATTCGCCTTGAGTCTTGATTAATTGTATTGAATTTGAGATTGATGATGTTGCCGGATATGAAACGTTGATTGAAAGCGAATATTTTAATAAACACGCCGAGGTATTGAAGAACTATCATAAGTTGTGTATTTTGGAGAAAATTATATCGGTAATGCATTGACTCAAACCCACCCTATTATTTTCACATGTCCAACTATTCAAACAACAACCCAAAGACGACCCGAACCCACCCTACTATTTCCACATGTTCAACTATTCAAACAACAACCCAAAGATGACCCGAATCCATCCTACTATTTCCACACGTCCAAGTGTTCAAACAACAACCTAAAGAACCCACCCTACTATTTTCACATGTCCAACTATTCAAACAACAATTCAAAGATGACCCGAACCCACCCTACTATTTCCACATGCCCAGATATTCAAACAATAACCCAAAGATGACCCGAACCCACTCTACTATTTCCACACGTCCAACTATTCAAACAACAACCCAAAGATGACCCGAACCCGCCCTACTACTTCCACATGTCCAACTATTCAAACAAGAACCCAAAGATGACCCGAACCCACCCTACTATTTCCACATGTCCAACTATACAAACAACAACCCAAAGATGACCCGAACCCACCTTACTATTTCCACATGTTCAACTATTCAAAAAACAACCCAAAGATGACCTGAACTCACCCATTTCCACATGTCCAACTATTCAAACAACAACCCAAAGATGACCTGAACCCACCCTACTATTTCCACACGTCCAAGTATTCAAACAACAACCCAAAGATGACCTGAACCCACCCTACTATTTCCACATGTCCAACTATTCAAACAACAATCCAAATATGACCCGAACCCACCCTACTATTTCCATATGTCCAACTATTCAAACAACAACCCAAAGATGACCCGAACCCACCCTACTATTTTCACATGTCCAACTATTCAAACAACAACCCAAAGATGACCCGAACCCACCCTACTATTTTCACATGTCCAACTATTCAAACAAGAACCCAAAGATGACCCGAACCCACCCTACTATTTCCACATGTCCAACTATTCAAACAACAACCCAAAGATGACCCGAATCCATCCTACTATTTCCACACGTCCAAGTATTCAAACAACAACCTAAAGATGACCTGAACCCACCCTACTATTTTCACATGTCCAACTATTCAAACAACAATTCAAAGATGACCCGAACCCACCCTACTATTTCCACATGCCCAACTATTCAAACAATAACCCAAAGATGACCCGAACCCACTCTACTATTTCCACACGTCCAACTATTCAAACAACAACCCAAAGATGACCCGAACCCGCCCTACTATTTCCACATGTCCAACTATTCAAACAAGAACCCAAAGATGACCCGAACCCACCCTACTATTTCCAAATGTCCAACTATACAAACAACAACCCAAAGATGACCCGAACCCACCCTACTATTTCCACATTTCCAACTATTCAAACAACAACCCAAAGATGACCCGAACCCACCCTACTATATCCACATGTCCAACTATGCAAACAAGAACCTAAAGATGACCCGAACCCACCCTACTATTTCCACATGTCCAACTATACAAACAACAACCCAAAGATGATCCGAACCCACCTTACTATTTCCACATGTTCAACTATTCAAACAACAACCCAAAGATGACCTGAACTCACCCATTTCCACATGTCCAATTATTCAAACAACAACCCAAAGATGACCCGAACCCACCCTACTATTTCCACACATCCAAGTATTCAAACAACAAACCAAAGATGATCTGAACCCTCCCTACTATTTCTACATGTCCAACTATTCAAACAACAATCCAAATATGACCCGAACCCACCCTACTATTTCCATATGTCCAACTATTCAAACAACAACCCAAAGATAACCCGAACCCACCCTACTATTTCCACACGTCCAAGTATTCAAACAACAACCCAAAGATGACCTGAACCCACCCTACTATTTCCACATGTCCAACTATTTAAACAACAATCCAAATATGACCCGAACCCACCCTACTATTTCCATATGTCCAACTATTCAAACAATAACCTAAAGATGACCCGAACACACTCTACTATTTCCACATGTCCAACTATTCAAACAACAACCTAAAGATGACCCAAACCCACCCTACTATTTCCACATGTCCAACTATTCAAACAACAACCCAAAGATGACCCGAACCCACCCTACTATTTCCACGTTCCCAACTATTCAAACAACAACCCAAAGATGACCCGAACCCATCCTGCTATTTCCATATGTCCAACTATACAAACAAAAACTCAAAGATGACCCGAACCCACCGTACTATTTCCACATGTCCAACTATTCAAACAAGAACCCAAAGATGACCCGAACCCACCCTACTATTTCAACATGCCCAACTATACAAACAACAACCCAAAGATGACCCGAACCCACCCTACTATTTCCACATGTCCAACTATTCAAACAACAACCCAAAGATGACCCGAACCCACCCTACTATTTTCACATGTCCAACTATTCAAACAAGAACCCAAAGATGACCCGAACCCACCCTACTATTTCCACGTTCCCAACTATTCAAACAACAACCCAAAGATAACCCGAACCCACTCTTCTATTTTCACACCTCCAAGTATTCAAACAACCAAACCACCATGACCCTACTATTTCCACAATGCATTACGCAAATTCGGGCAGGTCGATAATGCGTGCTGATTTTTAGTTTAGCGTTTGCTTGCGTGTTTCTAATAAAATAATTTCATTGTGATATATTGTCGGGGTCGTTTTTTGTCGTGTGATATTTTGTACGTGTGATGTTTTGTCCGCGTGAAATTTTGTCCTGTGATATTTTGTCCGTGTGATATTTTGTCGTGTGTTATTTTGTCCGTGATATTTTGTGAGTGTTTGTCATTGACAAACACTGTCCTTTATAGTTTTGTCCGTGATAGTTTGTCAGTGACAAAATAACACTGACAAAATATCACGGACAAAATATCACACGGACAAAATATCACTCGGACAAAATATCACACGTACAAAATATCACACGACGAAAAACTACCCCGACAATATATCACAATGAAATTATTTTATTTGAAACACGCAAGGAAACGCTAAACTAAAAATCAGCACGCATTATCGACCTGCCCGAATTTGCGTAATGCATTGTGGAAATAGTAGGGTGGGTTCGAGTCATCTTTGGGTTGTTGTTTGAATAGTTGGACATGTGTAAATAGTAGGGTGGGTTCGGGTCATATTTTGATTGTTGTTTGAATATTTGGTCGTGTGGAAATAGTAGGGTGGGTTCGGGTCATCTTTGGGTTGTTGTTTGAATAGTCGACCATGTGAAAATAGTCGGGTGGGTTCGGGTCATCTTTGGGTAATTGTTTGAATAGTTGGACATGTGGAAATAGTAGGGTGGGTTCAGGTCATCTTTGGGTTGTCGTTTGAATAGTTGGACATGTGGAAATAGTCGGGTGGATTCGGGTCATCTTTGGGTTGTTGTTTGAATAGTTGGACATGTGGAAATAGTAGGGTGGGTTCAGGTCATCTTTGGGTTGTTGTTTGAATAGTTGGACATGTGGAAATGGTATGGTGGGTACGGGTCATTTTTGGGTTGTTGTTTGAATAGTTGGACATGTGGAAATAATAGGGTGGGTTCGGGTCATCTTTGGGTTGTTTGAATAGTTGGGCATGTGGAAATAGTAGGGCGGGTTTGGGTCATCTTTGGGTTGTTGTTTGAATAGTTGGGCATGTGGAAATAGTAGGGTGGGTTTGGGTCATATTTGGGTTATTGTTTGAATAGTTGGACATGTGGAAATACTAGGGTGGGTTCGGGTCATCTTTGGGTTGTTGTTTGAATAGTTGGACATGTGAAAATAGTAGGGTGGGTTTGAGTCAATGCATTACCGATACAATTTTCTTCAAAATACATAACTTAGTTCTTCAATACCTCGGAATGTTTAATAAAATATTCGCTTTCTATCAATGTTTCATATCCGGCAACATCACCAATCTCAAATTCAATACAATTAATCAAGACTCAAGGCGAATTGATACTAAATTATCATTACGATTATCTACATACAATAGTCTGTATATATCAGGAATCACCCCCGCTCTGGCGTAACTGCGAACCGTTATCCATTCTGCCATGTACAACACTCACAGCAACACACACAACATTGAGCATCAATAAATTCATGCCTGGCTGTGATATACTGTCGACGTGATATTTTGTTGCAGTGATTTTTTGTCATGTGATATTATGTAGAGGTGATTTTTTGTTATGTGATGTTTTGTCGCGGTGATAATTTGTTCGTGTGTTTTTTTGTCATGTTATATTTTGTCCGTGATATTTTGTCGTGTGATATTTTGACTATGATATTTAGACATGCTACCATGTAAGACAATCGAGTAGTTTAATGACTTTTCTAAGAGTTATTCGTGTACTTTGATGACTTTTGGTCATTTTGATGACGGTCATAAAAGTTTTTAAGAGTTATTCGAGTAGTTTGATGACTGTAAAAATAGTAGAGTGGGTTTGGGTCATATTGCGGTTGTTTTTTGAATAGTTGGACATGAAAAAATACTATTTTCACTTGTCCAACTAATCAAAAAACAACCGCAAGATGACCCAAACCCACCCTACTATTTTTACAGTTATCAAATTATTCGATTCTCTTACATATAATATATATACATCTCTTACGTATATATATATTAACTATAATTAATGATTAGGTAAGGTTGAAGGAAAGCAGCTTCGTCAATCAGATTAAATATTACGTGTTCTATTTGGTTATCGACTTTTATATACGTTACCCGAATACGTTTCCACTGTACGTTTCCACTCATTCATACTTATTTTTCAAGAGGTTGAATAACACATGACGTTTTCGCACCAAATTGATATTGTTTATTGTTGATATGGTTGATATAACTACAATTAATTGACGGGTTATACACTTCTACTCGCACTCAGCAGCGGTAGCCAATGAGAGATGAGAGCCAGGGTATACCAGAAAATACCTAGGAAAGCGGATTTCTTTTGAAATAATTTATTGATATAGGTTTCGTGATCGTGATAAAATAATTACTTCGCAAATTATTCTAGCATTGCTAATGTGTTTCCCAAATGATTTCTAGTTGATTGCGAAAAAAGAAAGAACTTTGCATTACGTTCTGCTAACTATACGGCCAATACATTTTTATTTATTATCAATGATCTATTATTTCGAAAATTATGATATTAGTGTCAATAAATGGCATAAATAATTCCCAAGATATAGCAACAATAAAAAATTAGTATTATGAAATTCATCTGCTAACTATACAGAACTCTCTAGTCTCCCTGATCACGAGCATAAGCGATAGCAGCGCTGGCTATTTCGGCCGTTTTTACGGACGCCTCCAAAGCACGGAGACGATGCTCCTTCCATATAGTTTCCATGGCTCATGTATTAAGCTAATCACACACACTTTTGCATAGTAGAGCATAATGTAGCATAATAAATTTTGACCAATCAGATAGCGCACATATGTACTATATATATATGCGTCTGGAGTTACCCGATTGGCCGAAATCGCTTGTGCTACGTTATGCTATGCTATGCAAAACCGTGTGTGATTAGCTTTAAGCGTAAGAGAGGATATCTTATTCAATTTTTATTGAAAAATGATAAGAAAGCTCGGTTAAAAAACTCGAAAAATAAAAAAAATAATTATGTTGTATTCTTCATAGCGGCTCAATCGACTGCGAGCAGCTGTGAGAGATCAAAGATTGCAGACAAAGGCACGAGAAAAAGACGGAATCTCGCAGTTTTATCTAATCGCGTTCTAACGTTCACTCTGTTTTATCACCGTATCTCGAATTTTTAATAAACATTTTTGCACGCGTTCCTATATTTATTTTTAATTTTCCGATTATCCCCATTTATCATGATTCGACAATTCAGGTAAGGATCGTAATAGAAGTGATTTGTACGAAATAAACTATTCTTCATTGCGTTTAGGGATGATACAAACTTATTGTTTACAAATGAATGGGTTAAAAATAAAACAAATAAGCGTCAGTCTTACAATAATTCATCTGAGTTCTTCGATCTAAGTCATCTAAGTATGAGATGCCATTGTATTATCACGAATCAGCTGTCCACTTCGTCCACTTCAAAAATGAAATGTGACATTTCTCGGAAACGACACAAACAATTTCGATAAAATTTTGACCGAACGATCCACAATCATAGCAAGAAAAGGCAAAATGTATATAATTATGTTAAAAAAATTAACCATTTTGGTAAAATGAGAAATCTTGCTTTGCAACTGTCTCTCTCGTACTTTACGTCGAAATCCTGTTACGCAGTACCAATCGAGTTATAAGTTCAAAAAAGCAACGGCTCAGAATAGATCTTTAAATTTCATATAACCATTTAACATTGCCCATCGATTGAAAAATTATTATGGAAATTTTTTTTTGATTTTTACAACATAAAGGCAATTTCATGCCTAAATATTCAATTGCACCGAGGTTGTCCATTTTCAAATGAAAAGAATAATTAGGAAACTTTTATGTGTTGCAGGAAATTAAATTGATGTTTCCAGATAACCATTTCAAATAGGGTCCCCAAAAAGTGAATTATTGATTAAGGATTTTATATTTGAATGTGTTTTTGTCGTATCAGGCGAGTAACACGCCTATTATCAACAATGCCGAATCCTTTGGTGGCTGTATGTCAAATGACGGCAACGTCGGATAAAAATAAAAATTATGAGATTTTGCGGGACTTGGTCGGGCAAGCGAAGCAGAGAAACGCATCTGTAAGATCTAGACTTTGACTCGTTTCGAAGAATGTTCCATGAATGTAGAGCAGCGAAGCTTTGAGTTTGATATTTTGCAGATTGCATTTTTTCCTGAAGCCTGTGACTACTTGGCTGACAACAAAAAGGACATTGTTGCCTTTGCTGAATCGTTAAACGGACCTACAGTGGAATTGTACAAAAAACTTGCAGTCAATAACAACATCTGGTTGTCTCTGGGTGGATTGCATGAAAAAGTATAAAAACTATTTGGACTATCGTCCACAGAGAAAATGGAGCAGTAATTAGATAATAATAAATCCGTAGGTATTTTTGTAAACTTTTAGGGAGAGGATTCTTCAGAAAGAATCTCAAACACCCATGTTCTAATTGATCACAAAGGTACCCTTGTGGCTGCCTATCGTAAAATTCATCTGTTTGATATGGAGAACAAAGATGTTGGAGTTAGATTAATGGAATCGGATTATGTGAAGCCTGGAAGTGAAATTACTCCACCAGTTTTGACACCGGCTGGTTTTTTAGGCCTCAGTATTGTATCCTTTGTCTCTTATTGCAAAATGCTCCAATTGTTCGTATGAAAAATAGAAGAAAATTTCCGCCATTACTTGCTGACAAAAACATGAGTTGATTACATTCATAACATTTACCAAAGTTCCCAAAAAGGTTCGTTTTATCTCTCAAAGTCTTCAACCAGCTACCTTAACTTTTAAAAGTGTTACGACATGCGTTTTGCCGAAATGGCAATTGCTCTACGAAACATGGGAGCACAAATATTAACATTTCCATCAGCATTCACTTATCAAACGGGAGCTGCACACTGGGAAGTTTTGTTACGAGCTCGAGCGATTGAAACTCAATGTTACGTGATAGCTGCTGCTCAAACTGGTACTCACAATAAAAAACGTGTGAGCTGGGGCCACGCAATGGTAATAAGAAATTTCTTACAGAAAGTAGTTTTTTCCTAGAATTGCAAATAAAATTTGAGAATTCCTAAAAATAATATTTTGTTGCATTTCAACAATATGTACTCGAAGATCGTTATCACAATTTTCAGATCGTAGATCCGTGGGGTACGGTTATTGCACAGTGTCCGGAAAATACCGGGATTGCTGTAGCCGAGATTGATCTTGATTTATTGAATAAAGTTCGCAAGAATATGCCGTGTGAGAATCATCGTCGTACAGACTTGTATCCGATGATCAAACCCCAAAATTGATTGACGGGTAGGTGGACGAATAAATATGAATCAATCACTTATCAAGTCCTTTTTATAAATAAATGCTTTTTCAAGATGTAGCTTATATTAGGAGCGGTGACAATTATCACGATTATTAATAGACCTAATTTGATTTACTTTGATGATATATATTTTCAGTGCTATCAGCTTTGCCATCGACACCTGTGAGTTCGAGATCGATGCCATTGAGCGCCCAATTGTGCTCACAAATCTCGAGTGCTTCCCATTCTGATTTGAATGCGGCTTTTGGATCAGGAGGCATGGACATTGCGGCTCCCGATACCTGATCTTGTAGTAATCTCGACGTATCCGCGGCATTATTTTCTCCCAGCACCAAAGTATAGATTGATCGAAGTCCGAATACGTTTAGAAAATACCAAGATGCCGAAGATACCCAGGCAGCGTCCAGAGTTGCTAATTCTATGCCTCGTTGCAACATTGGTTTGAAACGTAACGTCAGCGGGAATGGTACCTTGGCTGATAATTTAAAAATCACTTATTAATGGTACATGATTTGTAAGATAACTAATACATCGACATTGATAATTGATAAATTGTTCACATTAATACCTAAAATTACTGTTTTATTTACTAATGTTCCTTTCTATAGTTTTTCAAGTCTCTACGATTCCCTTGATTTTTATTGTACTTTACTAATTTTTCTAGTTCCTCAGATCCATCTAAGTTTCTTGCAGTATTCGACTAATTTCATGATAACTATGTTCAAAATATCCTAACAAAATAACCCTATGATCATGGCTACGGCTCAGAATATCGAACTAAAAAAAATCACGAAACGTAACTACAGAAAATATGCGAACACAAAAACAATTTATTGCAATGACGAAAAAGAAGAAACTACCCTGCATCCAAATCCAAACGCAATACATGCGGACCCACAACACACAGAGACTATAAAATGGAGAAAATATTTACTTAGCTTACCACAGCTTATAATAATTGACATGAGTCGGTATTTAAAAATAAAATATTCAAATATTCCAAATGCATATAGGGCGTCACGTCACATCGGCCACGTTTCAAATTGGCATTTTTATTGTGTTGATTTTTTTTTCTCTTTCAGCGCTCATTGAAAGCAAGTCGCCTGATCTTTTTCAAATTTTTATTTCAACACATTTATCTGAAACGAATTTTTGAACAAATTTCTGATTTCTTTCTTCAAATATCAATAACTCCTTTAAAAATCAAGCAAACCGAATGGATGAGGGGGTCAATATTTTTGTTTTGAAACGTACTTTCGTTCAAAAATATGCAAAAATTTTTAAAAATATATAAATCATTTTTTTTGAATTTTAAGCAAGAAATGTTTTTTCCACAGTGGTAACCCCCTTTGTTTTTGCTGTTAAATTTTTATAAGAAACTATCATTTTTTTGATGACTTTTAAGCCCAGCTTGATGGTGGCGAAATCGTCCATTGTATTTTTCTATAATTAAAATGTGGATTTTTAAAAAATCTATTACCTATAACTCCCTGAAAGATCAAACAAAGCGAATGGATGAAGGGGTCAACATTTTCATACTTAAAAGTACTTCTGTTTAAAAATATGTAAAAAATTATTCAAATTTTACTTCACTTAGTTTTTTCAGTTCTAAGCAAAAAAAAACCTTTTTTTCATAGCGCATGTAATAATTAATTTGTTTCTTTAGATTTTGTAAGAAAGTATAATTTAATTCATGAATTTTAGGCCAAGTCTGATTGTGAGAAAATAGTTCTATTTTTCAATTCATCAATTCTATATTAAAGATTTTTTTTATTCTTTAGATTAATATTTTCCCACCATCAAACTCGGCTTAAAAGTCATCAAGAAAATTATAATTTCCTATAAAAATTATACAGCAAAAAACGATACAATGTGGAAAAAAAACATTTCTTGCTCAAAGTAAAAAAATTGATTTATGTAATCTTTAAATAATTGTTGACATATTTTTAAACGGAAGTACTTATCAAAACGAAAATTCTGGCCTCTCATTCATTTAATTTGTTTAATTTTTCAGGGAATTGGAGATAATTGATTTTTTATAAATCCACATTTTAATTATAAAAAAAATACAACGAACAATTTCCCCACCAACAAAGTAGGCTTAAAAACCATTAAAAATATGATAGTTTCTTATAAAAATTTAACAGCAAAATCTAAGGGGGCTAACACTGTGTAAAAAAACATTTCTTGCTTAGAATTCAAAAAATTGATTTATGTAATATTTCAAAAATTTTATGCATATTTTTAATTTCTCATTCATTCGATATGTTTGATTTTTCAGGGAATTGTAGATAATTGATTTTTTTATAAATCCACATTTTAATTATAAAAAAAATACAACGAACGATTTCCCCACCAACAAAGTAGGCTTAAAAGTCATTAAAAATATGATAGTTTCTTATAAAAATTTAACAGCAAAATCGAAGGGGGCTAACACTGGAAAAAAACATTTCTTGCTTAGAATTCAAAAAATTGATTTATGTAACATTTCAAAAATTTTATGCATATTTTTAAACAAAAGTGCCTTTTAATACAAAAATTTTGACCCCCTCATCCATTCGGTTTGCTCGATTTTTGAGGGAGTCATTGATATTTGAAGAGAAAAATGGGAATATTCTTCAAAAATTCGTTGCCGCTGAACATGCAGAGATTTTTAATTGATCAGCAGATCAATCAAAAACTCTGATTGGCTGGTGCAGTCATCCGGAACGATGATCATGCATATATAAGGACTACCTGAGACCAGGAAGCTTCAGTATCGGAGCTTTCAGCCCTGATGATGCAAACTGTAACGTTTGCGAAATATCCGCAATCCGCTGAAACTCTGCACGGCATCCATCCGGAAGCCATAAACTATTGTAACAATAATGGCCGTGAAAGTCTCAAAACTAGAATCAAACGCCTCTACGGAGAAGCTATACTAGGTTCGGTAAATTCATTTACCAAACTCAGGAAATCCTTACACATCCAACTGTGCTCGTTGACATTTTTGAAGAGGTGCCGCGTCCATCAAGTGGTACCAAAATGCTTTCAATCAAAAAACCCCTTTCTATCTAAACAAGCCAAATCCATTCTGAGTCAGGCCTCTTTGAGATTGATTAAAGAAAGAATCTCCGCCCTGAAATACCAAGTTTCCCAAAGCTCCCAGAAACTATTGAAATTAAACTCAAAACAACCTCCCAATCCTTATCCACATTGTAAAAAACTTTAGCAGTCAGACCCTTTCTGCCGCACAAGTATCAGTTCGTGCCAAAGGACAAAATTTCACCATCACCCCATCAAGAATACCAATCGAAAAAATAATCAGCCAAATTGAAACAGTCATTTACCGCTTGCTCACCAAAGCAAGCAACATCAGAAACAGGACAACAAACATCTTTCACAGAGCCAAACCACCACAATAAAACATCAACAAGCAGAAACGCAGTGCACTACTGAGTCTGCAACAGAATAAGAATATTGTTATTCTGCCGACAGACAAAGGCAATGCTACTGTTGTGAAGAACAAAGAGGAATATTGTAATAAAATAAGCACCTTGCTTGCTAACAAGAATACCTACAAACAGCTCTCCCGTAATCCTACGCCCAGCATCGAGAAAAAGACAACTACTCTCATAAAAAATTCTAACCTACCACAAGAAGTAATTAAAATTCTAGTTCCAAAAGAATCTTCAGCCCCCAGACTTTATGGCCTATCCAAAATCCATAACGACTCTGTTCCATTACGACCAATCGTCAGCAACATTGGCGATCCCCCTTACCACCTAACCCAATTTCTAACCAAACCCCTCCAATCAATGACCGGTCTCAATAAATCCCACATCAAGAACTCCTTAGATTTTGTGAATAAAATCACGTCGATTAAAACCAAGCCAGACGACATCCTCGTAAGATTCGGCGTTGTACCATTATTTACAAACGTCCCTATTCACGATACCTTGGACATCATCAAAAAATCCGGCAAGATCTCCCCAGATCTCTGGCCACTCATAGAACACTGCCTCACCTCTACATATTTCCTATTCCAAGACCAGTTTTATGAACAAACTTCCGGTGCAGCCATGAGTTTTCTCATCTCGCCAATCATCGTTAATATATTCATGGAAAATTTTGAGAACAAAATTCTGGAGAAAGCTCTACTCAAATCTTCGACCTGGTTCCGCTACGTTGATGATACTTTTGTCATCTGGAGCCATGGCAAAGAGACTCTTTCCGAGTTCCTCAATTTTCTCAACTCCCAATACGTCAACATAAAATTCACCATGGAGGTTGAACAAAACTAACAAATCCCCTTCCTAGACATATTGGTCCAACAGAGGCTGTATTGGTCCAAAGGATGGTTCTCTAGGCTATCAAGTCTACCAAAAACCAACCCACATGGATAGATACCTACATGCTACCCCGGCCACTACCCATCCCAAAAATCATCAGTCATCAGCTCCTTTAGTATACAGAGTCCTAACCATTTCCCAACCTGACTCTTTGGTTAACGAATTAGACCACCTTAAGCAGGCCCTATCAAATAATGGATACAATAGAGGAGAAATCAACCGGAACATCGAACGCCTAAAGAAAATCGCGGGTGAAGGCAGCAGAGAAGAAACAACAGATAAAGAAGCCGTACGCACAACCGTCCTTCCATATCTTCAAGGCACAACGGATCGTATAAGCAGAGTTCTCAGGAAATACAACATCAAGGTAATCTTCAAACCACAAAAGAAAATAGCACAAATGCTGCCAAATCCAAAGGACCAAAGACCTCTTTTGCACACACCGGGAGTATACAAGATAGTATGCTCATGCGGAAAAGTGTACATAGGAGAAACCGGGAGGAAGATCAGTACACGGATCAAGGAACACCAACGGTGTGTCAGATATGGTCATATTCTTCAGTCAGTACTAGCCGAACACAAGACGGAAACAGGACGTTCCATTCTTTTCGACAAAGCTCAAATGTTGGCCAACCCATTGAGTTATTTCTCTAGGAAACATAGAGAAGGCCTAGAAATTCGAAAACACTCGACAACCTTAACAGAGACGGAGGTTACCAGATCCACCCAATCTGGCATACCGACCTCCCGATTTTTTAATTGACCAGCTGATCTATCAAAAATTTTGATTGGCTGGTGCAGTCATCTGGAACGATGAACATGCATATAAGGACTGCCTGAGACCAGGGAGTTTCAGTATTGGAGCTCTCAGCCCTGATGATGTAAACTGTAACATTTGCAAAACGTCGGCAATATGCTAAAACTACACAGCGTCCATCCGGAAGCCATAGAATATTATGTAGAGATAAAAATTTGAAAAAAATCAAGTGAGTTGCTTTTAATGAGAGCTGAAAGAAAGAAAAAAATCAATACAATAAAAAATGCCAATGTCAAACGTGACCGATTTGGTGTGGAATGCCGCATATATTTAATGTCCTTAATAAATAAGAAATAAGTAGCTAATTTTCATCATTGATTATTTTTGCGGAGGTTATTATAATCTTTGGTTAATTTCTTGGGACACTTAGAACATGGTTGAATAAAAAAAACACCCCCCTTCCCTTTTTCAAAGTTTTACCCCTTTTCATTAAAGTGAGGGAAAAAGAAAACCTGTGCCACCGCAGGTGGCTATATTTTACAGCTCCAAATTCATTTTTCATCATCAGAAACAATGCTTCCCAAAAAATGTGATTTATCTCAAAATTAAAACTAAAGACATTTTTTTATGTCAATCGATATACGTACTCGTTACAAAGCCCGAAAACATCCAGTTAATCCATCCACCGATGAGCACCATGGGCAATACGTTAGTGACATTGCCTTTTAACATATCTGTCATCATACTCGGATCGGTCATAGGATTCTGCGATACCGGTGGCCGTTTTTGTGTTTTAAAGTAACCAGTTTCTGCATTATTGAAAAAGTATCGTCTCATAAGAAAAGCATTCTTGGGAATGTACTGTCCATTTTCGCGAAGAAGTCTCGATCTTATCATCACCTGACTATAAAATTTTAATACACAAAAATTAAATCATTTATATACGAAGAAACATCCATGAAGCTGTCTATAAAAAATATTTGTATATAGTAGATTCGCAAGGTTGCATAAATAAGTGCAATTTATTATTAAAAATAATTTGCAAACACTTGCAATAGCGCGAATAAACAATTCACTCCTGACAAACGTAACAATTTCAATTTTGATAATTAAAAAAAAATGGTTTGGGAAGTCATTTTAGTTTTTTAATTTTCTACAATTTTTCGATTGAACGCTAAAAAATGTTACTGCATTTTTGAATTAGATTTTCTCAAATTTTAGTGTGCCGTGAAGTATTTCGCCTGATGAAAAAAATTGAGACTAATGAATCAAAACTTGAGGACATGATAACTAAAAATCGATTTAATTCATAATATTTCATTATTTTTCGTTACGTTCAACGCTGCAGACTTGAACCTCGTTTTGACACTCACCTATCTTGCACCTGATGAACCTCAACCTTTTTCTGTGATGCAAGTAAAATAGATACATAATGACGTATTATGCCTACGAGAAACGTTATCACAACTATTGGCAAAAATACCCATCCTCGAATATTAGGATCAAGTAATAATTCAGCCATGATTACGACTAAAAATGCTAATTTCTTGATCACAATCACAACCTAAAACAAAGCCTATAAGAAATTCAGAGCCTGAAATAAACTGAAATACGACAGATAGCTAGGTAGGACAAATTACGATAAGAAGTGCATGGTCTCGAGGAAATTGGGATGCGTAATAGTTCATTATTTAATCGCTAGCGGCGCTATTATCGGCCGGAGCAACATTTTTTCAAAAATCGATATTAATCATTGACCGTGTCATTGTGAATTGATTGAAAACAGAAAATAAAAGCCTGAAACATCGAAATTTTTACTACAAGAAAATCTTCTTGACCATTATCCTAAAAATTAGTAAAAATCAATCGATTAAAAAACTATATTAAATTAAGAAATGGAATATAATTCTAGTAACCATATGAGAGCGGTTTGAAAAAGAAGAATAAAGAAGAAGAAATAAAGGCAGGGCTCGCGCTGCCTTTTTTTTTATTAATACTTGGCGTCGAGCCGCTACCGCAGCTCCTGGTATGGTCACATTATCGAAATTATTTCGAATTTGAACACACCTGATGAAGAAAATTGTTTATGCAATATCTTATAAAAGCGCAAAAATATAATTGATGAAGTTTTTGGCACGAATTCATAAAAATCGATAATATCGATTGGTTATTTTTTTTTTTTTTGGATTTTTAGATTGGACCAATCGATAATAAATCAATAAATTAATGCAAAAGAATATCCACAACTAAATTGATAAGTTCCCAAATCTATGAGAATCACATAAAAATATATAACTTCAAATTTTTTCACTATCTCGTTTTCGTGGTAAACTTTGAAAAAAAATAATGAACCCTTATACGTTCGAAAAAGGTCAATATTTTTAACACATCTGTGCAATGCATTTTTATCAACAAAATAAATGTAAATGATAACACCGAAGCGCGTTGTAATCTCCACGTCTTTAACCAAATATCGTCCCACTTCCGGTCGAACTCGTGTCTGAATATAGCGAAATCAGCGAACCGATAATTTGAGTTGTTTCGATATATTTTTGGTTGCTTCTAAGAACCGTATCAAACAAGCAACGATTGGGTATTTTACCAAAAATATATCGAATTACTCGTGTTTAATTATTATTTTTTTACACGCCAAACTTATATTTAAAATTAAAATAAAATAATATTTATTTATACTATTCTTATACCCAAATTGTACGTATTTTGAAGCGAAGTAATATTTCGATTTAAATTGATTAAAAACCTGATTTATTTTCGTAACTCTACGATATATAGAAATTTTGTATAAAAAAAAACTTCCCAGTCTACGCAAGTTTTGAGCAAACGTCTCAGTACAATTTTCACTACATCAAAAAAATATTTAAGTTGTACGGTACGTATTAAGGCACCATTTAAGTTATTATTGCGATAATTAAGTATGCTAGAGAATACATAAAAGCCGTTTGTCAATGTAGGAGAATTAGCGTCGTCTGCCTCGTGTAGAAAAAACGTGGGCGGCGTGATGTATTCAGTTTTATTTTTTTTTACAAGGCCCCGTTGCACGATGACGACAACGAAATCGCCTCCTCCTTCTTTTCCCTGCCGATAACTCTTGTCAACTGGTTGCAGGAAAAAAAAGGAGTACAGTAGTCTGAGAAGCGTGTGTGGCTGTATAGATTCGTGATGTGATGTTGGGAAATATTGGTTAGGAGGGGTACGGCATTTTTATCAAACTCGCATGACGGTTTCGTGAATCAGTCTGGAGTCGACTTCGATGCGCGCTAGTGTAAATTCCAATTGATACATTCTATACTATTGGAATTTTTATTTCTCCAACTTCTTATTCGATATCAGTCATTTTATTTCTTATTTACGTACTTAGTGGTTAACAAAAAAATCTACCATGTAATATTTTCAACATTAATGCTTATGTTTGTGTAGAACCAGTGAAAATATAAATAATATCAAAAAAATGAAGTATTTATTCCGGATAAATGAATGATCCAATTGATCGAGATAACCGGTGACGCAATTATTACATCAATTGAATATCTAATGATATCGCGTGCTCCATAATTCTTCGTGAATCGTGGCTCAGACTAGGATGACTAATTAAAGAAAAATGTTTGGTGCATTTAAAAAATCGTTTGGATTTTTTTTCGTCGTTCTACTATGTCGAGGTATTTTTTTTTTCTATTTTTCCTTGTTATTTTATTTGCGGTTTTGTTAAATTTTATGGAGGTCGATTTTTTTTTATTTATACAGTAAATTGAACAATTTTAACGACGCTTAATATCGCTCGTTTTCTTGATGTATAATTCTATCTGGGCTTTTTACCGATCTTCTTATACACTTGTTTTATGCCTCGGTCCAAATGACTCGTTGACTCGTATTCGATGAGCCAAGCGCCAGTGACTGGTGAGTATGTATACTCACCGGATCACGTGGTATTCACGACGCCCATTGAATCATACAATCCTGTTTTTTTTAATCCCAGAGATTGCGTTAAAAAATGGAAACTTTTGTGGTACATCTGTTCGATTTTTACGCCTGAATTTCTCATTTTATTTTCTCGTATATCTATATATATACTACTTTTAATGTGTACATGAAACGAGAACGAAATACCGGTTAGTCGAACTCTTGCAACATGCTCTCGATGTTTTGGCCTTCGTGCATTTTGCTTACAGGTCACACTTCTCGTTACCGTGTGCATCATGCATTCTTGAGAAACGTGTACTTTCTATCCCGTTATTCGAACAGGTTGAAATTCTTTATCGTTCATAAAAAAAAATCCTACATTTTCATTGTATCATAATAATATTTAAAAGTGAGTTAATTACGTATAAATTTTGTTTCTTTTTAGTTTACACTGAAATTGAACTAAAATTTGTTGGAAATGTTTGAATGTTTTTGCGCTCAATTTGTACCACATGTGGAAAAGAAATGGAGCAAATTTAAACTTATATTAATGATGTCTTGAACATATTTTGAAATAGTACCAAATGGATAAACATTTGGACATTATTATTATTCATATTATTATATTTTGGGTATTATTGTTACTCTATAGTAATAATAATAATAGAAAAGCGATATTTTGGAGTAGGAATATTTCGGAATAGTAATGTGTTTTGGAAAATCCCAATTAAATGAACGTTAAAAAAATTCTAATTGTGCAATCGCTCAAACATTTTAAATGCTTTACAGCAATCAACGAATAAAAAAACAAGATAACCTTAATTATAGAATGTAAAAATAGAGAATCCAATGGAAAATAAATTGAAAAAAAAATAAAAATACCAAAAATAAAGATAATAAAAAAATTAATACCGAAAAATAATTCAATCGCATTCCTACGATGTTTCAACGTTATTTTGAGAGAACCTTTGTGTCGCTTTTTCGCGGGAGGCTTACTTGAAACTGGAGCTTTCGAAACATTGTTAAAAATAGTTCGTAAATTTCGTAACAAATTGGATCGTACACCTACGTATTAATAAACGTGGTTAATTCATAAAACGTGTCGATTGATTCCATAGTTTGCTAATCGATTGTTTGAAGAAAAAAAAAATTCTAACCATTAGATTGGAAATATTTCTGAACAACTATTCAAAATTCACAATTTTTTAAATTTCGTTCGAATATTTGAAAAAAAAAACCATTAACGTAACAATTAATTTATGTATATTTACATTGTTATGTATGGTAACAATTAAATTTAATATTAAATATGGGGCATTCGATGCCAAACCGGTCAGTCCGTGACCCCGACCATTTTTGATTTTGTCGAAATTTTTTCATTTTCAAGTAACTACTAAAAGAAGTTTTTAGGAATTTTTTTAGATTTTTATCTCAACCCGTTTAAAAATAATGAATTTTTAAAAATTTCTCATGAAATTTTTTTAAATACTCATAACTTTTCAGCAACAGAGATATGAAAGTAAAATACAAGGCAATTTTTTTCATCTTGAATTGTAGTTTCCTAAAAAAAATACAAACAATTATCAAAAGGCAATTTCATATGTTTTTTTAGTTTTAATCCAAAAATATTTTTTTTTTTCAAAACTTGGACCGGTTTGATTTTTTTGAAAAAATTCACCTTTTTTGTAGACATATTTTTACATGTCTCGAAAAATTCACAGCTCGTGATATCCATCGCTTCTATTTTTTTTTCTCATTTTTTACCACGTGTAAACCAATAATTATTAGTTGTCAATCTTGAATTATATTTATTTATTTTTTTTTTTTCATTCATAATTCCATTCCTTAAGAAATTATGGATGAAAAAAATTAATAAATAAATATTGGAACTGATTTCCATTTTTTTTTCAGTTTTCAACCAAACATTTACTTTCACATCTTGGGCCATTCAGATTTTTCTGAAAAAAATTCACCATCTTTCACGACACATTTTTACACGTTTTTTACCACACACATTTTTACCATTTTACACATTTTTACCACAAAATCCGCAGCGTGTGATATTCATGAATAAAGATTAATAATTAATTGATAATAATTGGTTTACACATGGCAGAGAATTAAAAAAAATAGAATTTATGGATATCACACGCTGCGGATTTTTTGGAACGTATAAAAATGTGTCGTGAAAGATGGTGAATTTTTTCAGAAAAATGAAAATAACCTGAGTTGTAAAAAAAATCTTTGTTTGAAAACTGAAAAAAAATATGGAAATCAGTTCCAATATTTATTTATTAACTTTATTCATTCATAATTTCTTGAGAAATGGAATTATGAGTGGAAAAAAAATAAACAAATATAATCCAGGATTGACGACTCTTTATTATTGGTTCACACGTGGTAAAAAATGAGAAAAAAATAGAAAGGATGGATATCACAAGCTGTGAATTTTTCAAAACATGTAAAAATATGTCTACAAAAAAGGTGAATTTTTCAAAAAAATCAAAATGGTCCAAGTTTTGAAAAAAAAATATTTTTGGATTAAAACTAAAAAAAAAACATATGAAATTGCCTTTTGATAATTTTTTTGTATTTTTTTTACGAAACTACAATTCAAGACGAAAAAAATTACCTGCTATTTTATTTTGATATCTCTGCTGCTGAAAAAGTTATGAGCATTTGAAAAAATTTCGTGCAAAATTTTGAAAAATTCATTATTTTTAAACGGGTTGAGATAAAAATTTAAAAAAAATGCTAAAAACTCCTTTCAGTAGTTACTTGAAAATGAAAAAATTTTGACAAAATCAAAAATGGTCGGGGTCACGGACTGACCGGTTTGGCATGGAATGCCCCATATATTTATTAATAACATAATAAACCAATTCAAATATAATTTCAACTGATTTTCAATTTGAAGATATTTCGAAAGTGGTTAAAATTTATTTTTTAAACAATTTAAAATTTCAAAAAGAAAAAAAGATTCATCTTTTCAAATTAATTACGAAAAAAAAAATTCACTGAAATCAAAAACAAAACGTCAAAGGAAATATTTTTATTGCGAGTCGTCGAAAATTAAGCCATCGCGTAGGGTTCAATAGATAAAAAAATTATGTCTTAGAACGACAGATTTTGAAAACGATAAATCTTGGTTTGGTCGATGTTATGGTTAATGATGTTTCCGTAGTTTGTAGTCACCGTACAGAACACCGGAGGTTGATACCAGAGCTCTTATCGCCAGAGGAAAGAAAGGACTTCCGTTAGCTGTATACAGATTCATTTTGTATACGAACATTACGCAGAAATATATATTCAAAACATTATTGAATAGTCGATAAGCACAAAGAAATCCAAAAAAAATCGATTTACTTCAAAAAATTTCGACGTTTATTTCATTTTATATTTGATAACTTCTTTCCAGACTCTCAGGCACACAAACCTCTGCTGTCACCAGATGACCCGGAGATTTATATTTATGAGGGTGAAGCCCTTGAATTAACGTGCACAAGTTCGAAGGATATAGAATTTTATTATCCTAAAGATGTGGGAATTACGGTGTGTGAATTAATGTTTTATTTTTTGTTTCAATTCTTAAGGAATTTCGTATCGTCAAAGAAGTAGCAGAATTTTCAGAAAAAACAAAATTTAAGGATGTACTATTAATATTGTTGTTTATTGCATTCAATTTATTTATTTTTATCATTTATTTATTCTATTCTTTTTTTTTTCAAAACGAACAGAGTAATTATTCAAGAATTTCCATAAATTCTACGAGTATAACAATTAGTATTTATTTTCCTTTGTTTGATTCATTCTACTTTGGAGTAGATTTCTACCTCGGACGCATATTTGAACAAACAAAACTTGGGGGATACTCAAAGGATTAACTTTTCAAGAAAGGACACTGTTCACGGTGACACAGGATGGTATGGGTGTGCCGATAAAGATGTCGAAGTTATATCGGGAGTTTATGATCAGCCTGATGTTAGTTGGACGTATGTTTGGGTCATATGTACGTATTTATTTTGTTTTGTACATATTTTTTTTATTCATAGTCTTCAAGGTTGTACTATACTGTGGCTTACCTTTAGAAAAGTCCTCGGAAACGAAAAAAGGACAAAATTTAAGGGAAAAATCAATATTTTAAATAAAATTTATTATAAAAAACAATCAAAATTGGAGTAAGGGAATGTATAAAAATTTGACGTAAAAATAATTAGTAAAAATTGATATCTTTGAGTTAATGGTCTTTCCATACGAAGCCTGGTATATTCTGAATTGATACCAATGGAAGCATGTGAATTCCATAACGATTACTTCATATACAGGAAGAAGTGTTTAATTTTCTCAAAATATCGACGATGAAAATGTTTTATTTTAGCAAATTCAAGTTATTTCGTGCAGAGCGATGCTTTAGAATCTATAAGAGTAGCTGTGGGAGAAACGACAGTTATACCATGTCGACCAACTTCTCCGATGTATGAAGTCACGCTTTTCTCAAATCATGATACAGTGAGTTAACTCCCAAATTTATATTTTCATTATAGGGGAGGGCCGGGCAAAGTGGAACACCCGGGCAAAGCGGAACACCATCCCGAAAAAAGTGAAATTTCTTTTTTCAGTGGAAAACTGAAAAATTCGATCACTTTTGTCTCAGGACATGCGTTGAAAAAGTAATATTCATGGTAACACGACAAAATGCCGATGACAATACGCCGAGTGACTAAATACCGGCGACTATACACCGAGCGACTATATGCCGACCGGACTATACGCCGATCGCAAAACGCCGATGCGACGAAATAAAAAAAAAGTGAATTAATCGTGTGAGAGAATCACTGCTATGTTCTACAGTTATAGAATAAGAATGATTGTTGTGATTTGCAATTCTCTCACATTATTATCATATTATTATTATGATCGGAAAAATGTTAATAAATCGTGTAAGAGAATTATCATATTATTATTATGATTTATAATGATATAATATCGTGTGATTTTGTCACACGACTGCCAGGAATTTGTGTCCAATTTTAGTATTAAAGGTCCACTTTGGAGCCACGAAAAAAAGGCTATTTTCGCGATTTTTTTTGAGGATTTTATAAAAGGTATGAATATAAAAGTTGTTGGGCTTGATAAAGTCTTGAAATACATTAAAAAAAAAAAAAATTTAATTCCTTTTTATTCATTTTTAAGTACAAAAACTATAGTTTAACGTAATGCCTCAAAAATAGGTGGGCTAGGTAGCTCCTTCACAACTCGGCAACGGCTTGTCTGAAACAAAAAAATCAAAGTCCATTAGATTCAGTATGACACCAGCTACAAAATGACCCTCGGATATAAAGTTTTATCAAAAAATAAAAAAATGGCAGATGAAAAGCGAAAAAAGTAAAAAAAAACGCGTTTTTTTCGCAGTTTTTCACAAAAAAAAAGAGTAAAAATCAAAATTTTAAAATCATCGAGGGTCATCTTGTTGCCAATCATATTTACAATATGTGGTTCAAATTTCAAGAGAATCGGTTTATTAGTTTTAGAGATACGATGGAGCTAGATTTTGAAAACGTTGTTTCGAGAAAAACGCGTTTGAAGTTTATACGCTCAGGTAGACGAAATGAAGTCCTGACGTTCAGGTAAAAAAAAAAAAAAAATACTTAGAGAGCTCGGATTTTCATAAAATTTTGACACAATATTTCTGAATGTACGTACTTTCGAAAACAGTAAAAAAAATCGATTTTTTACGCTATAATATGCAAACCTATTAGGATTTAATGAACTTAAATAATGGCCTGGAAACCTAGAAACTAATATTTCCACTGGACATTACTACTATTTGTATTTTGTCGTATCGGCGTATAGTCGCATCGGCGTTTTGTCATCGACGTACAGTCGCATCGGCGTTTTGTTGCTCGGCATATAGTCGCTGATGGCATTAAGTCACTCGGCGTTTTGTCATGGACCCAGTATTCAATGGAACGACTTATATTTCGAACATGAAAATTAAAATATATTATATTAATTAATAAAACAATTAATATTCAACGAAAATTTGTATGAAAAAAAAATTTTTTTGCTGCAAAACGAAAATATAAATATATGACTAGCAAAAGAACACTATTAACAATGCTGTAAGCATGTTTGAAAATTATTAATTGTTCATTAGGCTGATGCAAAATGTTTTTTTTTATCTTCTTGTTCTTATTCGTGTTTTCTCTGGATATTGATGAAAAAAATCTTTGCTAAAAAATGAGCTCAATTGCTCAATATTGAGAAACGACTCTTTCGACTTTTATTGATGTTTTAATTGTTTAGAAATATTTTCTATTTAAAAACACCATTTTTTTTAATTTCCTCGCTTCCTCTCGTATTTTCTTTCGATATTGATGAAAGAGAAATTCTGTTGAAAAATAATTATAAATAATTTTCGTACTACCTAACCTGTTTTCTTCCAATATTGCTGAAATAAAAGTCCCGTTAACAAATGAGCTTAATTCTTAAGATTTTGGAGATGACTATTTTGACTTTTTTAAATGTATTTATTTACTCGTAATGATTTCATTTGAGGGTACCCATTTTTTGGTACCCTCATCAATTTTTTTATTTAATATATATCAATTTTTTTATTAACAAACGAACGTAAAAAGTCCAGTTTTTTTGAAACTCTATTTTTAAACCATTATTAAAAATTGTGGACATTTTTTCGCTTTTGCTTCTTTTTGCGATAACCATCCTCATATGGTTCAATTTTTTTTATGATATATTTACTTCAGATCCGTCGAGTCCTCGTCCCTCGAATGACGTTTTTTTTGGCGTTGCAAAGATGACGGAATAATTCGTGTATTTTTTTGTGAAAAAAAATCTTCAAAATCTTGTATTTTTCAACAGATTTTTTGGGAAGATGCCCATAAAACGGTCTCAAAAATGACATCAAATAATCATATCAGAGTCCATACAGATACCTGTGAAAATTGACGAATTAAGGTCATTTTTTTGGCCAGAATTTTTACACCATCAACCTATAAAGGAAAACCTAGTAGGTGCCCAAAAATAAAATATCTAAAAATGGTGCGATTGAAAAAATAAAAATAAAAGTTGGGTGAGATATCTCTGAAAATAGAGCTATTGAGTTTACTTTTTAAATGAACTTGTTTTTCATCAATATCTAAAAAACCATGCACGAGAGGAAGCAAGAAAATTAAAAAAGAGTGTTAAAAAAGCAAAAAAAAATAAAACATCAATAAAAGTCAAGAGAGTCACCTCTAAATATTGAGCCATATTGAGCTCATTTTGAAACAGATTTTTTTTTTCATTAATATCCAAAGAAAACACCAGTAGAAGCAAGAAAAAAAAAACATTTTGCATAAGTTTAATGAACAATTAATCATTTTTTTTGCAGCAAAATAAATTTTTGTTCATACAAATTTTCGTTGAATATTCATTTTTTTATTAATAAATATATTTTAATTTTTATGTTAGAAATATCAGTCGTTTCAATGAATACTCCTTTTTCAACACATATCCTGAGTCAAATGATCGAATTTTTCAATTTTTCACTGAAAAAAGAACTTTCACTTTTTCGGGGGGTGTTCCATTTTGTCCGGGTGTTCCACTTTGCCCGGCCCTCTCCCATATTTATTATTTAAGAGTAAACATTTTGTTTTATTCATATCAAAATTTTCATTGTCAATTCTTTACTCTAAATAATACAAAAATTAACTTTTTTAAAATTGAGAACTCGAATTTATCATATAAATTAATTCTCTTGTGTTTATCAGAAAATCGAAATAGGCCCGGACGTTTCGTACGATCCTAAATCCGGTTTCAAGATGAAAAATATCACGTGGAAAAAGAGTGGCTACTATAAATGCCAGATTGACGATGGTACCGGGACAACTCAAGAACTCAACTATCACTTAAACGTCTTAAGTAAGAGATCTTAAAAAAAAAACAAAAAAGAAATATTAACCACTTGCTTAAAGAATAAAATGAAATTTTTAACCTTTAGAAAGAATTTGGAGTAGAGTTCTAAAAGATGAAAAAAAAATTCAAAATTTTAAAGAGGCTTAAATAAAAAGAAAAATTGGTGTTTTAGAACGCCAGAATTTAAAAAATCCAAGAATCGATAGTAACACTTTGTGGCACGTGACACGAGGACAAACACTTTACGTCAATTGTTCGATAACGGTTGAAACTGATCTACAATACGTCCTCAACTGGTCGACTCCGCAAAGGGTACGAATCCCACGATAAAATATTATAAAACCTGTTGAAAAATGGTATTAAAGTTTGCATCGTTAAAACGCAACCAGAATTCATTTATTTCTTTACCAATTACTGAATATTCGGAATTGTCTCAATTTTTTCGAGATTTAGTTTTAGTCCAAAAATAAGTCTAAATTATTTTATTATTTTGAATACCGAAAACTTTAAGTACAATTTGGAACCTAAAAAAAGACATTTCGTTGAATATTAACGATCCAAACTTCAATATTTAGCATAACGTGATTGCTAACTGTTTTTAGAATTTTGACAGTATTATTTTAGGATACGAGAATATCACAGCGACAGTACAGAGTACCATTTAGAAAAAATTTACAAATATCGATTTGTGAATTGATTATCGACGGAGTGAAGGATAGTGACGAAGGCGAATACGAGTGCGTAGTTGCAACTTATTCCGATATAAAAAAAACGAAAACGTACATAACGGTTCATGGTTCGTATTTATTCTCTTGAAATATTTTAAAATTTAATCAAAGTGGAATATATTTGTTTTCAAATATGAAAAGTTGTGATTGTACGTTTTTATTTAGATCCTGATGTGAAGTATATACACTTAAAATCACTAGACGACGATTCGTACTACCAAAGAAAGCATGGTGAACGAATTCAGTGGATGGTCGAAATTGAGGCGTATCCCCAACCAGTATTAAAATGGTAATTGATCCAAAATCTCCATAAAATCAAAGCTAAATTATAGTGGTAAAAAAAAAATTATTTTCAATCCCACGATTTTTTAATGCAACTTGCGAAATAATATAATAATGTTAGTTCGTATATCTTGTGGAAATGTAAAAACTTATAAAGTAATGGAAAAAAATGCTTAATATAAAGTCTAGAGTGTGAAGAATGAACCACGTGCTATAGTTCCGAAACTAAACGTTCAAAATCTTAGTTTGAGCAATCAAACTTTGCCATATATTCCTCCATAATTGAAAATGAAAAAAAAAAAAAAATCTGTATAAAAATTTCGGAGTTATCGTGAGAAATGTAAAATTTTCAAATGCTTCCCATAAGAAACGTGTGTATAACCGCGGAATCTGCTCTGATAAGAAAGATCTCGAATCTCGAACAGTCTTTTAACTTTCAAAATTTGGCATGTAATCACATGGTAGTGTCCTGAATGTTTTCTTTGAACAAAAAAAATGATAGAGAAATGCTTTCGCCAGATGATTTGATGACCTTTAAAATTTTATCAAAAAGTGTATGATTAAAATAACAAAAAAACAATTGCACTATAATACACTTGCCTTGAATAATTGAACGATTCTTTTTGAATATTTTGCGAAAGGTAAAAAAATCCATGTATTCATTCCTTTTTAAAATTTTTCATTTTAATCTCAGTTGAAATTTTACAACAGGCTCAGCCCACGAGGTTATGAGATAGTAGGTACATGGATGAGTCCCGAAAGATCGAAATTTGCGATAAACATTTCATCGTCGATGGCAATTTTGCGAATAAATCGACTGGACTTGAACGACATGGGAGTGTATTCTCTTCAAGCAACAAACGCTGATCGAATCGAAACTCTGAACTTTACTTTGGATGTTACAGGTAAAAATTCGGAGCTGCTCAAAATAATTGTAAAAAAAATATATCCCTTAAAAATTTCACTTTTTTTTAGCCAAACCCATACCGATGCTTGACAAAGCAAACACGTTCTACATGCCAAAACAGAAAGCAACTTTTCGCTGTGAAGTCGCAGCTCATCCAGCACCCAATGTGACTTGGAATTTCTTGAAAGCACCGAATTATCCATCACTCAATGAATCAAAAGACATATCGCTCAAGGTGAAATCACTTTAGGAAAGAATCTGAAAAATATTGATTTTAATACCTAAAAACATTGTACATTAGAAATAATAAGCTCCTATTCACCAGACTGGTCAAATTATCCCTAAAACGACAACATTTTTGTCCGTGGTCTCGACGGAGATCGATATGTCCGGTCTTCTGACTTGCACTGCATGCAACGATCTTGGGTGCGATGAGGATACAGCTGTTATTCTTGTTACTGGTGAGTTCCTTGACATTAACCATCATTTTTTATGTTTAGCAAAATAAATAAATAGAGTATATAAAATAAATGATAATTACTAAAAAAAATACACTAGTGTAAAAATAAATAACACTGATGATTTGACTGGATTTACAGCAGTTATGTTTTCAAAGTTTCGTACAAAGTTTTTGCCGGCTTTTCTAGTAATCCAAAAAGAATCTTTTATTTTTGGGGAAAAAAATAAGTATACTCCTTAACCCTAGAACCCCACAACGGGGGTAACTAGTTACCCCACGAAAATGTCAAATTTCCTTCCGGAACCAATTTTTTTAAACCATTCCTTCCGTTTTATACAGTTTTCACCATTAAATATTTACCGAATGCGACGTCATCATACACCACTCTTCATTATCAAAAAACAAAGAGAACGGTACATAATTAAATCTTATTGTCGCATACGAGGAACATTTTATGCTAAAGAAAAGGTTGGAGTAATTATTTACCCCAGCCCTGACTGTTCCCGATACCGTCTCAACTGGGCGTTTTTTAACCGAAATCGTTTTCGGTATCGATGCAGTGTCGACTTTTGCTTTTTCGACTAAGTCCAACGGACCTAATATCGGTATCGATACCTAATTTTAATTCCACCGATACCGAATGTGCCGAATTTTCGCTTTTTGCTCAAGTCCAACTGGCCCGGTATCGATACCATAATTTGTTGGGTCGCTAACTACCTGTCGAATTTTGTTTTTTCAATTAAGGGGACAGAGCTAGTTGGAACGTCAAAAAAAAGGCCTTTTTTCCGATTTTTTTTTGGTCAAACGATAAAATAATTCACAACAAAAGTTCTTCCGTTTAAAAGATACATATGTAATGTATATGTTGCAATTTTTTCAACGCAATACATATCGAAATAAGCTGGTGACCGTCAATTGCCGAGGACGCTGCAAAAAAAAACACGGTTTGCGGTGATCAAGCTCACGCTGCAACGGCTCATCTGAAACAAAAAAAACGGAGGGGATTTTTAGTTAATGATATAATGCTCCGGTTGAACGAAGGGTTTTGAAAAATTTCCATTTTTCACAAAATGGCGGCCGTTAAAAGTCAAAAGTGTTTTTTTGACCAAAATATCAGTTCCATTTTTTGCTATTAAAAATAAAAATAATTATCCAAAAAAAAAATCCTTCGTTCATATGGAGGACTACCATGTATAGAAGAAGTGATATAAATTTCAACCCGATCGGTAAAGCCGTTCTCGAGCTACAGTGATCACCGACTTCAAAAACATGGTTTCGAGAAAAACGCACTTAAAGTCCGCTACCTGCTTACCTATGGCTCAGACACGACGTGCTACAAAGTCTTGTATTTCGGCGAATAATGGTCCGATTTACATTTACCTGGGCGGAAAATGTTCGTAAGAGATTCTACTTTTTGAAAATGAAATAAAAAAAAAATCGATTTTTCGAAAATTCTAACTAGGTCTGTCCCGTTAAGTCCACCAATCCAGTATCGATGCCGTCATTTTGCAGGTCCGATGCCTACCTGTCGAATTTTTTTCCAATCCACCGATCCGGTCTCGATACCGCATTTTCGCAGGTCCGATACCGTGTTCACTGGCATTTCTTTCTTCGCGAGTCTGGTGGTGTTTCATAGCAGGATAGACAAATGGATGGTTAAATAAATTTACACCAGTGGAACGTAGTTGGCGGGTAGGGAAGGTTCGATGAATCCAGGAGCAATTTTATTTTATTTTTTTTGCTCTTGGAACACGTGTTTGGGAGAAGGGGCGCTTTGCATCCATCTCTTTTTTTTTCAATGGTCATTATTATCGATTTACAATTGTTTTAAATATATCCGTTGCAATCAAATGGTGGAGTAAAATTCATTGTCGCTCGATAGCTTTTCTCATGGAAGTTTTCATCCTTTGGGTAGCGAACCGCATATTTGGGTAGCGAACCGCATAATTTACGGTACCGATACCGTACCTGCGGGCTCGCTTTTGGGTAGCAAACCGCATAATTTACGGTACCGATACCGTACATGCGGGCCCGCCTTTGGGTAGTACTGCATAATTTACGGTACCGATACCGTACCTGTGGGCCCGCCTTTGGGTAGTACTGCATAATTTACGGTACCGATACCGTACCTGCGGGCCCGCCTTTGGGTAGCGAACCGCATAATTTACGGTACCGACACCGTATATGTGGAGGTCCCACTTTGGGTAGCGAACCGCATAATTTACAGTACCGATACCGTACATTTGGGGTCCCACTTTGGGTAGCGAACCGCATAATTTACGGTACCGATACCGTACATGTGGGGTCCCACTTTCAGTTACAATGCCGCATAATTTTCGGTATCGATACCCTCAATTGGGCCGGCTGGGACTTGCTTTCGGGTATCGATACCGACACAGTTACAGTTAAAAAAAGCCATTTTGCCATAGTCGCGATGCCGAAAAAAATACGGTATCAAGATCAGTCAGGGAGTGTGGGGTTTACGTTGGAAAAAATAGATTGTGGGGTTCCAGGGTTAAGGAGGTCGTAGCGAAAGGTCGAGTATTAGACAAGATATCAGATTTGAAACATGTTGTCGATTGAACTCACTATTTTCTTCAGAAAAAAATTGGGAACACTTTACCGATAATTCAAGTGAGAAATTAAATTCCAAAATTTGTAACTTATTTAACGCGGTGTTTTACGACGTAACTCTTCGGATTTTATTCCGATCGTATATTACATATATTTAATTATTACATAGCCATAAAGTTTTCATTCTCAGTTATAAATCAATCATCAAAGATTGATATCGTAAACATAAAAAAAAAACGAGTTACCGAATTAGTTCCTGCAAAATTTTGAGTTAAAGTTGGCAAAACCTGAATAAACTTGATTAGTCGTTCGATCGGTTCGCGCTGAAAAATTCTTACAGTGAGCTGGCAACGTTACACATTCGTGACAGCGGTAATATAACCTATATGAGGCTACGCTGAAACAGAAATATTATCGAAGGCACCAAATGTGCGGTCCTGGGCGTGCAAATGAATTTTTTTACCAAGGTCACAATATTTTAAGTTATCTCGAACACAAACTTATTGATAAACGAGAACTGTTCCGCTATCAAAAGAGGTTAGAAGGTTTATGTTTACAGTGCGAGTGTACAGCGCTGCCAGACTCATTGATCAGGATTGCTGTCGTTTTATTACGAATTTATAAAAAAAAAATATTTTATACACGATAATAGTGTCAATTTGTAGTTTTTCAAGGAAAAATTTTTATGTACGGTCAATTGACTACACGGAACCGCTACGATATCCTTAAGATTATAAAATATTACCGAATAAACTGAAATTTTGCTATGCATTCTTTACTTTCCTAGAAATTCCCAAAATTAATCGATCTGGGAGGTTCCGTATTTTGCCAAAAAATTCACTTATTTCTGAAAGGAAATCTAAAAAAAACTCTCAGTTTATGGAATATATTCTTGAAAAATCTAAAATTTTCCTATAAATATTTTTCTATTTTGACGGTTCTGAAATAGTTTTCGAATTTATCACTGTATTTCTGTAATTTTTTACGAACAAACATTTTAAATTGCATTAAATAACACTGCCTAAAATTGCGCCCTTTTAACAATTAATAAAAAGTTGAATGAATAAAAGAGGAATTATTAGATAAATATTGATTTAATGGATAAAATTGTTTAATGAATATCTTTTGTTGAGTTTTTCAACAAATCAAATCAATCAAACAAATTTAGGGAAATTCTTCAGATTATGAAATACTCTCGAATAAATTGAACTTTTACAATGGATTCGTGACTTTTCTAGAAATTTCTAGAATTTATTGATCCGCAAGGTTCTGCAATTTTCCAGAATAATCATTCATTTTTATAAAACATTTAGGGAAATTCTTTGAATTTACGGAATATATTCTCGAACAGTCAAGAATTTTTTTATGAATATTTTTTCTTTTTTGAAAGATTCTGGAATAATCTATAAAATTTCTGGACATTCGCACAATAAGGTTTTGGAATTTCCAGAATTTTATAATTTCCGAACCTACATATCAAATTATATTATGTAAGATAATTTCAAAAATCTCCTTTCATTCGCATAGCAATAATTTATTGTTATTTGAACTGACAGATGTTCCTGGAGGTTTTGGCATAGTAGAACGGGACGTATACACTATCGGAGATAATGTTGTTCTGACGTGCGCAGCGTCAATTTACAATTACACAAATGTTGAATGGTTGACTAAGGACGATCAGCCAATTGTGGAAACCGGTAAATCTCGTTGAATCTGTGATAGATTTCGTTCAATCGACTCTACAGAAATATTCAACAAAATCCTTTTTGGATTTCCAAACTTTTAAAATGATTCGACGAAATAATCTCCAGCCTTATTTTTTTACTGTCACAGAAATATATAAATTAATTCTTAACTTGCAGGAAGAATTTCACTCTCCAATCGGACAACGAACTTTACACATCGGTTGACACTTGAAATAAATAATATCACTAAATCCGACAATAACAGCTATTACATCTGCAGCGCCACCAACATCGATGACGAAAATACCGAAACTTTTCCCTACAAACTCGAAATGAAAGGTAAATAATGCAATTTTTCGAATAAACATTGTTTCAACCTCAATCAAAAAAAAAAAATATGACTTTTTCTATTCCATTTCTACTGTTCTATTCAATTTTTTATTTTGTCTATTCATGAACATTGTTTATTACAGAACCTCTTGCGCCATATATTGTTGAGACGAATATGAACCAAACAGAGGTAACGTTGGACCTTTCTACCGAAGGACATAAAACTGTTATTCTCAAGTGTTATGTCCGAGGAATGCCCATGCCTAATATAACATGGTATAAGGTAAAATACTATAAATTATATAATTAAAATCTTCGTGCCTTTAACGCACTGAAAAAAAGGCATAGTGTTGAGAACGGAGGCGTAGTTGGCTCAACTATGACCTGAGGTTGGATACGGCGAAACCAATGGCGTGGTTGACGCAACCTCCGCGCGTAGTTGAAGGTATTTTGTTGAGCCAACTACGCCCACAATTTGAGGTAAAACTTTAAATATTCGATAGAACCAAAACATTTTTTCAATGAAATTCAATAAATATTTGAAATAGTATCATCGCATTGCTCGGGAAATGGAGAAAAGTATTTCAGTCAATTGTATCAATCATGTTTGGATTGAATGAATTGATTCTACCGAACAATTATGATTTTGAAACCACTTTAAGAAATATTTCAAATTTTTATATATGGGGCATTCCATGCCAAACCGGTCAGTCCGTGACCCCGACCATTTTTAATTTTGTCGAAATTTTTTCATTTTCAAGTAACTACTGAAAGGAGTGTTTAGGATTTTTTTTAGATTTTTATCTCAACCCGTTTAAAAATAATGAATTTTTCAAAACTTGAATTGTAGTTTCGTAAAAAAAATATCAAAAGGCAATTTCATATATTTTTTTTAGTTTTAATTCAAAAATATTTTTTCTTTCAAAACTTGGACCATTTTGATTTTTTTGAAAAAATTCATCATTTTTGTAGACATATTTTTACATGTTTCTAAAAATTCACAGCTTGTGATATCCATCCTTTCTATTTTTTTCTCATTTTTTACCACGTGTGAACCAATAATAAAGAGTCGTCAATCCTGGATTATATTTTTTTATTTTTTTTCCACTCATAATTCCATTCCTCAAGAAATTATGAATGAAAAAAGTTAATAAATAAATATTGGAACTGATTTCCATGTTCTTTTTTCAGTTTTCAAACAAACATTTTTTTTTTTACAACTTGGGCTATATCGATTTTTCTGAAAAAATTCACCATCTTTCACGACACATTTTTACACGTTCCAAAAAATCCACAGCGTGTGATATCCATAAATTCTATTTTTTTTTAAATTCTCTGCCATGTGTAAACCAATTATTATCAGTTATTAATCTTTATTCATGAATATCACATGGTGCGGATTTTGTGGTAAAAATGTGTAAAATGGTAAAAATGTGTGTGGTAAAAAACGTGTAAAAATGTGTCGTGAAAGATGGTGAATTTTTTCAGAAAAATCAAAATGGCCCAAGATGTGAAAGTAAATGTTTGGTTAAAAACTGAAAAAAACATGGAAATCAGTTCCAATATTTATTTATTAATCTTTTTCATCCATAATTTCTTAAGGAATAGAATTATGAATGAAAAAAAAAACAATAAATAAATATAATTCAAGATTGACAACTAATAATTATTGGTTTACACGTGGTAAAAAATGAGAAAAAAATAGAAGCGATGGATATCACAAGCTGTGAATTTTTCGAGACATGTAAAAATATGTATACAAAAAAGGTGAACTTTGTTCAAAAAAATCAAAACGGTGCAAGTTTAAAAAAAAAAAAATTTTTGGATTAAAACCAAACAAAACATATGAAATTGCCTTTTGATAATTATTTTGTATTTTTTTTAGGAAACTACAATTCAAGACGAAAAAAATCACCTTGTATTTTACTTTCATATCTCTGTTGCTGAAAAAGTTATGAGTATTTAAAAAAATTTCGTGAGAAATTTTGAAAAATTCATTATTTTTAAACGGGTTGAGATAAAAATCTAAAAAAATTCCTAAAAACTCCTTTCAGTAGTTACTTGAAAATGAAAAAATTTCGACAAAATCAAAAATAGTCGGGGTCACGGACTGACCAGTTTGACATGGAATGCCCCATATATATATATATATATATATATATATATATGTTGGATTATTTTTGATTTTATATTTTGCGACTTTCAATAGCAAATACGATTGATCGACTTTTTACTCTGTCGTAAGACCGCCTATTCTGACATAATTAGGTGGCAAGACCTTTTTATATCAGCGTACTTTAATTGTACGATAAGGCCTTTTTACCTCGTAAAACAAGGGTTCGGGTTTTCTCGACGACCATCGGTCGGAGTGATCGTTATTTAATGATTCAATGTCGGGGCACACGGGCGATGCGACGCTTACGCGAGAGGTCTCCACCCGTGGCCCTCTAGTGGATTTCTGCCACACCAGAAATCCAGCCAGAGAATAAGGCCGTTCGATCACAACATATATAATTCATGTTAAACAAAACTTATTGTTTGCGCAACGAAATTTTAGTAGCTTTAGCAAAAGGTTTATTTGTTTGAATAGTAACAAAATATTTCATCCAAATTACTACTAGGTAATTAGCTTATTCACAAATTATATTCCGTTGATCTATGGTGTCATTGAATTCAATTCTCTCAGAGAAGTTTATTCGATGCTATTATTTTATCAAGTCACGGACAAACCGTATGCAACTCAATCTCCGTGTGATTATTTCAAATTCAATCGATTCTGTCTCTCAAGTTTCATTTGTTTTCAATGTAACCATTTATTGCGGTTGTATCGCATGAAATACACTCAACTAAAATAAATCAAAATTTAGCGGCAAAATCGTGGCATAATTGTATCAACGACATGACTTTCAATGGATCAACCACCGGGTGATTAACGAAACGTAATATGACTATTGGCGCAACGAAATTCGTCCAACCTCATCGCGTAGTTGGCAATACTTCAATTTTTTTTTCAGTGCGGGTAATATCTAGTTGTGCACGAGAAAATTAAGGGATTAGGTTTGTTCGTGCTAGCTGCACTTTCTACACTTTTGTAATATATAGTAATATAAATTCCAAAAAAAAGTGTAGAAATAAGTGCAGAAAGTGCAGCTAGCACGAACAAACCTATTTTCATGACTTTTTTAGCCATGTTAAAATCATTTTATTAAAATACACTATACAGTATTAATTACCACATATTTTGAAGTACTTATATAATTTTTTTATGAAATAATTTTCACTATTGGGGGAAATATGGCCGTTTTCCTAAAACACCTTTTTTTGAACATGACTCGCGGTGCGCATAATATCTCTGGAACGGCTCATTTGCGATAAAAAAAACCAAAAAGATTTCTTTAGTATAATACTATACGCTCTTCGCGAACTAAGGGTTTAGCAAAATTTTGATTTTTAAAAAAATGTCGCTTTTTCCGAAAAGTTCGATTTTTGAGGTTCCAACAATTAGGTTTTTTGACCCAATGAATATAAATGTTGTTCCAAATAAAAATTCCTTCGTTCACGAACAAACCATTATAATTAGAAACAAGCTCGTGAAAGATTCAAATCGATCGGTTAAATTACTTTCGAGAAATCGTGCTCACCGCAACAGCACTTTTTAAAAATATGATTCCGAGATCATCGCGTTTAGAGTCATTGATCGCTGCATGCGCTCGGAGACTCACACTCTCGGGTAGCGCGCGTAAATATATTCGTTCTAGTGCTCAGATCCTTATAATATTCTGGGAAAACGTTCTTAAGATGATATACTTTGAGAAAATGCAAAAAAAAAAGAATTTACCATTTTTTCAACCCAAACAGCTCGATATAATCCCTTAAAATTCACAGTAATGAAATCAAACCAAAAGTTTTATTTTTTTTCCATTTTCTCACTTTACAAAATTTTTATCTTCATTCAGGATGAAACGAAAATCAAAGCTGACGAGCAGTACATGTTTCTGCATCAGAATCAAGAACTTCACATAAAATACTTACTTGATGAAAATAGTGGGAAGTACGCCTGCAAAGTTAGCAATCGTTTTGGAAAAGATGAAAATTATCAGACGATTTTGATCAAAGGTACGTTAAAAATCACTTCTCCATTATTACATTCATTTCGTTACGCAATACCACCCATACATTTTACAATAGCGTGTTTAATTTTTTTTTTTGTTTCAGCTAAAGAAGTTCCAAAGTTATTGATAATCTTGATAGTAGCCCTCGTGGTAATCTGTGTGATACTCGTTATTTATTTCACGACGAAAATTCATCGAGAAAAAGTGTGTTGAATTGCGTCATATTTTTTTTCCAATTTCTATATCATTTTTTCTTTGTTTGACAATGAAATGTTGTGATTGTAAAATTGTCATTGATTATCCAATTAGCATATTAATGTCATGGAAATTAAACTTCCGGATGGATGCCGTGTAGAGTTTCAGCGTGTATTGCCAACGTTTCGCGAACGTTACAGTTTGCATCATCAGGGCTGAGAGCTCCGATACTGAAGCTCCCTTGTCTCAAGTAGTTCTTATATACGCATGCTCATCGTTCCGGATGACTGCACCAGCCAATCAAAGTTTTTGATTGCTCAGCTGGTCAATTAAGAAACCGGGAGGACAGTGTGCTAGATTGGGTGGACCTGGTAAACCGATTTTTACCCGGTTCTTAACCTCCCGGTTTTTTAATTGATCAGCTGATCAATCAAAAACTCTGATTGGCTGGTACAGTCATCGGGAACGATGAACATGCATATAAGGACTACCCGAGACCAGGGAGCTTCAGTATCGGAGTTCTCAGCCCTGATGATGCAAACTCTGTAACGTTGGCGAAATGTCGGCAATACGCTGAAACTCTATACGGCATCCATCCGGAAGCCATAAACTATTGTAACAATAATGGCCGTGAAAGCCTCAAAAGTAGAAATGAAACTTGTTTACACGATTTTCTGTAGTGATTTATGAATATTTAATTCCCTTTATACGAATCTTTTGAAACTTTCTGTGACACGCTAGATTTTTTGTGACATTGAAATTCATTTTTAATTGAAAATGCATTTGAAAATGACGTGTTAAAAAAAATTGTTTGAGCAAAATATTTTATATGGAATTTAAGGTAATCCGTAAACAACTGATGGAGGCAGGCCTAACACACTTCGAAGAAGGAGCCCTAGAATGTTTGAATCCTGACTTGACGGTCGACGATCAAGCGGAATTATTGCCTTACGACAAAAAGTGGGAATTTCCACGTGAAAAGTTGAAATTCGGTAAACAATTGGGTTTCGGTGCTTTCGGTGTCGTTATGAAAGCCGATGCCCAAGGTATTTGCGAAGATGAGGCAGTTACTACGGTTGCTGTTAAAATGGTTCGAAGATCGACGGAATCGACTTATATCAGGGCATTGGCGAGCGAGCTCAAAATCATGGTACATCTTGGCAAACATCTCAACGTTGTCAATCTTCTTGGTGCATGCACGAAGAATATCGCGAAACGTGAGTAGCTCAAAAAAGCACTAGTTCGAAACAAAATTTCGAAAATTTATAACAATACCAAAATAATTATTATAAACAATATAAAAAACTGCATGATTTTCCAATTTTCAAACAAACCCTTAAACGATGTTAAATTAATGTTGTAGGTGAACTGTTGGTAATCGTCGAGTATTGTCGCTTCGGAAATTTGCACAATTATCTACTCAGACATCGTGCAGATTTTATCAACCAAATTGATCCAAACACTAGAAAATTCGATCCCACGATTGGACTCGATTTACTTGTTAGAACTACCAGTGTCGGGAGCAACAACAGGTACACCTTGCATTATTATAATTCACCACTTTAACGCATGTCTAATGTACACCTATCATTTAATGGATCTTTATTTTTATCGTATCCATTTTATTTCTTCATCGTGTCTTTCATTACTTTGAGTTTATAATTATATAACTTCAGATAACTTAAAATCTTTGTAACTTAATATTTCTCAAAACCTTAATATAATGTCGGAAGCTCCTAATTTAAAATCGCATTTTAAATGGAACGTAATTTTCTGTTATTTGTGAGTAACTCCAGTGCTTAATACCGATAAATTATAAAAGGACAGCATGCGATAGAAATGCTCAAATGTCAAAATAATAATAGTAATGAAGTTCTTATATATTTTACTATTTCAATTTGACAATACTTTGACGATCGGCAATTGAAAATGATTCGGAGCAAACGTAATGTTGAATGAAATGAAATATAAAGAGATAATCGAGTGAAAGATTTTCGGGAGTAAATTTGATTTGTCGCTGTAACGAAAAACTGCATTATTGCTGACATATTCGATTCCCTATCTTAATGATGATTTAACTAATCGATTTATAGTTTTTTTTTTAATTAATTTTTCGTGATTTTCTTTCTATTTGATATGATTAAAGTTTATGGACTAATGAATGTTATTTTTTTAACTTAATTCCATGTTCTTCGGCTGATTAATCCTCGCTTGGGCACTCGCAAACACAACGTCTCTAATCCGAACAACGCGAATCTGGTGCATGCGGTCTCTGGTTGTGACATAAATTTGTTCTTTTGTTTTTTGTACTCGAAAATCAATGGTTTTCGTTTAAATCGACTTTTTTTTTTATACGACAGAATAAAATACGCGGCACTATTATTTTCTCGTAGTGGTAGCGCAGTTTCAAACAACAGCAATCCAGGTGCAGAATTGGTCGGTTATACAAGCGGCACAGATACTCAAAGTGTTAGCTTATCACCGGATGGCTGCGTCCTCAGTAACAATTCGACTCAACCAGGATGGCGTTCCAATTATCATGGCGATTACAAAGATCAGAATCTCACACCCATTTGTACACAGGACTTATTGTCTTGGGCGTTTCAAGTTGCTCGGGGCATGGAATATCTCAGCCAGAGGAAAGTCAGTAATTCATTATACTTTATTTCCTGCGATTTTTTAAATTTATTTTAACGTCAATACGATTAATATGAAAATTTGATAAAATTATTTCTTCGGAATATTTTTCAATCGATTTAGATAAAAATTGACAAGGTTTTAGAGTTTGACATTATTTTCTAATGTTAAACAAAAAATTAATTCTCGATGATTTCCTTGATAACGGATGATTTTTTATAGTTTGTGAAAACGGAATTTTCCATTATACTGAATTGGTGTTTTTACAAAGTTGAAAATATCGATAGGACTGATAATTTTTCAATATTTCAATAAATGCGAATTCTTTTAAAGATCGTCAATATTTTTTATTTGACGAATTTGTTCGTCAAATGAATGAAGTTTCTCTTAAATGATTGGTTATCAGGTATTACACGGAGATCTTGCAGCAAGAAATATTCTTCTCGCCGAGAATAATATCGTAAAAATATGTGACTTTGGTCTCGCAAAGACAATGTACAAAGACGATAATTACAAAAAAAAAGGCGACGCTCCATTACCAATCAAATGGATGGCTATTGAGTCAATAAGAGATCGCGTATTCTCGACACAGTCGGATATTTGGTCTTTTGGCATAGTACTTTGGGAATTCTTCACCCTGGCAAAAACTCCGTATCCGGGTATGGAGGCCGAGAAACAATATCAACGCTTGATCGAAGGATACAGAATGGAGCAGCCCGAATATGCGACCGATGAATTGTAAGTACAGAAATTTCATCCCACTTTCCTACATTTTTTTATCCGATTATATGTTTTTCACTTACCATATAAATATATCAATTTTACCAATTGCAGCAATATTGAAATTTATATTTGTATAATTTCATCATATTTGAATTTATTACAGTGATTTGACCGGCCTTACGGCAGTTCTGTTTTCAAAATTTCGTCAAACTTTTGCCTGCTTTTCAATCTGAAATAGTAAAAGAACTTATTATAAGTTTCTAATATTCCGAAAAATACTTTAATGTTTAAAAAAAATCTAAAAAAATTCTGTGACATTATACGGAATATTCTCGAATAAGCTAAGATTTTGCTGTGTATTCTTTACTTTCCTAGAAATTTCTAGAATCAACCAGTCCATAAGGTTCCCTAATTTTTCAGAATATTCATTCGTTTCCACTGAAAGCAATCTAGGAAAATTTATCAAATTTAAGAATGTTCTAATGATCTAAAATTTTTCTATAAACATTCTTTATTTTCTAGAATGTTATAAAATAGCTTGAAAGTCTCTTCAGATTCTGCAATAAGATTTTGAGTGATTTTTCTATTTTCCACTGCATTCTGGCGTTTTCTAATAATTTCTTGATCAATTCAAAATATCTGAACATACATCTCAAATTATACTAAGATTTTTTAGCTGGATTTCAATCTACTGAATTTAGTGGTACTTGAAAAGTGTGAAAAAATACCTTTGCAGAAACATAATTTTGTTTGTTTTTTTGTCTATCCAGATACGACATAATGCTACGCTGCTGGAAAGCAAAACCAACATTGCGTCCAACTTTTACGTCTTTGGTCTCTAGCATCGGTGACTTGCTCGAAGAAAGTGTCAAAGAGGTAAACGACAATTTGACAAATTAGACATGAATACTAAAAGATCGGAAAATATTTGTGTGACCAAAATCGTGTTGATAAACAAAATAATAGGATCAAATAAATAAATGAAAAACGCAATAACATTTATGTTCACAGCATTATGTGGATTTGAACGCTCCGTACATGGATATGAACACGATGATTTTGGAGAGTGGAAAAGACGATTATTTAACAATGATGTCAGCGCCTGATCATAACATTCTAACATCGCATAATCGCGATTACGTAAACTCGACATCACCCGGAGCGAAGAGAGAAGATTCTTATTTACCGATGAGTCCGTCCGGCGAAGATGACCACTCAGTGATTTTCGGGCCAAGACAAAATTCAGAAAAGAATAAATTTGAGTATCCGGATGAGGAGGCTGGAGAAAACGTCAACTCGGATTCGGAATCGGAAGCTGTGGAGAATTCACCGATGTTGAATGAAGAGGACGATGAACATTATTTGAAACCGATAAACGTGCACGAACGTAGAGCTGAATTTGCGAAACGCAATGCAGTAAAGAACTCTGCAAAAATGAAGAAATCGGATGAGAATAATTCCGGTTATTGCAATACACCCTTAAATCTTGGTGAATCGGACGATCGTATTGTTGATCCGAGCAAAAGTAACGATATTAATAATAAAGATTCGAATAATTATGTTCCCTCGATCATTAGGACTGTTGACAATTACGTCAACATGCCGAGGCAAAAGAATGATTTACGAAAAGACGGTGCATCTAGTTTTAGTAATCCAAGCTACGTTTCGATCGATAATAATCGCTAAATAGACCGTGAATGGAAGTATTAAAATCGTTTCCATAAATATCAATTGCGTTTAAGGAATTTGTGGTGATGCACTTCCATTTTTAACTCCCGACTGTTTTACAGATAAATCATTAATTACAGCATTTTTCCGTTCCGATCATCGTTGCTTATCTTAGTTTTTCAGAAGATGTACCGTGAAAAATGTTACAATAATTTTTTACTATTGTTATAAATTTTTCATGACAACAAAAATGTTCTAAACTACTAAAATATTTTACATGATTTTTATGCTGGAATTTTTATTATTTTAAATTCCAAAAGGATCAAGCGCCGCGGCAGCGGCTCGACGCTGAGTATCGAATAAAAACGGCCCGAGCTCGAGCCTTGCCGCATTCTTATATAATCGAATATGATTTTATCATACTGTAGGAAAGACCACAATTTTCTTAACCGTTGGGGGACCTGAGAAACCTGAGAACAATAAGTACAAAGTCCCAATTTTTTTGCCATCGGTCTCATTGAGACGAAGCGAGTTTCCCAAATAGTATTCCCTCAAGTAATACATCACAATGAAATCTGCTAATTGTTGTTAAAGAAAAGCAACGTGTCAGCTTTCAAAAATATACATTTTTACTCGCGCATAATATTCGTATCTTCATTAATTTTTACTGTTTACATTACTTTTTTATGAACATTTTTTAAAATAAAATATATATCTTAGCAGGCTAAGTCTCAGACTGTCACATGCGTTGATCCCGGATTCCAATCCACCTCTCGGTATTGTATTAGCAGATTTTTTCATGCGCTGTTTTCTGTGATACCCGCATAATTTTCATGCTGAATGAAAAAATCTTATTCTCAGTATTTACTAAACAAAACGCTGAAATGTGCCATTGAGCTGGATAAAGAAAATCTTATTCCCAGTATTTATAAAATAAATGATATCGAAATTTTGCATTATTCAAATATTTAAAAGCTTTTTTTTCTTCTCATTTTTCTCATTCTTTGAAGTGTTTTACATATTTTTGAATATTTTGTCTGCAGTCATAAAAACACAGCACAAAAAATCATACACTTTTATTCGTCATCTTCTGAAGAAAAACATCAAGTCAAAAAGTAATTGAACAAATTTCGTTGCATTCGAACGATGTATCTTGAATAAAAGCTAAAATGTGCCATTCAGCTAGACCCAAGTTTTCCCATGGCCAGGTACTTTCGTATACCCAACTAGAAAGAAGAAAAAGTATTTTTGACATTTATCACGAGTCATGATAAAAAATGAACCGAACTTGAATCTCGATGTACAATTTTTTCGTAACCGAAATTAATTGTTAATAGTGTTTATGTTAAACAAATTAGTAAATATAACGCAGACAAAGTTATACATGCTTTCATTAAAAATAATATATTGAATTTCTTTAAGAATTTTCAATCGCGTTCATTATTTACCAATCAGCACACGATTGAAGCGACAGCAAGGATATATAACACCATGCCACTAATTTTGTTCCATAAAAATTTTAAGTACTTAACGATCTGCAGAAAATCTGAAAAAAAGTCAACCATTTTTAAGACGCTACAGACATTGCTATGAAATAATAAAATTATCGAAAGTTATTAATAAATTGTCTAAAAAAATAATCAGACGATTTTTTTGTCGCGTGAAATAAATTCGTTAATTTTATAAGATACTTTTGAAACATTTCAAAATTTTTTCTCTTCATTAAAATTCCTTTTTTCTAGTTTTTCCGGAAGCGGTGTTTGAGAAACTTTTCGTTCGACGCCTCATCAATTTCGTAATTATGATGTAGCATCTTTTTATAATAAACTGTAAAAAGTTCGTGACTTTTCATCAATTTTTTTTTTAATAAAAAAAAAACAAAAAAGGGAATGTTCTATAAAAAATTCTCATGCATTTAGAAAAATCTCCAAACTCATTTAGCGGGGGAAGTCATGTAAACGTACATTTTTTCAAGATTTTTTAATAAAGAAATGAAATAGTTTATTGAATTAACATAAAGCATATCTCAAAATATACGATGTAAGGTATATTGACAAATTTTTTTAGACTAAAATATTTCAAAATGGCGGCGCCATAGCTACTGAAAGTCGGCACCTCAGATTTGCGCCGTGCAGCCTACAGGTCTCAAATCTCAACTAAAATAAAAAAATTAAATATTTATTGTTAAAATACATTAATACGCTATGCATGACGGTGAGAAAAAAAAGAAATAAAAATAAAAAAATTAGGACCATTTTGAAAAAAAATCACTTATTTTTGTATATTTGTAAATGGTCCCAAATTTTTAATTTTTTTTCTCCGTCATGCAAAGCGTATTAATGTATTTTAATAATAAAAATTTAATTTTGATAGTGGGGGAAGTGGACCAATTGTTTGAATCCAGTCATCACGTTGAAGGTAATAAAAAAGAAAATTGAATACTGCATTTGAATTTAAAGTGATGTTGCAAAATTTATATTATTTCAATACAAACGTTGCTTTTTTTTTACAAATACACTACAATATAATAATATATACAATAGATGTTCAAGTTTTGTAGTGTAAATTTGTGATTTGTTGAGCATAATAATGCGCGTAGGCACCATTTCCGTTTCCGTTTAAAAAGAAGAAATTTATTTGGTAAAAAATCCGCATACGCTTACGAATTGATTGTTTTTGGTTACAAAAATGTTGCAAAAGTTTGTCTCAACGACGTTTTTTTTTTATATTATTTGGTCCTATCTTTAGAAATACTCCCACCTTAATACGTTTCGTTAATTGGTCATTATTCTTTAAGCAGCACTTTAATCTCAAATTAACTATAAATATTTTTTACCTTTTTTTTCGTCATGGTATATAAAAAAAAATGATCTATTATCCGAACACTAATTGAATTTAGAAATCATCTTTGATGAAATTTACAACTGCATTAATGACGTGCTGAGCTTAAAAATTACATATGTTTTGCATTTATACACGTGGAATTTTTTAAAATCATTCATTTGGCACTTGGTTTAATTTGCTTTTTTTTTAATTTTCTCCATGAATTCCACCAAAATATGGAATTCTTTAATCACACTTATAGTCTTCGCACAAGGACAACGATTGTCAATGTAAATTGTTACAAAATCGAGTGTAAATTGTATCGTAAAAATTGCAAAAATGACTTTTGGCGTATGAAAATTAAGTTGAATCACTAACGGTCATTTTGGAATTGTGACGCATTAAACCCCGTGCAGATTTATGCATACACATGAAGTTGGAAATGTTTGATGAAGTGATATCGCAAAGATTGTGTTGTGTAAACAATTGTTTTATATTTCAACAACATTTCGATGCTTTCCAATAATTCAAACTTCATATTGAATTACGTTGAAAAAGAGTAACTTTTCGACGTGGAATAAGCCCCTGAATACAACAAGAATACAACCTTCAGGAGCAATTAGCACTAAAAAGCTTTGTGCAATATCTTTTGTGCAGCTCTTATGAGAGGTGTTAGCGTCGAAAGCTCTGCGCAATTCTGAAGGAACGAATGCTCCAAGAGTTCCTCGGCAGTAGCTCTCTCATCGACTTCAACCGCGAGACAACTTTCCAAGAAATGTTGAAAGTTTGGACTGAGACTTTCCCAGCGAGGTACCGACGGTTTACCAATAGCGGCGATGAGATAGAGAGCTCTGAGCGGAGTTTCCTTCAGATAAGGAGGTTCCCCTTCGATCATTTCGATAGCCATAATTCCAAGAGACCAGATATCAACTTTTTTCCCATACCGTTTTCTCGTAACGACTTCTGGTGCCATCCAATACGGAGTGCCTACCATAGTCTGTCGTTTTTCATCACCATCGATATTAGCGCAAAATCCGAAATCGGTAACTTTGACAGCTCCGTTCATGCCCAACAAAACATTATCGCTTTTGACATCACGATGAATAATACCTTTTCCATGAAGAAAGCTGATAGCTTTGAGAACTTCTCTACAAACTGCGGCAATTTGTGCCTCTTTCATAACAGTTTCCGTCACCACATCCGTCAATGGTCCGCCTTGCAATAATTCCATCACGACCCAAAGATGCTCGTCCACAAGATAAGCGTCGAGAAAATTAACAAGATTAGGATGGCGAAATTCCTTGAGTACCTTTATCTCTGTAAGTATCAATTCTTTCTTAGGTTGTTTGGACATATCGATATCTTTGATTGCAACTTTTTGATTGTTCAGAGAATCTGTGGCTATGAAAACTGTGCCGGACGCACCGGCGCCAACTTCTTTGCTTCTAACAAATCTTTCATTCGGATCTCCGCACTGGCATATTCTTCCAAGCTCGTCGAAAACTTCCTCGTCGCTCAATCTTGCCACGTTTGTTTCCATCTTTCTTCTCAACACAGGACTCTCTGTTTCTTCGGACTGCTCCTCCTCACAATTTCTTTCTTCTTCGCAGGCAATTTCTACTTCCAATTGACAAGCGTCAAGATCTTCCAGCACTTCGGTAAGTGTCTTTTCTGCTCGTTCGATATATCTCCTTGGAGGAGGCTTCAATGGCTTGCTCATTTTTGGAGGTAATTCCGGCAGTCTGTGAATTTGACTATCAGTAGAACTAGCGGAGGTAGAACCGTCGCTTCCTCTTGATCCATATTTCTTCTTTGTTAATATCTTGTCTATTTCTTGCGACTCTTCCTCTATGAGATCTTCGGTGACAAAAGGTTTGAAGACTTCTTCCTGAGGTTTCCGCTTGATAGAATAGTTGTAAAATTTTATAGCTTGTAGGGCGGCGTGCGGATGCGAATCTTGTTCAGATTTAGTGATTTGAGTATTCAAAAGACGTATCCAAGGATCGGGAAGACCTTCCAATTGTCCGGTCTCTTGATTTTTACTAACGTGAAATTGATGGGAAACATTTGTAGGCAATCCTATTTCCCCCACGACTGCGTGATCCGTAGTCGTATTTTTGTTTTTCTTTGAGAAAAATTTTGATATGCTAAGACTCATTTTTGTACGAATCCCCGCCCTCGCGTCGGTACCTTTTGATTCTTTTTTTTTCTTATTCACTTTCCCCGTTTTAGACGCAAAACCTCTAAAAGAGGAACGTACGATTAAGAAATATATTGCAAATGGGCGTTACTCATCCCAGGGACAAGGAATATTTAATCGGCTTATTTTGATCTTTTTATTATCACTTCTTCTAATCTTTCTTATCATTTGTCCTTAAATATTACGATATTTCCGAAACTGCTATTATTTTCTCACGCCTACTCATTGCGATATTACACATATATTATGTTCTATAATCGTAATAAATGTTGGTCGAATTGTTGAGTTATTGAGGGTGGCTGTACACACTCGACCGAACGTCACACTGATTACACTTGTCCAACAAACGATTTCTTTTCACGCCCATGTGCTATTTTACCCATACCCGCACACGTGAACAGACGCTCGTTCGTACCTTTGTTTTTACGTCTGTATATGTATGTGTTAGTGTTTCGCGCACAGATTCGCACGCAATGAATAAAAACTAGACATTCGCACTGTTCGCACTGTTCGAAATCTCCAGGTACAATGCCTCACATATTTATTTCAAACCTAAATATAAAAATTATTTTCAGCAATGAGATTGAACCGATATGTTTATTGCAAATTATATTCAATAATTTCGTACGAATTTCTACATTTTGTACTATACAAAAAACCAATTACCGATTATGACAAATATTTTTTATTTCATACCATTGTTATTAACGTATAAAAAAGAACGATGCACTGCGTGGCTGTCTGTAGCCAGAATTTGCAAAACTCGTGTCCTGGTGAGTTTTATTTGTACTAGTTCATAATTTTTATCCAAGACAACGACGCTTTGGGTTGAAACTGGGAACTTTATTTCGGACCGAACTCTTATAACTTGAGTTTTCTTATCATTCATAGTTCATGAATTGGGGACTCGGCCGTCGGACCTGAAAGGCAGATGTGGTTCCGTGCTCCCACGATCACCTGAGAAGTTTTCCGTGTTTTTATCAAATTTTACAATAATCTACTACAAACAGTGATAAATAATAACTTAACAATAACAAATAACTAACAATGAACAACAAAAACTAAAAACAAAAATCTCAACGGCATTAATTAATATATTAAATAATAAAGTTAATAAAAGCTGAAAATTTCACGACTGGCCAATCCCATACAGGATGGATTGGAAGGATCTGATCAAATTCCTGATAAAAAAAATATTAAATAAAAATGTTTTCACAAAATCAAACAAATTAAAATATATTAACGAAATTTATCCTCATGTATCCCGCTTCTGTGAAAATAGAAGAACCAGGCATACATGCGGCATAAACGAGGAAAAAAAAACAATAACAAACATTGATATAAACAGCGATCGGATGGTGGGATAAAACAAAAGATGTGCTCGGTCTCGGTGTGCCTAGCGACTTGCCTGAGGCACTTATCTTTGTTTGTCTTCCTTACTATTAAATCTCGTGAAACTATAATCAAAATATAATAATCTTGAAACGAAATTTAAAAAAAGGGAAGCACACCAACCTTTTGAAATTCGACCCTTGGCCGACACGGGAAACCAGTGGCCAGACTAGTCTCACTGACGAAAGTCGGGGAACTAGTCAAATTGAAGAAGAAGAAGAAGAAGATAGTTCATGAATTCAGCACTTGGGCGATTTGGGCTGTTCGGAATTCTGTCAGCAAACCGGGAATTGCCGGGAATGTTGTGATCGATTGAATATAACTTTACAACAATTCCCTCTGCAAAGATACCTATAAAAGCAAAAATAATTGTTTCATAACTTGAGCTTTAATTAATTACGTACCTTGGTGAAATAACATGGTTAGTACATCACATATACGTTATTCCTGACATTTTGGAGGTTAGAAACCATAGGTTTGATTTGGTATGTTTCTGTGTATACTTTCAGTATTCGCTGATACACAAGACAGAAAATGCTCACGAGGATAGTATTTGGACTTGTGCTTGGGGCTGCCCGAAGAAGAAGAAAGAATCACAGCCCGATAATGAAGATTCGAGGTACACGCAAATGAAAATTCAGAATTTTGTGATAGTTATTTTTTTGAATTAAAAAATTCCTTTTAGAATTTTTTCAAAGATGTTGAAAATTCAGAGTGAAAAATTCTATTCAGCTTATTTTCAAAAATTTATTAAAGTTATCGTTTTTAAGGCTTTATAAAAAAATTCTTAGTTGAAACTCAATTGTTTTTTTCTTCAAAATTTATAGAAGTAATTGATATTGGGGCTTTATAAACAACAAATAAGAATTCAATTTTTAGAGATTCTATGCGATCCAATGATGAAGATGCTGTAGAATACATTGTGACAGGCTCAGTTGACGACAATGTCAAGGTGTGGGAACAGAAGGATGGTGGGTTGAAACTAAAGCACATTTTATCTGGACATTCCCTCGGCGTTGTTTCAGTCGCAGTGAGCTCGGATGGAAGCAGTAAGTTTCCAGAAATTTTCATTAAAAAAACGGAGTGGCTACTAGTAACTATTCGTCCGGAAAGTTATATATAGATATACTGTGGCGTATTCACCATCGTTCATCGTGGGGTGCTGCGTTGGATCAAACCACGCATGCGCACTAATGTGCGCACAAACATTCATTAGCGCGCAAACGGACAACGTCGTTGCGACATTGGTCAGAAAAATAATTTTCCTACAATCTGGTGCTATTTCGTGTTCGTGTTATTCAGTGATTTTACAAATAAAATAAAAATATTAAAATCAGTAGTGATATTTATATCAACGTATGAGCTTTATTAGCGTGTAGTTTCATTTCCGCGCAAACGGACAACGTCGTTGTGATGTTGGTCAGAAAAATAATTTTCGTGCGATCCAGTGCTATTTTGTGTCCGTGTTATTCAGTGATTTTACAAATAAAATGAAAATACTAAAATCAGTGGTGATATTAATATCAACATGTAAGTATTTTTTAAATTATAAATTGATTAAACGTTAGTCATATTTGTACGACTAACCGTTTTCGGCTTTTCAACCTTAAATTTGCGTATAAACACGTGTTCCAGATTGGACGGCGGTTCTACAACTCGCATAAGGAGGAAAAAATTGGCTTTTCGTGACTCACAGTGATGTGTAAGTTTTTCACAATTATTTATGTATTATTTATTAAGAATGCCTTATTTAGCTGGTCTTTTTTTCATTTTTCTCTTCGTTTTTTGATAACAAAAAGAATAGTATATGATGAAGTCGCATTTGGTGAATATTTGATTGCAAAAACTATAAAACGAAAAAAAAGTTTGCAAAAAATCACCAGAAGTTTTTTACTAAAAGAATTGGGGTTGTTTTCGACTCTGTTGTAGGGGTCTAGGGTTAAATAATATAATTATAATATAAAATTAATATTTACACAAGCATTTATAATTAATTAGCTTCATCGTCGAGTTCCAATGTAAATTCGAATCCATCTGAAGACGGACTGGAATCCTGTTCGGATCTCAGCGATTTCGAGGGACCATCGACAAGTAAAAAAATCTTCCAAATCAACATCCTGCGCTAAGGCTCCATCGCGAGAAAAAAAATCAGAACCCGTCATTCCGCTGATTGTTGGAGCTGAGTTCGATTCGATTGCTCAACTCAAAGCGTCGATTTTAGTTTTTCAAAAGAAAATCAATTGTGTTTTTTATAAACGTGATGGTACAACTATTGAACAGAGCAGAAGGAAAGGTATTTCAAGACCACTCAATGCCAATTTGAGATACTATTAGTTGAAGTACGCTTGCATCCATGGAGGAAAAAAATTCAAATTGTTGTCAAGAGGTACTCGATTATCATCGTAAGTTTCAATAGTTATTGACATTAAAACACATTTCTCATGGTTTTAATTTGCATATATATTTCAAAATTTCATTTGTTTAAGACATTTCAAAAGCGGTGTCCGGCTACTTTATCTTTCATCTGCAGCAGTGATGGAAAAAAATTGGTGGAAAAAAAAACACAAATGGACAACAACCATAATCACATCTGTCCAAAGGTATTGAAAGTTTTTTTTGTGTCTTATAACACATTCTTTTTAAAAGCTTACATACACCTAGAGAGATTCGTAAAATCTATTTTTTCAACAACTTTGAGTCGATGACATTCCACAAGTATGAAAAAAATTCGCTCTCAGTTATAATAGTTCTTGATTCAAATATGTTGAAATGCATTTTCCTCAATATTTTATTTCTATAAATGCCATTTTCTCAAAACCAAATAAATAATATATGGTTTTGATATTTATATATTATTGCACCAGGGGGTTTGCACCTGGTCATTACACTATTTTCACGAATTTTAAAATTTTTTCTAATTTCTAAATGAATAATGTATGGTATTGAATTCTATATATTATTCAAACCTAGGCGTTTTCAAACCTAGGGGGTTTGCACCTGGTCATTATACTACTTTCACGAATTTTCAAATTTTTTCTAATTTTTAAATAAATAATATATGGTTTTAAATTTTATTATTTAAACCTCGGCGTTTTCAAACTTAGGGGGTTTTCACTGGTCTTTATATTATTTTCACGAATTTTCAAATTGTTTCTAATTTCCAAATAAATAATATATTGTTTTGGATTTTATATATTATTCAAACTTGGGCGTTTTCAAACCTAGGGTGGTTAAGGCGGAAATACATGAAAATACTATTTCAAACCTAGGGTAATGTATGGTTTGAAACGATAGAAAATTGAAACCTTATGCAATTCAAACTTAGGGTGGTTCAAACCTAGGGTGGTAGAGACCTTAAATATATGGAAATACTATTTGCATTTGGTCATATACTATTTGGAACTTAGTCATATATGGTATAAAACCATATACGGTTGAAACCTAGGGTGATGACACCTTTAATACATGGAAATACTATTTGCATTTGGTCATATATTACTCGAACTTTGTCATATACTATTAGAACTTGGTCATATATGGTTTAAAACCATATACAATTCAAACCTAAGGTGGTGAGATCTTTAATACATGGAAATACTATTTGCACTTAATCATATACTATTTCAACTTAGTCATATATGGTTTAAAACCATATACGATTCAAACCTAGGGTGGTAAGACCTTTCATGGAAATACTGTTTGCATGTGGTCATATACTATTCGAACTTGGACTTATACTATCAGAACTTGATCATATATGGTTTAAAACCATATACAATTCAAACCTAGGGTGGTGAGACCTTTAATACATGGAAATATTATTTGCACTTGGTCATATACTATTTGAACTTAGTCATATATGGTTTAAAACCATATACGATTCAAACCTAGGGTGGTGAGACCTTTAATACATGGAAATACTATTTGCACTTGGTCATATACTATTCGAACTTGGTCATATATTATTAGAACTTGGTCATATATGGTTTAAAACCATATACAATTCAAACTTAGGGTCGTGAGACCTTTAATACATGGAAATACTATTTGCACTTGTCATGTACTGTTTGAACTTAGTCATATATGGTTTAAAACCGTATACTATTCAAACCTAGGGCGGTTCCAACTTAGGGTGGTGAGACCTTTAATACATGGAAATGCTATTTGTACTTGGTCATATACTATTTGAACTTAGTCATATATGGTTTAAAACCGTATACTATTCAAACCTAGGGTGGTTCCAACTTCGGGTGGTGAGACCTTTAATACATGGAAATACTATTTGTACTTGGTCATATACTATTTGAACTTAGTCATATATGGTTTAAAACCATATACGATTCAAACCTAGGGTGGTTCAAACCTAGGGTGGTGAGACCTATAATACATGGAAATACTATTTGCATTTAGTCATATACTATTTGAACTTGGTCATATATTATTAGAACTTGGTCATATATGGTTTTATTTCACATACAATTCAAACCTAGGGTGGTGAGACCTTTATTACATGAAAATACTATCTGCACTTGGTCATATACTATTTGAACTTAGTTATATATTGTTTAAAACCGTATACGATTCAAACCTAGGGTGGTGAGACCTTTAATACATGAAAATACTATTTGCACTTGGTCATATACTATTTGAACTTAGTCATATATGGTTTAAAACCATATACGATTCAAACCTAGGGTGGTGAGACCTTTAATACATGGAAATACTATTTGCACTTGGTCATATACTATTTGAACTTGGCCATATATTATTAGAATTTGGTCATATATGGTTTTAAATCATATACAATTTAAACTTAGGGTCGTGAGACCTTTAATACATGGAAATACTATTTGCACTTGGTCATATATTATTTGAACTTAGTCATATATGGTTTAAAACCGTATACTATTCAAACCTAGGGTGGGTCAAACTTAGGGTGGTGAGACCTTTAATACACGGAAATACTATTTGTACTTGGTCATTTACTATTTGAACTTAGTCATATATGGTTTAAAACCATATACGATTCAAATCTAGGGTGGTGAGACCTTTAATACATGGAAGTACTATTTGCACTTAGTCATATACTATTTGAACTTGGTCATATATTATTAGAACTTGGTCATATACATATATGGTTTGAAACCATATACAATTCAAACCTAGGCTGGTTCAAGCCTAGGGTGGTAGAGACCTTAAATACACGAAAATACTATTTAAAACCTAGGGTAGTTCAAACTTAAGGTGGTTAAGACAGTAAATACATGGAAATACTATTTACATTGTAAATTACTCTTTACTACTTATAATTCTTTTTATTGTGTATGTGCGCACACGCGTGTGTGTGTGGGTGTCTTTTGGTATCCACTCACCACCTGCTATACCTAATATCTGTACTACTAAATATTGCCACTTTTTTAGTTATTTTTTCACATTTGAAGACTTCCCCCTCCTTAATATTACATGGGATACCATTTTTTAATGATAAAAAACGTTACAAAAAAATTTGAAGCAGTTTTGAGTTTGAGCTGTTCGACGTAATTATCAAATGTTTGAGAAAATCAAAAATCATGGTTCCTCCATTATTTTCTGAGCTTTTGAGTTTTATAGATAATCGTAATTCTTGTCAAATTAGCACAAAGTTCTTTCAATGGCAATTTTTTTATTGGCAATGGGAAATAATGATTTTTGGCTTCTATAAGTGTACGTACTCTTATAAGAAAGTCTATTTACATTTATACCAGTTTTTTTTGTTTTTCGCCACTATTAACAATTTTTTTATTTTCTTCTAGAAATTATATGATTTCTTGCCTCAAGTTCGAGGCATGACAGCAAACGAAAAGACACAAGTCAAAGAGTTGTTAAGTCCCGGCGCAAACAAAAAATTTGTCAAACAAAAAGTAGTCAAAGACTTTGACAAGCAAATCTTGTTGAAAGATTTGTCAAACATCATGGCACGCCAAGGAGGCCAGAATAATTTAAAAAATACGATTGAAAAACTTGAAAAAGAATTTGGTACGTATAAACATGATTAATTATTACAATTGATGTTCAGTGAGTTTTCGATTAACGGAATTATGTTCAGAAATATTTATTTTTAAATATTTTGTTATTTTTTAAGAGCTGAGTGCCATATATTTGAAGAAAACGGGGAAATGAAGGGTCTTTTTTCGCAACGATGGAAATGAAACAAGCCATTTTAGCATATCCCAAATTTTTGGGTATCGATGGAACGTTTAAGTTGCTTGATATTCGGTCTCCTGTCTACCTTATGGTCGTAGAGGATTCAGAGGGAAGCACCGAAATCGTTGCTGTATGCATCCTTGTTAACGAAGATGAAGAAAGTATGATCTGGCTTCTCCAAACGTTCAAAAAAATACATCCATCTTGGTCTGAAACTAAATGTGTTATGGCAGATAAGGATTTACTTGAGAGGAGAATCATCAAAAAAGAATTCGAATCTGCTCACGTCTTGATTTGTATCTTTCACGCGCTGAGGACGTTCAACAGAGAAGTAAGTTGCGAAAAGCTGCCGATCACACCAGAACAACGGGATGCGGCGAAAGATTTCTTCCAGAAAATGCTCTACTCCTCGACTGAATCAGAGTACATGCGCTTCTACGAGGAATTCAAGAAGTTGCCATCAGCAATCTTCAACTATTTCAACAAGAATTGGCACGCGATTCGTAACGAATGGACGTTGAGCACGAATTTTATGCAGAGCACGTTCTTGAACACAACGAATAACAGGATCGAATCGTTGAATGCGAAGATCAAGAGCGTTGTCAAGCTATATAGTATTTTGGAAGAATTCATCGAAAGCAGCTTCTTTGTCTTAGTGGCCTGCTTAAATTCTGAACGTGATTTTAAGGCTGCATTCAATTACCAGAAAACTTTGGTCTTGTCATACGAAAAAGACAGCGCAGAATGGTTTTATGGCCGCTATCTTACGCGATTTGCATTTAACTTCGTTGTTGCAATATTGCCGCGGTGCAGGAGCGAAATCGAATTACGCGGCAGACGGAACCACAGGCGTCGGTCTGAAATGCCTGCCTGTTACGCGCATGCGCATCCTTTATTATTATTCTTCTTCTTTTGCACGCTACATTACACATGTCGTGTTTTTTCCTTGACAACTCTTTCCCTTTTGTTTTTCTTTGAATAAATATAATTAGCAGCGTACTACTCAGTGTTCGGATTACGTTATTTCTCACTCCATCACATCTAACATCGCAGGCTCCTTGAGGATCAGAGCGATATATTTACAACAGGTTATGGGCCCAGGTCACCACGTCGAAAAATCGAAATCATGGCCGAAGCGACGCGTGTGTCGATTACAAAATTAAACAGTGATAACTACCAGGTATGGAAACTTAAAATGGAATTGCTCTTGATCAAAGAGGACTTATGGGACATTGTGATTGACGATCCACCTGCAAATCCGACTCAAGTGTGGGTGAAAAATGATAACAAGGCCCGTGTAACGATCGGCCTTTTGGTAGATGACAATCAACTAATCTAAGTGCGGCAAGCAATGACGGCAAAGGAAGCATGGGATTCGTTGAAAGCTTATCATGAGAAATCAAGTCAAAAGAGCATTACTCTATAAGGCAGGACGTGAAAAATTGGAGGTGAGACATTACGACGCAAAAACAGCATTCCTCAATGGAGAATTGCAAGAGACTATATACATGCGTCAGCCCAAGGGTTTTGAGCACAAGGGTAAGGTATGCAAGCTCAACAAAAGTATATACGGGCTGAAACAATCGGCAAGATCGTGGAACGAAAAACTAACCAATACACTAAAACACCTTGGATTCGAGCAAGCGGTAGCCGATCCGTGCCTTTATTGGAAAACGGAAAACGAAGCTTACATATTTCTCACTGTATATGTGGACGATATACTAATCGCCAGCGATCCGATCGTATCAATAGATTGCACCGAACAGGCGCTTGCTAAATCGTTCGACATTGTCGAACTAGGGAAAATAAAATAATATGCCGAACTGGGCGTACGAAAAGACAACGAAGGCTACTTTTACATCAACCAGGAAAAATATATACAACAGATATTGAGTAGCGCTGGATTAATGGACGCGAAACCATCAAGCACACCTATCGACCCGGGTTATCATCGGCTCGACAGAGGTAAACCACTTGACAACAACGTACTATACCAAAAATTGATCGGTGAGTTATTGTACGTAGCCATTAAGTCAACGCCCGACATAGCAGCGGCAGTGAACATATTGTCACAGCATACAACATCACCTACACAAACCGACTGGATTGAGGTGAAAACAATTGTTAGATACCTCAAAGGCACCGCAAAATGCCAATTAAAGCTCGGACCGATCGAAGAAGGAACACAACGAAATCTTATCGGCTACGCAGACGCAGACTGGGCGGAGGAAAAGGAGGAGCGAAAATCAAACAGCGGCTACGTTTTTCTTTTAAACGGAGCAGCAATCTCATGGTGCTGTAGAAACCAATCCTGTACAGTCCTATCAAGCTCCGAGGCGAAAATAATCGCACTGTCAGAAGCATGTCAAGAGGCCCTCTGGTTGAAGTTACTACTTCCGGATATTAAGGAAATACCACAGGGACCAATAGAAATCCTTGAAGACAACCAAAGCTGCATAAACTACGTCATTAATAGGAAATATAGCAATCGATTAAAACACATGGATGTCAAACACCGTTTTGTAAGAGACGTGTACAAGAAAGGTCAAGTCATCATACGTTATTGCCCCACGGAGAACATGATAGCAAACATGTTAACCAAACCACTTGGAGGAATAAGGATTAGGAAGCTAAGAGAATCAATTGGACTACAGAACTGGGAGATCAATTAATTAGAGCATGCCACCGTCGAAGAGGAGTGTTGCGATATTGCGACGGTGCAGGAGCGAAATCGAATTACGCGGCAGACGGAACCACAGGCGTCTGTCTGAAATGCCTGCCTGTTACGCGTATGCGCATCCTTTATTATTATTATTCTTCTTCTGCACGCTACATTACACATGTCGTGTTTTTTCTTTGAAAACTCTTTCCCTTTTGTTTTTCTTTGAATAAATATAATTAGCAGCGTTAGCTCAGTGTTCGGATTACGTTATTTCTCACTCCATCACATCTGACATCGCAGGCTCCCTGAGGATCGGTGCGATATATTTACAACATTCGTGAAACGGGAACTGAATAGTTTCAGACGCGGAAAGCTAATCTTCACTGAACGGAACGATGATCGATTTGAATTTCAATTAGGCGGGTCTACGGTCGTTGCGTCCCAAAAGTCTTGCGAATGCCCTTCGTTTTCGTCAATGATGTTGCCGTGCCGGTTGCTATTAAACTATAATCGATCTATGCTTTGTAGCCATTTCATGCGTAATCCGTTTTTCATTTTTCAATACTTTTTTTCTAGCCATACATTTATCGTAAAAGAAAGATTAGGCTACGATCTTTTCGACCCCAGTATTTGCAGTCGTCGCTGGACCCAGTAATATTATTGCGACACAACGAGTTTTCTGCAACGAAACAATGGAAGATGAAAATGTTCCCACGACAACAATTTCTTCGAAGCTTCCGAAACGCTGTGTTTCTACTGAAAATCAACGGTTTCGAACGATTCGTAGTATAACTGATCAACTTAATAATCTCGGTAGCGAAGTTACTGGGAATGTCTTCCTCGAACGAATTCAGCTGTTGGATGAGATACGAAAAGCCTGGGTTGAGAATCGCGAAGTCCGAATTTCGTCGGTGTCGACGCAAACAGTTCCGGCAATAGTTACAAGAACTCCAATATCGTCTAGTCTCCGAATTGATTTCAACTTTGATGACGTTTTCAACGCCGTTTTGGACGAAGATTTACTTTTGGATGAAATCGATGAAAATCGTAATTCGGTCAAGCAAAGCAATGAGCGTGGAGTTTCGGGTAGCTTCAATACTGGGAAAAAATCTGACAATTTATTCGATAGGATAGCTCATTTTTCAAACAAGGCATCTCGTCTGGAAAATCAAAAACTCGGCGAAGAAAAAAATACAAAAACTGATACGATAGAAACTGATAAGACCCTGTGAGTCACGATAAATCCCGAAAAAATTACATGCATGGCGGAAGTTGGTATGAGTTGCCCCAATCCAAACCTTGACCTACGAAACATAAGGGTTCCTTGTGCGGTGAAGCGTAGAAGGCGTCTGAAAGGATCTCAGAAAACAGTCATTGGTCTTCCCAAAAAACGCCGGTTGCGTGCAGAAACTCGAAAACTGCTGTTTCTGAAGCTGAGGCCTGATGAAAGAACCATTGTGATACTAAAGTGGCTGGTCGATGAAAAATCTGCATTGTCTGCCGTTCATCAAGGCGTACACATCCAGGAGGAATCTGTTGAGACGAGGCCAGATGAAATTTCCGATTCCATTGTCGACGAAGATGCCAACGTTGAATCAATCAGAATATACTTTTCCGAAGATGCATGGAAAGTTGTTGAACAGATTTTAAAATACAAAAAAGATAACGGTGTTTTTTTATGCGCTACATGCACTGTCGATTTAGAGACGACTGTCGATGACGAAACCGATTTATCGAATCGTAAATTTTCAGTACGCTGTGATTATTGCTTTTCATGGTATCATTTGTCATGCCCTTTATTGAAAAAGTCTCCTAAAATGAAAATATGGAAGTGCAGCAAATGCTAACTAAAGTTTGATTCATCTATCGTTATTTGTAAAGAGTACGGAGCCGTTCTTTTCCAATAGGAATAATTTAATAAGGAATAGGAATTTTCCAATAGTTATAAGCAATAGCTTATAACTCGTTTCTAAGCTAATTATCTAAGTTGTGGTAATTATCTGTTCTTAAAACTAAGAAATTTTTTTTCCCGAAACATTGTGATCAAATATTGTTATTTTAATTATTTTGAATAAAGTCAAAGTTTATAATCTTTCGACTATTTAATGATGATTTGAAATTCCTCTATGATTTATGTCTATTTCAGCAAAGAGACTACTAAAAATCTTAAAAATGTGAATGGTATTCGAAGAAATCTAAAACACGTTAGTTGATGCTCTTTCGTGATCGCCGGACGACTAACGTGGTCTTGTTCATCTGGACGCATTCATAAATGATCTGAGAATGTTTATCCGCAAGGCTTGCTTATTCGTCCGGATATGCCTGGCAGTATGCTCTTTCTTAATCGTCGGACGACTAACGTGTTCTTGTTGGTCCGGACACATTTGCAAACCATCTGAGAATTTATATCCGGACGAGCAAGGCTCGCTTATTCGTCCGGACATATTCGCAAACGATCTGAGAGTTTACATCCGGACCAGCAAGGCTCGCTTATTCGTCCGGACACATTCGCAAATGATCTAAGAGTTTATATCCGGACGAGCAAGGCTCGCTTATTCGTCCGGACACATTCGCAAACAATCTGAGATCTTATATCCGGACGAGCAAGGCTCGCTTATTCGTCCGGACACATTCGTAAACGATCTGAGAGTTTATATCCGGACGAGCAAGGCTCGCTTATTCGTCCGGAAACATTCGCAAACGATCTGAGAATTTATATCCGGATGAGCAAGGCTCGCTTATTCATCCGGACACATTCGCAAACGATCTGAGAGTTTATATCCGGACGAGCAAGGCTCGCTTATTCGTCTGGACACATTCGCAAACGATCTGAGAATTTAAATCCGGACGAGCAATGCTCTTTTATTCATCCGGACACATTCGCAAACGATCTGAGAGTTTATATCCGGGCGAGCAAGGCTCACTTATTCGTCCGGACACATTCTCAAACGATCTGAGAGTTTATATCCGGACGAGCAAGGCTCGCTTATTCGTCCGGACCCATTCGCAAACGATCTGAGAGTTTATATCCGGACGAGCAAGGCTCGCTTATTCATCCGGATATGTTCGGATGTTTGTTTATTCATGATCATCTGATAACTATTTTCTTCTTGTTTTAAGGGGTTAGGTACAGAGGCAAGGATACAACTCTATTCTTTATATCTCTATTCTTAAATAACTCTATGCTGCACATCTCTATTCCTCTACATCTCTATTCTTAAATATCTCTATTCTGAATAACTCTGTGGTTAATTAAACTGTATTCGTAAATAACTCCATTTTTAAATATCTCTATGCGTAATTATCTCTATTCCTGAACATCTCTATGCTTAAATATCTCTATTCGTAAATATCTCTTATCTCCTACATCTCTATTCTTATATATCTCTATTCTTAAATATGGTTAAAGACAACTCTATTCTGATACATCTCTATTCCAACTCATCTCCATTCCAAGACATCTCTATGCTTGATAAAAATAATTGAGAATCAAGCTGTATATTATGATAAATTATTGGCGGTCGAAATAGTAGAGCGAATAAAATTTTATAGGCTGATCGACTAAGAAATTGAACTCTCAGATCTTGGCATAACTATTACATGTTTTTGTAAAATTTAAATTATTTAATTGAATATTATTATGTATTTTAATGATCATAGTAATTGCATTTGAAGAGACAGAATCAATGTTTCGGCGGTATTTCGACCTGTTCATAGAATCATAGAATCATAGCGTGGTGAGTATCGATACTCGAGATTTTGCATTAACTCACCACATTATGATTCTATGATTCTATGAACAGGTCGAAATACCGCCGAAACATTGATTCTGTCTCTTCAAATGCAATTGCTATGATCATTAAAATACATAATAATATTCAATTAAATAATTTAAATTTTACAAAAACATGTAATAGTTATGCCAAGATCTGAGAGTTCAATTTCTTAGTCGATCAGCCTATAAAATTTTATTCGCTCTACTATTTCGACCGCCGATAATTTATCATAATATACAGCTTGATTCTCAATTATTTTTATCAAGCATAGAGATGTCTTGGAATGGAGATGAGTTGGAATAGAGATGTATCAGAATAGAGTTGTCTTTAACCATATTTAAGAATAGAGATATATATAAGAATAGAGATGTAGGAGATAAGAGATATTTACGAATAGAGATATTTAAGCATAGAGATGTTCAGGAATAGAGATAATTACGCATAGAGATATTTAAGAATGGAGTTATTTACGAATACAGTTTAATTAACCACAGAGTTATTCAGAATAGAGATATTTAAGAATAGAGATGTAGAGGAATAGAGATGTGCAGCATAGAGTTATTTAAGAATAGAGATATAAAGAATAGAGTTGTATCCCTGCCGGTACAGTTGTAAGAAGCAAAAAACGCTTTTTTTGACATTTTTTTTTTTAAATATGTTATGGCCGAGCCATTTATTATAAATTATTTTTAAATAGTTTAAGGTATACTAGTTAATATAACATTGGTATAAATTTCCAAATGTTCCATACGAATCGCTTCCTCTTGCGAAATCGAATTCTTTTCAATGTACGAATTTAACGCCTTTTTACGATTGCGAAACGCATTTCCCACGAAACTTCTGCGAACTTCAGTTCCTTCACCTTTGAGGAATTTGCAACGAATTGCAAACGACATGAACAATCCATTGCGAAAACCCGAAACGATTCTCGCTCCCTTAGACCAACTCACTATTTTTGCACACGAAATTGCCCAACCACCTAACTTCTTACGCTGCAATTTCCTAATATCGGAGGCATCGACGAGGAAGTGGCAACCAAAAATCTTCAGTCCTTCGCTAATCTTCGGTCTAAGCGGAGCTCCTCTAGGTACTCAATACCTTGAGTTCGAGTCTTGTTCCGTGCCCTTGCAAGATTGTTCAGAGTACGCGTCTTCGATTCTTCGCGATCAAGCATCACTGCTCGAGGGCTAGTGAGGCACTGAGGTGCAGCGTTTCAATACATCTTGAAGGCTAATAAGAACTCATTACCACTTAATTATATACTTGTCCATTCAATCATCAACGAAAATTATAATCAACCTAATAAATTCAAATATATTAATTCGATCAATCAATTCAAAATTATCGAGTGTACTGCGCGATTTGTGTACGTGAGTGTGCCGACTACACTGTCTTCGAGGAGACCCGCAACGCTCAGCATCAGCACGTCTCAAATTACACCAGTACATCGACCTGTAAGTTCAAACTGTATCACCTTTTATTATTATGTACAAATTACGACTATTGTAAGCGAGAGGAAGTAAACTGCGATCTTGTTCGATTGTAACCTATAAATCTCCAATTTCTATCCAAGAATAAATTTGTTATTTCGGAAATCAACTTATTGTTTATATAATTCTTACCTACATTAATTTTCCTTAATTTCCATATATAATCGGCCGTAATAGGTGCGCCTAGCGCTTTGATAGCTATTCCGAACATTTATCATTTAATTCATTATTTATTTAATCTATTTATTTATTTGTTTATCTGAGAGTGATTTGAAACGTGAAATACTTTTCTTAGTTGTGATTTTCACTCATCCCGCTCGTTCACACGTTCGGGCATAACAAATACTAGTTTTATTATTTGACGAGCCATGATTGGTAGTTCGAATAATAGACATTTGAAGAAGTTTTAATAATTTTTTATGCAAAAATATTGATAAATAATTGAGTTACAGCAACTCTCCCAAAGGTAAAAAAAAAGTTGCTGTGCGGTGTGCAGCAGAACTCATGACTGGATTATCTGAAACAAAAAACCCGGTGAGGTTAATTAAAAAACAATATTTCTGTGTACTTGATCGAAGCATTTTGCCAAAATGTAATTTTTGACAAAATAGCGGATGTTGGAAGCGAAAACTTTTTTTTCGTTAAAAAAATCGCTTATTGTCGGCTCTAAAAAAAAATTCATCAATCAAAATATCCTTCGATCAAGTACACCACAATTATGTTAAAAATAACTGGTTAAACTTTGGTAGCGATTGGTTGATCCGTTCTAGAGATATTTTGCACATCGGCTTTGTAAACGTTGTTTCGAGAAAAACGCGTTTAAATTTTTGACTACGATTTACATATATATAAAAAATTTATTTTGCAACTTACATCGAGTTATCCACTCCAGGACCATAAAGTGAACCTTCCTCTTCAACAGAAGCTTCATGGGAAGCGATTTGGCTCTGTCTTCGAAGCATTCTTGCCTCTCGAGTGTTTCGTTGTGCATGAACGTTGCGCAGCCGAGTCTTCTCTAAATCAGTTTTAGCGACGTATTGATGGGCGTTCGGTCCACTGGTAATCCCAAATCCATCCAACATTGCGAGAAGGCCATATTTATCTTCATTAAATTGACAGGTAGCAACGTAGACTGCAATATTGACCGCAATTGTACTAGCAGGTAGATGTTTTGGCATTACTTTCCAAGCGTTCTGATTGTAGCTCTCGTTGCTGTTCTGAGTGTAACCTCCTAAACATCTTTCCAATAATTCGTCCTTTGTCAGATCTTCGTAAATCGGTTTAATTGCAGTCATCACGTCACTTGGCTAAGATTTACAGCTGTGCTTGAAGGATTTTTCTTCATTCTTCGCTTTAGCACGCTGATACTCGCACCATGAATTTTCACCTTCTGGGCATTTTTCGTATTATGGATTTTCGTCGGTTGAACTGTAGTGAAAGAACGTAGCCCAAATAGCGTCTTTCATACTTTGAACAGAAGTAGATTTACAGTTGTCACGTATGGCTTTTCCGTAATAAACAGCTAATTTATCGATTCGAGTCGCGGTAAGCCTACCTTTGCCGCCAAGGCCTTTCGGCTGTGTTGCGACCTTTTTTTGCTGTTTTGCTTTACTTTTGCCTTTTACACACTTTACGCTTTCGGCAACTTTCGCAACTTTAACAATTTTTCTACTTTTCTAATCCCTAAGAGCGCGGTTACAATAGCCGCAGCTGCGTACCTGCTTCAAAGCCTTTGTTGACGCCTTCGGTTAAAGTTGTATAACTCCGTAAGTTATGCTCCGATTTACATGAAATTTTGACACAGAATTTTTGAAATATTATACTTTTAGAAAAAGTAAAAAAAATCGATTTTTTCCAAATGACAACTGTACCTAACCCGTTAAAACTGTAAAAGTAACTCTCATCCGTAAGAATACGTGTTTGCTATTCATCCGGAATAATGGGATTTTTGGACGTATTTTTGAGATTTCAAATAAAATTATCGTCATTTTGTAGAAATCCGAAGTGGAGAACACATAACCTCCTTTTCAATTAATTTTCGGGCGAATAATATATGCGTATTCGTCCGACTAGCCGGACGAGTAGCCACAGCTTAAAAAAAAAAAAACAACAAAAGTTTTTGTAAAATAAAATATCTATTTGATGTTCCAAAGAATTTATATATAAATATTGTGATATCAGAAATAAAAGCAACTCAAAATTTTTTGAAAATTGAGACAAATATATTGTTTATAATTCGTTAAGAAAAAGTTATTCAATTGAAGGCTCACAAAATTTGAAAATAAAAGTAATAATTGTTCTCTGATAATTCAAACTTCGATAACCTTTTAAAGTTTAACTTTTGACTAATTTCAAGAATGCGCTTCGAGTTCCTTGGACTCCAGCCTTAGACTATGGAATCTGGAAACAGGAGAGAAAATATCGAGCATCGAAGTTGGTCCAGTAGACATTTGGACTGTGGTATTTTCACCCGACGATCAGTCTATAGTGTCTGGTAGTCATGCAGGGAAAATACATATGTACAGTACAGAGACTGGAAAACAACAACAGACTTTGGACACGAGAGGTGGAAAGTTTACACTCAGCGTTGCTTATGTGAGTTCAAATTTTTTTAAATATTCAATTGATTGAAATTTATTTCTTCAGAGGCAATTTTTTTTATATTGCAACTTTTAATTTATCTTTTGACAAATTGTAAATACGAGGGCACCAAAACGTATTTTTCTCTCAAGGGCTTACATGTATCCAGAGAGGCTAGAATAGGGTTCTTATTTATCATTTTTTTATAACAAAAAAAAATTCTATTCCAAGAACTTTCTGTTTATCTGAAAAGACATTGTTGTCTATGAAATTGAAAAATTTTATCGAAAAAAAAAAACATCCGTAACGTTGACAAAACGAACGAGTCGTTGTCATAGCCAAATGTTTTTTAAGCATTTTCCGCAAAATGGCAGCGGTCTGAATCGAGAAATCGGGATTTCGTCTAAAAAATTGTTCATTTTTTATTTATAAAATAAAACTATGACGTTGAAGAAAGATTCTATCAAAAATTAAATGATTGTGTACCGAATATCATTCAAATCGATCTTTTAGTTTTCAAGATACGATGATTACCGTTTAAAAAAAAACTATTTTGCGAACAACGCACATTAGAAGGTTTAAGCTTCTTTCAAATTGCGATAAAAAATTCTTTTGCTATTTGCCAGATGTCATCGATTCATGAAAAATGTTTGTAAGTCATATATAAAAAACGACACTATTGAATAACAACACTTTTGATAAATCAAATTTCATGGTGCTCAAGGTGTATTTCATTCCACGCCAAATCGACCTACGTTAGACCCTTCCATTCTTTGATTTGGCTGAAAATTTTATATGTTGTGTGACCCATTGAAAGAAGCTTTCTTGATTTTTTTCAGATTTTTTGTCCGTACACTTGTGAGATATGATTTTTTTAAATTCAATGTTTTTTCTTCAAATGATTCTAACTCTCTCAAAAATCGATCAAATTGAACATTTTTTTTAGAAAGGTTGGTTTTTTACCGTACTGTTAAAAAAAATACGAAAGAATAATTAATATTTGTATTCCGTATTTTTTCTCAATTTAAAGCAAAAAAAACATTGGTTTTAAGATGTTTGCCCATTTCAATTTTTTTCAAAAAATTCACAAAAAAACGTTGACCAATTATATGATTTTTGAAACCAGTTTCATCGTGGGCAAATTTTCCCTTATATTTTTTTTCTTATTTTGAAAAAAAATTTCATTTTTTTTCAGTCAATTTGGACCAAATCGAACTATTTTTTCGATATTTTGTTTTACACCAACATTTCTAATATAAAAAAGTCCTATTTGGTACGAATTGACTAAAAAAAATGAACATTTTTTTGAATCTAAGAAAAGAAATATGAAAAAATACATCTCCAGGATGGGACTAGTCTCAAAAATCATTTAATTGGTTAAGGTTTTTTTTGTGATTTTGTTGAAATAAATCAAATGTCCAACATCATAAATTTAATGACTTTTTGCTTAAACATTGAAAACAATATAGGGAACGATTTTCAATCATTATTTCGTAATTTTTTCCAAGTCTGGTAAAAACCTACATCAAAAATAAAAGTTCATTTTGTTCGAAATTGACTGAAAAAAATGAATTTTTTTTTGAAAATAAAAAAAAAATGTAACGAAAAATCTGCCCATGATGAAACTGGTTTCAAAAATCATATAATTGGTCAACGTTTTTTTGTGAATTTTTCGAAAAAATTGAAATGGGCAAAAATCTTAAAACCAATGATTTTTTGCTTTAAATTGAAAAAAAAATACGGAATACAAATATTAATTATTCTTTTGTATTTTTTTTCTAACAGTACGGTGAAAATCCAACCTTTCTAAAAAAAAATGTTCGATTTGGTCGATTTTTGAGAGAGTTACAGTCATTTGATAAAAAAACATCGAATTTTGAAAAAAATCGTATCTCACAAGTGTATGGACAATAAAATCTGAAAAAAATCAAGAGAGCTTCTTTCAATGGGTCATACAACACATAAAGTTTTCAGCCAAATCAAAGAATGGAAGTGTCTGACGTAGGTCGATTTGACGTGAAATGCTCCATATACATTAGGGTGGTTCAAAAAAATCGATATTTTTTTTTTCGCGAGCCGCAAAGGAGATTATTAATACATTATAAAAAAAACTAATTTTTGCAAAATTTGAGTAGCCTAAAAAATTTTTTAGGTTGTGCTCAAGCGACTTTTTGGCATATTAAAATATTTTTTGTTGATAATCTCGGCATGAAAATTCTTTTGTTTATTCTTATAGCAGGAATTGTCAGTATTTGATGAAAGTATTATTCGTTCAAAATTTGGACGCTCTGAAAAAATTTTAACAGCTGCCTCAAATAATTTTTTCACATTTTTTTTTCAATTTTCGGCTAAAAATCACGAAACAATCGAATCTCACTACATTCGTTAATTTTTTATTTTCTCTCATAATAAGAGGTTTAAGTATTTGATGAAAACATAATTTTCTTCAAGCATTAATGCTCCAAAAAGTTTTTTCAATTAGCTCAAGCGATTGCTTTCCATTTTCTTGTGTATTCAACTAAAAATCATGATAAATGATAACAGAATGATTTCGAGCTATGCGTTAAAAAATATGTATTCTAGTATGCGGCATAAAAGAATTGAAAAACTTAATTCAGCATCCCACTTAACGGCTATACGTGAATTGCTATTTGCAGAACGCTATTAAAAAAATATACCCCAATGCCAGAAATTCTCTATAATCATTTCTTCGATGAAATTCCTGGTAGAATAGAGTAAAAAATAACGTCATAATAATTTATTCTTTTATGAATTACAAAACATTAATTTTGCTGAAATACAACGTACGATTTTTCTTGTAATCCTATTTTGAAGATTTGGGCCACTTGTTATAGGCCAGCAAACCTCGACAACGTTTCTCAAAACAAGCTCGCATGTGTGTATCGTACTAAAAAAAAAGTCTAGGTCCAATTTTTTCTCAAACCATGCACAAACTCCGTTCAAATTTCTTTTTTCACCAAGGAATTATTATTTATTCCAGATTGAAAACAAAGAGAATGCAATTGCAAAAATAATATCATACACTTGACAAAGAAAAACAAAAAAAATTCATATACCTGTGTTGATATTTTCTGTATGAAAGCACAAAGGTGTAACACGATCAAAACAACCACTTTCATTCAAAGTTTCGACAACCACTGCGAAGGGAGCGAACTGAGGTTTGAAAAGCCTCTTCTTTATCAAAATCTGATATATTTCTCAGCGAAAGTCGTTGCATTGAGAAGTTCATTAAGTTCCTCGATTTGGTGTCGACAGTTGCGAAAAATTTTGGTACAATTCTATTTAAAAATATGAACATAGTTCAATGAACGCAAATTTGTCGAAACATCTCGTAAAAATAAAAAAAAATATAGCTGAAAATTGCAATTTGGTACGATTTAAACACATTTTTTGTTTCAGTACATTCTATACAATTAAAAATCTTTTCTTCTGTCCATTATATATTTATTATATTATGTTGAGTGTAAAAAAAAGTTCGATGTGAAAATATTGTTTCAGTAACGTCCAAACAGAAACCACGCAATTCGCTTTTTTGTTAAAGATTTGATTATCAAAAATAAAAAAAAAATGCAGAAAAATTACTTGAGGCAGCTGTTCAAATTTTTTAAGAGTGCCCAAATTTTGCACAAATTACAAGTTCATCAAGCACTAACACTTTCCGTTGTGAAAGCAAAATAAAAAAAACTTCATGTCGTGATTTTGAACGAAAAATAGAAAAAAATACGGAAAGGTCGCTTGAGCACTATCTAAAAAAATTTTTAGAGCAGCCAAATTTTGCGAAAAATGCTTTTTATAATGTCCTAACATTTTTCGTAGAGGCCCGTGAAAAAAAAATATCGATTTTTTTTAACCACCCTAATATACATAGACACTTAAAGACAACCATCAATAAAAATATGCCATAAAAATACACAATTTATCAATAAATATAAATGAAAATGTACTTTGGCCAGATTCGATTGTAATACATTGAACTGCAATGATTTGCCAATTTAGAGTCCCGATGGCAAGTATATAGCGAGCGGTGCGATAGATGGTATAATCAACATTTTCGACGTTGCATATGGGAAGGTGTTACGAACGTTGGAAGGTAATATTTTTTTTACTTTCTATATTTTATACTTCCATTTACCAAATTTATATTAACGTACGTTGTTTTGATTTGTGAGGACACGCTATGCCAATTCGGTCACTATGCTTCTCCCCGGATTCGCAGTTATTGCTGACCGCTTCTGACGACGGTCACATGAAGCTCTACGACGTGTAAGTATTTAGAAGAAAAAATAAAAATTTCGATAAAAACTCTGTTATAAATTGATGAAATATTTTTTTTATTGAATTATATTTTTTTAATCGCATCTTTGGATTTTACAGTAAAGATGCCAATGTGGCTGGCACATTGTCCGGACACGCATCTTGGGTCCTCGGTGTAGCTTTTGCTCCGGACGGAAAGAAATTTGCATCGAGTAGTTCGGATCATACGGTAAAAATTTGGGAATTGGCGCAACGACAGTGTTTGCACACGTTCAGTGATCACGCCGATCAAGTATGGTCCGTGAAATATCACCCAAACAGAAACAATTTGCTGGTTTCGGTGTCCGAAGACAAGTCAATCAATTTATACGAATATCCTTTGTAATACGAAAGCACCATAAATTCAACGATGAAAGCAAATTTTTTAACAATAAATTCATTGACGAGGTTCTTTAAAAAAAAAAATCTTTTTTTCCAAAATATATCTAAACCCAAATTACTCTGGCGAATTCGTGATTATTCGTAGAAAAAGTGAAATTTTTTTCCAAATTACGTTTATTTGCTATAAATTTTATTGTATCAGATTTCAATAATATACAACTCATCGTAGTCGTCCGACAAACTTCTACAGTATCAACACAAAAATAATACACTTAGTCTTGAAGTATATCAATAGATACTATTACAAAGTTTACATACGAGAACTTTTTATCCTAACACGGACCAAATTAGAGACAAGCGAGAATCTAGAAAGTAGTTAAATAATCAATAAAGAAAAAAACAATCCCCACGCATAATCCGAGTTGGGAGGGTTAAATCGAATTAACCCGAACTGGAAGAGGGGACTAAAAGTCGAAACTTTCCGTTCATTTCGAGGAAGAAAATGAATACGAAATACTCGTCCGCTTCGTGTCGCAGATCGATTAAAATCTCCTTCGGATTGGAACGGCGAACCTTGTTCGCTGCAGAAGGATAAACACGAAAACGTATATGGCAACGTGAAGAAAATTAGAAATAGTGCTAATCCTTATCACAAGAATAACCCATGGTGAAATATTCGATAGAAACCGTTTATCAATTTCCAAAAAAAGATTATAATTTTCGTCCGTGCTTTCGATTCAATAATTTAGCAACCGGCATATATATTTTATTATTCATTTGTTCATTTTCACCTTACATCCGGTGTACGCATTCAAGGGGTTTATATATGTTGAAAATAGACGCTATGTTGCCGGTAAATCTGCCTGTAGACTAGAAACTTAAGGTAATGCTTATAAACCTTTTACTCCTTCACTCGTATCATTTTTTTTCTTTTTCTCTACCGTCTTCGTACAACGTAGACCGATAATGCAGGTCCATGAACGTATCTTCATCGTTCTATGATAATTTAACGTGTGTCAATCGTAATCGACTTTTTCGTCAAATTACATTTCCGAAATTATTACCTTTTTTTTTACTATCAGTCTTGAAAAAGTAAATAGAATTCTCGTCCCGATCGGATGACAACCGTGATAGTTTAATCAGGGAAGAGCCCAAATCAGCCCATGTACATGATTTTTATTACCTGTTCCACTATTTTCCAAAGTCGTTACGTCACTCGGTAAACTTCCGTAATATCAATCAATTATATTTATACACTCAAACAAATAACCAACCGAGCTAACGCCTTTTAACTCTTCATGGACTTTTTTAATCTCGATCTCGCAATAAATTGTGGTATTGAAATTAGCATCGTTGAAAAGCTACGAAAAATTTCTTTTTTTTATTTATCAATTTTTTGTTTGTAAAACTGTGCCAAATTTGTTTGCGGTTTTATTTTTCAGATCCCAAAACCGTGAGATCCGTTTTTCTCGTCTAAAACGACAAATAAATTTTAAAACTACAAAAATGAAAGAAGAAATGTCTGTATTTCAACGATGCGAACTTTAGATCGCGAGAAAATCAGTGCGGTCTTAATTATGTACATGTGGAGAAACGATCAATGAAAACGCGTTGCGGTGTTTTCATCGATCGGGTTGGGAGTTGCTATATTTGGTATGAAAATTTTGTTGCAATTTGCGAATTTCGTGTAAACGTAAATTTTGCCTGACGTCGAGTTGAAGTTAAAAAATAACCGAATAAGTTACGAGTTGGGTCTTGGAACATTAAAAAAGACTTTAATACTTGGCGACAAGACTGGTCGCGTCCGTTGTTTCTTTTTCTTTCATTGCGAGAACACGAAATCGCGTTGCAATATTTCGTATTATCGTAAGTGAGTTTTAACGTGTCGTGGGAATTCGACTTTGATGAGATCTTAATTGAGACGGGCATTGTGACATTTTAATCCATGAATTAAATGCTAATGGTATATAGCGACGCTGATCGCTCGGGCGATTTAAAAACATTTGAAATAAGCGGAATAATTACAATTGGACGTTACATGACTAGCCTGGAATAGTCGATCGAAGAACAATTAAAAGCAATGATAAGTAAACGATTGGATTAATGTTCCGCATATGTAATAAAGAAAGGTAACGCTGAACAATGATATGGTGGTCGTTGTCAGGGTTCCTCGAAAGTTCAAACTGTCGTTACTTTAGCCGAACTCGTAACTATTTTCCCTGGGAACTCGTAAATATCACCGTTATCCTCGCCTTGTCTCGTTTTTGTTATTAAGGATGGTACTTCCTGTCGAGGGTTGTAATTGAAGGGTGGAACGATCGCCGAAACAGGCGTTCGAATGGTTTGTTCGTCCGGATGTGATTGACTGGATGTTGGGTCTATTTCGGAGGCATCAACTCGGATAAAGGATCCTAAGCGCGACATTCTTTTGGTACCATCGACTTCCGTGGTCGCGCTGGAATCGACACTGCATTGTTTTCTCAATACGATCGTGCCATAACCAATCGGTGTTTCTTTACTGGCTCTTTTGTCCGAAAACTTGACAGGAATTTTGCAAGGTGCATCGGCCGGTGTCATTCCCGAAAGATCGCAAGAATTTCGATATTTCGATGCATTTCCGGGGGTTTCCACGTTTCTCGTAAGTTTTTCGGATCTCGTTGCAATCGCGATGGTTCCGGTGCATTCCTGAGGGACGCCTTCAAACGTTGAGCTACGAAACAATCGGAATGCTGGTGGTTTCCGTGTTACGGTTGAAGCTTCGCGAGAATCCGTTGTTTCACTCGTTTCTGCTGTAATCCATTGTCTCGTGTCAGGTTTCTCAAATCTCTGTTTGGCTTTACTGTCTTCTACCTTTTTCCAAAGACTCGCTATTTTGCTCGCAGTCTCCTTTGGTATTTTACGACCTGTCAACGGGGTGGTCGGCGACGATACGATACTGGAATTGCTGCTGGATCTTTGACCGAGAGTTGCTATGCGTCTCGGTGCTATGCGTCCAGCTTCGGTAGGCGTCAATTGAACGTTCGTTTGTTCGAATCTGCTAGAAACAGCAGGCTCAACCGTCGCTATGTTTTTTCCACCTGTCCGAGACGGTGAAACTCGAGATGTCTGAATTCTTTCGGAACTCGAGCACTTTGTTATTCTCGATTGTTGTTGAGTCTCCTGGGTTCTCACGAGAATTTTCGATTTTCCTATTGCCGGATTCGCGCGAACGGGCGAGCCTCTCGTGGGCTTGGCAATTTTTGATTTTGTAGGAGAAAAACAGGAAACTACGGTCGGTGCGTTCTCAACTTCGGGCTCGTCTTTCGTAAAAGTTCCTTGTCTTTCCAGTGGTTTTGTCGGTGGTAATTCAATTTTCGTCTCTTTTTGCGGTACAGTACAACCTGGTGGTGTGCTGTGACGCTTGACGTACTTTGTAGAAGCACAAGTTGATCCACGTTGCGGTATAGAACTTCTCTTCGAGAGAGCCGCGTTTCTCGAACGTTTATCAGCATTCGATGCTTGCGGAATCTTTTGAACAAAGTTCGCTCTCGCCGCTTCTTTACTAGTGTTTACAAAAACGTTAGTGTTTTGTCGGAGCGTCGTAGCTCTCGTTGCTCTCACAACGGGCGAAGTGTTACTTCGTCCAATTGGAATACCGGTCGGATTGTTAGTTTGCTTCAAAGGCGAGGACTGAGGAGTAACTTTTCGCGTATTGGGTGTCGAATAAAGAGCCCTCCTCCTTCCTCGAATACCTTTCGGACTTCCGGGCTCAGATTTATCAGCAGCCTCCGAATCTGCACTGCGATCTCTACTAACCGTACCCGGTTTAACGATTCTCGGTCTCTTCGTTTCCTGCACTTGTTCCTCAGCACCGCAAGACAAATTGTCGTCGCTCTCTGAATCACTGACTTTCGATGTTTCTCCGGATTTTTCAAACTTTTCCTTGCCCATTTGAATATCGTTTTCAACAGGCATCGCTGATTCTTCCTGGCGATAAAGAAGAGTCTGTTGATTCGGTGCTCTTTGTGCGCAATTCGTCATGAATCTCTTAGTAAATCCACCGATAGCAGCTTGACGCATTCGTGAGGTTTGTTCAGATTCAGAATCGTTTGAAACGAGACTCAACGTTTCACAATCCAGCATCATGGCCTCTTCGCCATTAATATCAACAACTTTGCTCGTTTCGTTGAGTGTGTGCAAAACTATATCAGCATTTTGTTGTAACATAGTTTGCATCGTTTCACAGCCAATGTTTTGAATTTCATCGGAAATCCTCGTTTGAGCCTCTGAACTTTCGGCAGCTCTCTCTACAAAGTCACTCATTATTTGTGTTTGGTAACGAGTATCATTTTCTTTATCCGCTCGTTTTTTCCTGTAAGTTTTACTGCCACAGAGATTGGTCAAAGTTGGAATGGACGAATTGGACGAGGATGGTGGTCGTTCGGGCTCTTGATTAAAAAATTCAGGAAAAGGATTGGTCAATACTTGAGTTTGAAATCTCGCTGGGTCCTCTTGTCTCCGTTGTTTTGGAGTGAGTTTCGAAAAAGGCGAACATTTTCGTCGTGGGATTTTAAACGTTCCTGTATCGGTTTGCTCGCTCTTGCGTCTTTCGTCTTCCTCTTTTTTAACGAACTCAGCGGCTATCGTGTAAGTTTTGAATCTTTCTTTAGCCAATTGTCTCTTTTGTTTGGGTGTCAAATAACTTTTATGGGGGCGTTTCTTCGGCGTAGATTCCGCGGAACTACTGTAACAGGATTCCGTATTAATCGATGTTCCAACATCGTCGGTGTCGTTTTCAGAATCGTCTATTTGCTCGACGACGATCGAACGAGGTACTTGTTCGTCGGTGCGCAGCTCCGCGTCGATGCAGAGAGTCTCGCTGCACATGGTATCTGTATTAGCATCCATAGTCGAATCGTCCATATCACTCACTTCATTCAATAACGACGGTGGATTTATGTTCTCCAGACATTCGCTTATACTGTCGTTAGCGCTGTGATGCATCGCGTATCTCATGCACGTTATAGAAAGAACATTAGCAACAGGTTGAACAAGATCGAAGATCGAATCATTAGCGGCGGTTAAGCTGTTAGAATCGTGATCTTTGGAGTCGGCTATTTCGGAAGTTATACTCGCAACGCTCAGCATGCTGTTCTCCATGTCGCCATTGTCCAAAAGTTCGTCCATCAAAGAAGGTGGCATAACGTTTTCTAATTGTGAATTCGTGCCGAGGCTGCAATCGTTCAGAAGACTCTCTAGACTCCCAGCAGCGTTATTAATACCATGTCCCAGAGCACGTTTCGCCATTACGCCAACGGGAAGAGATTTTTTTCTGTTTCGAGGATCATGAAAATTCTGAGCTTTCGATCGTAGAGGAGATAACGAATGAGATTGAGAACGATCATAATGATCCATCGAAGAGTAGTCGCGCTGCTCGAACGTTCCTATGTAACTAGCAGTTAACGAAACAAGATTTTCCATCGAGGAGGGAGCCCTTATAGTTTCAAGGTCGTTCGAAGTAAAACTACTGCTTGGTTCACGATCCATGGACTGTCGCGATGCTTCCGCGCTTACCGCTTCAGCCAGTCGTATCGCTTCGCGCTCGATAATCCTTGAATTCGTCATCATCGACGCTTCTAATTTATCGGATTCTCGTTGATTAACCATTTCTTCTATCCCCGAGGGTTCCTCGTCGATGTCACTTTTGAAAGAGGCAATGAGGGGAGCACTCACGCTGATACTAGGATAGGAACCCTCGTTCGGTGAATCTTCCGTCCAAGTGTCACTCAAAACACTCTGTTTCATCGTCGATGATTCGCGCTCGCGCATTGCTTCGGTTTGTTGAACCAGCGTCGCTGTCAAACGATCCAACGACGCGATCATAGCATCCGGGTCTCTTTGCCGCCTGTATTCGTCCTCGATGTTTTTCCCTTCGTCGTCTTTGCCACGCAGCGATTTAACATTTTTGTGAGATTCCTCCTCGTGACGTTCTGCAGATGTCACCGTCGTGCGTACCGTACAAATATTTTTGATCGCCTTAAAATCAGGACCTTGAAGCGCATCAATGTCATCGGACAAATTCGCCTCGCTCATAGGAATTGCATCAGTGTTCGAGGCGCCTGATTTTATGCACAATTGCAACAGAGCCTGCTCAGACCTCTCAACAGAATCAAACGATTCCATACTCTCTGAATCTCGAGTTTCCCTATTCGAACCAGAGTCCGAATGCCCCGTGACGTCATTCAGGATTTCATCATGAGCGAGATTGTCCTCCACAGAATTGGCTCGCGTCTGACGGATCGTTGATTTCTCAGACGTTTCGTTATTTCCTGCCACATCCTCGCTCGAATAATCGATATTCGATTTCTCTCTTTGGTCGCATGAATATTCTTGAAGTTTTTCATATTGCACTGTTATTTTATCGTCTTCCTTAGTTACGTTGAAATTGTCCTCGAACGAGGCATATCCGTTTTCCGAAAATTCCCCTTGACGACACTCGCTCCACTGCCCAGATGACATTGTTATGTTGAATATCGAAGAATCTGACTGCAGCGGACGATCTTTATCTTCGATGGATCCTGCAGTCTCTACTTGATTCAATGCTGTCCTTGTTTGATATCGGGCTAAATTACTTTCCGGAGAAGGAGTCTTCTCCAGGCTGTTTCTACCGAAAGATCGTCGATGCCTGGAAATAGTTTTTTTTTCTCAGTAATTTCGAGCATCAAAGTAAGGAGGAAAGAATTGAGGATTACACATATATTCATGGCAATTTTATTTTATAAAAATTTCAGCACCTTAGCGCTTTACAAAAAGTCTGAAAAAATTCAATTATCTTATCAAAAAATCCCCCACAAATTGTTTAAAAAAATGGTTTCACAAATAATCAGATAATTTTTTTCGTTATATGAAAATGAATTTGCCGATTGCTTAGAATACTTTGAATTTTTTCTTTTCGTTGAAATTCCTTTTTTTGACGTTTTCTGGAGGCGATATTTAAGAAACTGTTGATTCAATACCTTGGAAATTTCGTGTATACGATGCTGAATATTTTTTTACAAAAACAAGTGCAAAATTCGTGATTCTTTATGAATTAAAAAAAAAGTTTTTGAAAAAATCTAAAAAGGTAATATGCGAAGAAAGTTTGCATGCATTTAAAATATTCGCCAAACTCATTGCACGTAATCGAAATGAAAGCTGCCTGATTATTTGTCATAATATTTCGTTTGAACAATATGTTAATAATTTTTGAGAATAATTATTACTGAGATGACTGGATTTTTTCATCCTTTTGTCCAATTGCAGAGTTTCGAAATGCTGATCCAATAAATGTTTTTTTTTTTTTTTTTTTTGAGAAACGTATTATCCATCCTTTAGGGGCCACTCTGTCTGATTGGTTTGAAAAATGAGTCGAAGTTCGGAATTTTTTTTTGTTTATTATGGAAGGAAATGAAATTAATTTTTTCGCACTCAAAGGTACGTATAATTGGAAGCTCACAAAAAAACTTTTCGAAAAATATAGAAAAGAAAAAAAAAGTTGCCAGAAAAAAAAAAGCTTTTGAAGAATCCGTTTGGTTTTTTTTGACTCAAATGAACGGTTTTGAATAGAGAGTATCCACCATCGAAAGTCTCGGACCTAAACATTTTGTTTTTCCGACGGCCATTTTTTTCCATATTTTTTCACAATTTTTTTTGCAAGTTCAGTGAATAAATCTGCCTTAGAGGGAAAATAAATTCAACAAATTTCCTCCGATAGTTTACAAAAAAAAATCCCAACTTCGAATCGTATTTCAAAAACCCATCAGCCAGATATGGTCCCTTAAGTAAATTGTGCCTATTTTTGTTCGGTTTGATTATACAGAGATTTTAAAAATATTTTGAATAAGCAAAAACGTTTAAAAAATAGGCACCTGTTGTTTTGCATCCCGATGTGAATACAAGCAGCCAGCAAATCTTCATCGTCATCGTCGTCGTCGTCTGCAGAACGGCCGTTCAAAACGGAAGCGGAATAGTTTTCCACGTCCCGTGAATTATTCTGGGCTCCAATCGCTGCTATCGTAGAATCATTCGATAACGAATCGTTAATTATTTTTTGCTCGTCGTTCAAAACCAGAGAATTCAGCCGCATGGTGTTGGCTGTAACGGTATCCTCGTTCGTTCGAGATTCCTCATGGTCCGAGTGATCAGAATTTCTCAAGGATTCGCTAGAGAGTGTGAAACAAAATTTATCAGACAATAATACCAGGAAATTTAACAATCAAACGATCTTTCTATCGTTTGTGCATTGTTCAAAATTTGAAATAAATACCTAGACCCCATGACGTCAGGGTCTTGAAGACGACTGTCCAATTGGAAGGATATAACGTTCACAGAATGAATCGGTGATGTTTGTAAATCTTTATTGTGCGGTTCCGATTCCGGGTGCGTTAATTTTTTCTGGAATGAATGCTCCCGTGGAAGAATATCCGAGGCAGCACCGAACGAAACGAGAGAAGCTTCGTAGGGAATTCCTTCAGGACAATAATGTTGAATTGCTCCATCAAAATGCTGCTCTCTTTCGGGGAGATATTCAGAGCTCTGCTTCTCATCCTCATCAGAATTTCTTTCAGCGTATCGAAGGCTATAATTAGTGGGTTCATCGAGATCAGTTTCGGCATAAACATCAAAAGGATCAATTTCCGAAGTGCGTCCAAAAGTAGGTGATCGTTTTTCAATCGTTCTTTCGCACAACGCAGTAGTTTCGATCAAGCTCGTGGCAAACGTTAATTTTCCAACGGGCGATTTAACCGACGAATATTTGGATTCGGCTCGGGTATTCCGGATAGAAGAATCGTCAGATCTTTTGGACGTTTCGGGTTTGTTTTGTCCTATGGACAATCTACTCAAGCTCATCGGAGACAAGTTATCCTCGTGGGCGGAATGGGTGAGAGTTTGTGAACAAGCACTTTCCTGATCGGGTCCGGTGGCCCATGACATCGTCGAAGTTGTGCACCTTAAATCCCCAATTTCGCTTACTCCTAATTCCGTTGGCCTGAGCCTTTCGACAATAGAATTTTTATAACGCAAAGCGTACTTTTTGTCAGCATGATTCGTTTTGTTGGAAGTATCCGGATAACCCGGAGCGTTGAAAGCAACGGCCGAATGAAGAGACGATGATTGTTGCTTGATTTGCGCTTCAGCAGGTGCGCCATTGGTAACGTGTCGATTAAGTCTCTCGAAAATGGTATCGGAATGAGTGCTCGTTACGGAACGCATTGATTCACGACTATCGCTTCGAGGTACCGCACTGTATTTTGAACTCGACAATAAAGATTGATTGTGACAAGTTTGATAAGATCTGCCCGGACGTGGTGTAACGTCAACGAAGCTTTGATCGACTTTGAATGAGAATTTCTCGTCTTTGTTGATAGGTGAAGTACTCGGCTCGATGTTGTCGCAAGTTTCGGCGAGATTTTGATCGATTTCTTGTTCGAGAGCTCGTTGACGACGAGCTACGAGACTGGGTAAAGTAGGCAAGCCAAGACCCCGAGCCGTCGAGTCCAAATGAACGAGATTACTACCAGCTGGTCTGGCGCTAAGAAGGTTCTTTAAAGCAGCGCTCGATCCCATTGATATCATTTTGTGTTTGGAATGAACGAGACTTCTGAGCATCGGTACAGCACCAAGGTCCCATAACAATCGTTGATCGTGAGGACATCGAGCGGATAAATTCCATAGAGCACCGCAAGCATTGCTCACAACGGTTAAACTCGGTGATCTCAATTGTCGCAAAAGTACTTGAAGACAATCGCGTTCCCTTACGATCTTACGATAATCTTCTCTGACAGCGATGTGACTTGAAACATTGCGCAATATACCACCGGCGTTCTCGACGATTGAAAGAGTTTTCGACGGTGCTTCGTAACTCAGCATATCAACGAGAAAAGCAAGAGCTCCTTCAACCGCGCATATATCAACTTTGTTGGTACTGCAATGAGCTGAAAGGTTCCAGAGAGCCGAAAGTATAGACTTTAAAGTAGATTCTTTTCTCCCTTCCATCGCGGCTCTCATGAGACCCGTTACAGCTCCGACTTCACGGAGGGTTTGTTTGCTACTACTGTCAGCCCTCCAGGATAAATTTCGAAGTACGCTCGCGGTAACTTGGCGCAAATCATCACTCAGACTCTGTAGTTGAGATACGAGAGCTTTCATGAAAGCCCTGAAGGAGCACAACAACGCTTTGTTGTTGCCATCACCGAAAGTCAAATTAGTCAATGCCATACCGGCGTACCTTCGCAACGTTATACAACTAGGATCATCCGATCCACTCCCATGCGACGCATGGTCCATTTCGATGAGCTCGGAGATCGCGTGGAGCCCACCCAATTGGCACATGGCGTGTCGATGAGCTTCGTCGAAAGATAATTTCATCAGAGCCGCTATCGTCGGCCCAGGATGTCTTTCAAGGTCATCCGGTGGTCGCACTGATTCCAAAGATGCTCGAAGCGCTTGACAATAATCCCGCACCTGTTCCAACAGCCTCAATACTCTCGCCTCTCTTCTCCCCACTTTTTCATCGCTTCTCGCGTGTATCACATTGTGCAACGCTCTCGATGCTCGCTCTCTCGTATCGTGATCCTGACCCGGCGCGTGTATCAGTTGTACCAACAATGGTAAACATCCCGATTGTCTCATCACCAAACAACTGTCGATTGAATTACTCATCGCTAACAACGTCGCGCTCATGTCTTCACGACCCTCGCTACTCCCGAGCATTCCCAACAAACTGTACACCACATCGACTTTGGCACCTAAACGACGATGACCGTGAATTCCACCTGAGCTGCTACTCACACCGGTACTCGATGAAAAACTCATCACGCTCGCCATATCCTGAAACACAAAAGTTCCCCACATATTTACAATATATTAAAAACTAAATAAAAATTGTAATGATTCTTTATACTCCACGAGTTGCAGCTATAAAAAAAAATTTAACTTTTTGTTTGTTGTACAAAAGCAGAGAGAAATACAAGTACATCAGGATTAGTCTCATTAGTTAATATTCAATATGATTTTTTTATTATCTTTTGGCATGTCATTAAAAATATTTTCAAATTTTAAATAATCAAAACTCTGTGCCATAGAAGGCTGCGGAGAAAAAGAACCTACATTTTGTTGACTTCCTGCGGAGTTGCTCGGAGGTCCGGGAAGACTCATTTGTTGATCCGCCCAGAGATCTCGCTTGACTGGCCATGTACCATGATACAGGGATGACAATCTACAAGTTTGTGACCTATTGTCATGTTTGCTATCCTCGTCGCTGCTTCCATCCTCGTTGAAGCCCTTACCGCCTCTTGAGTATAGCTTAAATTGTATAGAAAGGAGTATAAGTTTTTCACATTTCAATAAATTTACCGTAATATTATAGTATTGTGATTTGAATAGTCCCCAACCAAACCCAACAAAAAAATGTTTTCATTCTTATGAAACTAATTCATTCTTATGACTAATTTCTCTAGACCAAAAATCGAAATAAAGGCCCAGGTTTTAGAAAAAAGAAAAAGAAGCAGCTTTGTTCCATTCCTTCGATATAAACTTTAATATTGTTTGTAATGTATGTATAATACATATAATGATATAATGATTAGACGTGTATGAACTTTAAACAAAAATCAAGGTACAAAATTTAAAATCGAATTGTGTTTGCGTTTTTTAAGGCGAGGTATCACACACACACACACAACACACACACACCCACACACACACACACACACACACACACACACACACACACACACACAACTTAATCCATCCACTTTGATATTTTGAAATAAATGTTTAACAGTACGATTAAACCAATTGTAATGAAGTTCTACTCAGTTCAAGTGGAACCGTGAAAATAATGGATTCAAAATTAAATATTGTTGAAACATCTAATTATGTTGAAGAAATTAAAAACTGCACTTTGCTTCTTTCTCGTACTCACGGATCTCAATAACACGAGTGACACTACGCCTCAAAACACTTCGCGATCTGGAAATTTGTCCGAAAAATAAATAACCTACAAGCGATTTTAAAATCACCAAAATATGTCATGTCAGACATCGAACTCGAATTATTAAATGTTCAATAGCTGTGCATGAGCTTTTGAACGGTTTAAGCGGAGAAAGCGTTCGAAAAGATAGGTAAAGAATGGAACAAGTGTATAAGGAAAATCAATACGCGCCACTGGCGATATCATGGACGCTCGGCATTTGTACGCGCGCCACCCTACGGACAATTTTGTTTCGCTAAATTCGCCCTCTGCATGTCACTTTACGGGAGGGTTATGGCGTTATGAGCATGCTGGGGTTTGGTTTTAAAAAAATTGTTTTATTTTCGAATTATTTTTGTACTATTGAAAAAACAAAAAATAACTTAAAACTCAATTAAAATGAATAAAAATAAATGGAAAATAAATGAAAAATAATTGAAAACAAAAAAAAGCTCGAAACTCGTTTAAAGATAACAGAAAAAGTATTAGAAAATATCTGAAAAAAAGTATAAATGACAAAGGGCAAAGTTTTAGAATAACTGAAAATCGCTACAAAAATAACTACGTCTATTTAAAAATAACGAAAATGAAACACCGGTACTAATAAAAACGGGAAGCTAAGAAGCAGCATATGAGTTTTCCCACACGCGTACGTAGAATTTTGTATGTTGCTTTATGTTGAATTTGTGTATGTAGCAGCAGATTTCAGATTAAAAAAAAAAACGGGAAAATATTTCAAAATAAAAAATAAAGAAAATAATTTAAAAATACGTCCAAACGGCAAACCAAAAACACTGATAGAAATTTGGTTCAAAATACACGAAATAAACAAACATTATACATGAATTTTTGACACGTGTACATAAAACACCGAAGATATTTTTATTTGGTTTTGTAAATAAAAATAATCAAAGTATTTTCTTACCTCAGGGCTCGGAGTGCCAGACTTTGGCATATTCTCGCCACTCCCGTCCATCGTGTCCAAATCATGACCTTTATGAGGATATGAGATTCGATGATTCCGATAATTCGGTCTTGAAGAGTGACATCGCTCTCGATAACTGTCACGAGTTTCTATCGACCTCGGAAGAGAGGATGTTTCAGATGTCGGACAGAGTCGGATGGTAGATGCGGACTGTAGCTCGGTCGTGATAAGTTCGCCGGGGCTCAGGGGCGGATCTCCCGCGGCGTAGTACGGGCGTACAATTGTACGACCCTCTCTCGTATTTGTCGATGATATTAGTGGTGGTGGCGTTGGTGGTTGTGGTTGCGCTGCTGTTGTTGTGCCCCAAGAGTGTAAGAACGCCGTACCACTACCTTCCACGCCGACGCGTCCGGTACTCGCAACGGACGTGCTGCTGCTTGACTCGGGGTTGATTGTAAACGTTTGCTTCCCACTTTCCAACCTTTCCTCCTGATTTCAACAACATACATGTACATTTTTTTTTTTCGAGAATCGTGTTGGGCATGGAAAAAAACGATTTCACCAAAACAGAAAGTTTTGCAGTATTCGTGGCATTGTCGTTCGCTCTCTTGAAACGCTACGAAAACTCTTCTTTTCTATTCTGTCAACTTCTATATTTTTCTTCTTATAGTCCAGCATTAAAAGTGAGGTCGATTAACAAAAAATCCTGATAATGGATTTTTCAATTGCAATATGTTAGTGGGTGGTCCCTAAGTGTAAATCCAAATTTTCGTCTTGGGGGGAGGGGGTGAGCGTTAGCCGCCATCTTCAAAAACGCGTTTTTGCAAATATCTCATGAGCGGTGTGTTGTACGATAAAAATGATAAGAACCTTTTTTGTAGAACATTATATTTCCTATAACTTTTATTTGAGACTTTTTTCTGTATATTTAATATTGTTCGAGATATAGTCAGTTAAACAATTCCAATTGTTGGTTTTGTTAAATATATTGATAATGGTTGGCGATAAAAAAATAGTATTGCGTGAGTGCAAGAGAGATAACTCAAAAGTAGAAACGTTTTTCTCGGACACGCTTGATATTTCAAAAAAATAGAAAAATTTCACCTTATTCTCTGATGAAAGAAGAAAAACGTGTAACTTTTCTTTTTCTTGAAATATCAAGCCTCTTCGAAAAAATCGTACAACAGGATTTTTACCGACCGTACGACTGATAAATCACCTTAATCAATATTTTTATAATTTAATCTTCAATCAATATTTATTATTAATCATTCTGATTAAAATTTTGTTTATGGGGCATTCCATGCCAAACTGGCCAGTCCGTGACCCCAACCATTTTTGATTTTGTCGAAATTTTTTCATTTTCAAGTAACTACTGAAAGGAGTTTTTAGGAACTTTTTTAGATTTTTATCTCAACCCGTTTAAAAGTAATAAATTTTTCAAAATTTCACACGAATTTTTATTAAATACTCAACTTTTTCAGCAACAGGATATCACAATAAAATACAAAGTAATTTTTTTCGTCTTGAATTGTAGTTTCATAAAAATACAAAAAATTATCAAAAGGCAATTTCATATGTTTTTTTTTAGTTTTAATCCAAATATATTTTTTTCAAAACTTGGACCGTTTTGATTTTTTTGAAAAAATTCACCTTTTTTGTAGACATATTTTTACATGTCTCGAAAAATTCATAGCTTGTGATATCCATCCCTTCTATTTTTTTCTTATTTTTTTACCACGTGTAAACCAATAATTATTAGTTGTCAATCCTGAATTATTATTTTTATTATTTTTTTCTACTCATAATTCCATTCCTCAAGAAATTATGGATGAAAAAAATTAATAAATAAATATTGGAAGCGATCTCCATGTTTTTTTCAGTTTTCAACCAAACATTTACTTTCACATTTTGGGCCATTTTGATTTTTCTGAAAAAATTCACCATCTTTCACGACACTTTTTTACCTGTTCTACAATATCCGCAGCGTGTGATATTCATGAATAACAATTAATAATTGATAATCACTGGTTTACACATGGCAGAGAATTAAAAAAAAAATAATTTATGGATATCACACGCTGCGAATTTTTTGGAACATGTAAAAATGTGTCGTGAAAGATGGTGAATTTTTTCAGAAAAATCAAAATGGACCAAGTTGTAAAAAAAAAATGTTTGGTGGAAAACTAAAAAAAAAACATGGAAATCAGTTCCAATATTTATTTATTAACTTTTTTCATTCATAATTTCTTGAGGAATGGAATTATGAGTGGAAAAAAAAACAATAAAAATATATAATCCAGGATGGACAACTCTTTATTATTGATTTACACGTGGTAAAAAATGAGAAAAAAATAGAAGGTATGGATATCGCAAGCTGCAGATTTTTAGAGAGATGTGAAAATATGTCTAGAAAAATGGTAAATTTTTTCAAAGAAATCACAACGGTCCAAGTTTTGAAAGAAAAATATTTTTGGATTAAAACTAAAAAAAGCATATGAAATTGACTTTTGATAATTTTTTTGTATTTTTTTTATGAAACTACCATTCAAGGCGAAAAAAATTGCCTTCTATTTTATTTTGATATCTCTGACGTTGAAAAAGTTATGAGCATTAAAAAAAATTTCTTGTGAAATTTTGAAAAATTCATTACTTTTAAACGGGTTGAGATAAAAATCTAAAAAAATTCCTAAAAACTCCTTTTAGTAGTTACTTGAAAATGAAAAAATTTCAAAAACATCAAAAATGGTCGGGGTCACGGACTGGCCGGTTTGGCATGGAATACCCCTTACATTATTCCTAGTTAATTTGTTTTTTTTGGGTCCCTAGTAAAGGCTCACAATTTTTTGTTTATTTACCACTTCCGAACGTTTCTTCCTGATGTCAACAATACATATTTAGTATAGGTACACGTTTTCGGAGAATTGTTTTGACCACAAAAATCTATTTCCGCAAAACTGAAAGTTTTCGTGGTTCTTCCTCAAACGCAACAGAAATTCACTTTCTATTCTCAACTGCCGTGTTTTTAAAAAATATTTTGGTTAGAATTTTTTCAAATTGAATTTTAGGTTTCTTTAATTAATTTATAATTTGATTATTCTTCTGCAAAATTTTTGTTGACTTTTTCTTCAACATATTATTTTTTGTATGCTATGAAGAGTATTAATTAAAAATTTTGAAAAAAACTAACGTACCGAAAAACTGAAAAGTATTGCTGTACTTAATAATGGACTATGCTTATTCATTAAAAAATAAATATCATAATGTTGTTTGGAAATTCTTTCAGGTGGAACGACTATGCTAGAGATTATACTGTGCTAAAAAAAAGGAAAATCTTATGGCGCTCGTGAGCATAACTAATTTGGCATCAATTAACATTTTTGAAAACGATCACCTTTCTATATAATATCACATTTACTCATAAAGATCTGAGATTAAAGATTGTGGAGTGAAATAAAAGTTTTATCCAATAAATCATTTTTTACAAGATCGTTGTCGACAACTTTCCAATATTTTTAGAATAAAATGAATTCGTTGATTTTTCAAATGGATCTGAGTGTTTTTAAAACTTTTCCTCATTTTTTAAAAATTTTTTTTTGCATTAGGATTTCGAAAGTTGTACAATAGAAAATAACGTTTTCGAGAGTAAGTCGTGATTTTTAATCAATGTTGAATTTTTATGCCAAAAGAAATATTGAAAATGTCAATTCATTTTTTTACCAATATCCCATTTAAGAATTATGCAAATAATGGATCGCATTTTCTTATAATAAATACAACCCTCCAAAAAATCAAGACCAAGGATTCCAAAGAAAAAGAAAATTCTTAAAAAAAATAAATTTGTGTATTCCTATAAAGAACATAATTGGCTCGACCTTGAACCTTTGTCCTTTCGTATAATAAAAAGGTCATCGACAAGACGGCGAGAAATCCGAGGGTCGCTGCTTGGGTTATTCGTCGTGGGGGCAGATACATAAAAATGCACGTACAATGTACTTTTATGTATAATAACATAAAGTCAGCGAACTAATGATAATATAATGCGGGTGTGCGTATACCACGAGAAGGTAAAGCGGGCGCAAGTGAAATTGGATGCTGGTTACATTAAAGAGGTCATACCCGTTGAAATTCACAACTTTCGCGTTTTTGCATACAAATAAAGAGAGAAAAGAGAGAGAAAAAGATCTCTCTCTCTCACTCTCTCGAGTGAGAGGGAAAACAGGTTGGAGATCCAAGTAACATTAGACTCACTTGAAAGTGTCAGATTTAGACCATCTGTGTAGCAATACTGACTCTGCTTTGTTTTGTTTCAGTATTTCATTTCTTCAGTTTTTTTTTAAATTTGAATTCAATTTATTTTCAAGCGTGCAGATAGTATTGATGTTTGTTTGGAGTCATTTTCAACGGTATAAAATGCTTTTGAAGTTTGCATCGTTGACGCATCGAAGAAAATATTGAAAAACGTTCGAACGATGAATAATCATGAGAAAGTAATGATAATAATAAATGATGTTGAAATCAATCGTCACCTTTCGATCGACGTTTCTCACAGCTTCGGTATATTTCGGTTGATAACGAGGTATCGTTCTATTGGTGGGATGGCCGTTAAATTGGCTGTCACGCGTAAAAACGAGAGATTTCCGTTGACCTCTGTCATTAGTAGGCGTGATAAAAGAATCTTCATCGTCCTCGTCTGGTTGTTTGTCGTTGTTTCGCATTACGAGTCTCAAGCGATTTTTTTCAGTCTTTGCAAATTTACTATCGATCTTTTGATTGTAATCAACATTTGTGAATTGAGTGTTCTTTGGTAACGGTATACAGGAAGTTCCAACATGGCGTTCGCGATTTTGGTCTTTGTTCTGTGAGGATTTGTCCATATGAAGAATCGTTGAATTTTTTGCCACTGGAATGGTGCAAAAATTTGATGATAAATCTCGTCTTTTTCCAGGCATTTTCAAAAATGTTTTTTTTTTTTTTTTTAATTTTATTTCAACGTTGAACACGAGGTAACTTCATCTTGATTTCCAATGAGCTTGAAATAGTGATAAACACTCGCGATCGCGAAAATTTTTTTTCGACGCTCACAATGTCGTCATTGTCTCTAGTTAGATACTCGCACCCTCCATTTCGAGAGATGTCTGGATTTTGCGAGGGGTCGTACACAGTTCGCCCGATCAAACTGATTCGCTAAGTTACAACACCACGCTCTCAACGCGCAGACGCCGAAGCAAAGATTTTCAAAGGCTCTCCCAGCCTCCTTTCGTCATCATCCCTCATCCAAGCTCTATATCTTCCTTCTTTATTATTCACTGTTTCCGTGATAATTGTTATTCTATTGCCAATTTTCAATTTTACGCCTATTCGGCAAAGCGTGAAATTTGAAATTTTATTTTTCATCGTATTTCAATTCGCATCGTGAGAATGTAATGGAATTGTCTTTTTTCAATTGGGTTTTAAATTTATTTGCTATTTTGGAATGCGGAAATTAGTCAGACTTTTTTTAAGTCACATATATATGTGTGAGAATTTTTTGTTTTTATCGATTAATAAACAAAAAAATCAAGATCTTTCGTTTCCTTCTAATAATACAAACTTCAGTAGTATTATTTTTCATTAATTACACTTCACTTCGACAATACTGCACTTTGTTATGATTATTTTTCATTTTCATCGGAGAAAGGCAATGAAAACCTGTTGAATTTTGATAAACATAGAAAAACACTATTTCCATTATAAATTCCGCTCTTAAAACGATATTTAAATTTTTCAAAAGATTTACTAGCTTCTAAAAAAAAGTCTAACCATTTTCCGTAGTCAGGGATTGCCAATAAATTATGAGTACTGGTAAAAGAAATGTCATTACATTCTAGCAATTAAATTGTTAATAAAAATGATTTTAATGAAATGTAAATAAGCCATTTGACTCGAGTCTGACCTCAGACAAAAGTTGTTTATTGAAAAACCACTATGGTTTTAAATATTCTCTAATACTAACACGAACCAGTGATCGAACCATGAAAGGTCGTTAGAATTATTCTTTACACAATGATGATACGACACGAAATATTAAGATTTACGTAACGCTCGAATGCGCCGAAGCGCTTACGCCATATTTTCTTTGTATTTAGGCAGTTTTCATCGTATGGATGAAATTACGAAAACAGAATTGATAATGAAAACTAGCGAGTAATACGATGCTTTTAATAACTGTACCGAACATCGAATTACCACATTACAAAAAATAAATAAAATAAAAAACGTACGCTCACGCACTGTACGCGGTTTGTAAGGCCCCAGTCCGACACCCACGTTTTCATACATTAAAATGTACGCGCGCACACAAACCGGACGTTACACACCTATAAACACGGTTGTGGATGACGATGTTCCCGAAACACAATAAGGGGCTCGGACGCACAATCAGTGTCATTCTTCGTTCAACCTTTTTGCAATAGAAATAAAAAGTTAGAAGAATCCTAAAGTGTTTAACGATGAAAAAAAAATAAATAAATGAAACATATAAAATGTCTTGAATGGAAAATCAGAGTAGCTCGATCGATCTCGGGAATTAATGACTATTTTGAGACATTCACAAAATAGAAAAGTTCGTTCATGCGTGAAGTTTTTAAAGAACCGGTCGATTTTTCTCGGTTTGTTTATTTTCTTAATCAGCGATCACTCGCACGATTTCGGTTAATTTTCTACTTTACCGGCACTGGTATCTCTCGCACTCCGGCCCAAATAATCCAATTTGTTAAAAAACGAACGTCAAAGCGCGTTGAGATAAATTACCGAGGAAGATAAAGGTTTTTCGATTAGCCAAAATGGTAGGTGGGATCGACAAAGACATTTTACGATTTTGAAATGATGGTTCAAAGATAAATGGTGATGTGTGTGGGGGAGGGGAAAATATAGAAATCGGAAAAGTAGGCAACGCGATAATGCGTTGGTTCTACGGTAAAAGCGCAGAAAGAAAATTGACGTAGCGGAATAGAGGGTATGCGAAGGAGAACAGCTGGTCTGTGACTGCTTTGCTAAGTCCCGGAGTCTCTCCTTCTTGCTGCATGGCTGCTGAGCGCCATCCACACTGACTCACTGTGCAGTCGTCGTTCTATCTCTCCCTCGGTTTCTTCCATTATCTCTTTCTCTCTTTCTCCATCTTTTCATCGCACAGCCCTCTCTCGCTTTTTCTCCTCCAATCACCCCCCGCTCACGTTCACTCTTTGCACACACCCCTCAACCGCATTATACCGCTCCTCTATGCCGCAAAATTATACAGGGTGTCTCAAACTTCGTGTCACCACTGATTTAGATCAAAATATTTTTAAATAGGAAAAATAGTAATTAATCGTATTAATAATAATTAATGGCAATTCATTATTAAACGATTAATTAGTAACCGATGTAGTAAGAAATTTGTTCAAAGTATTCCTTTCACGAACTCGAATATTTGACGATTAAAAGATTTTTTTGTACATACAAGTAAAAACACATCCCAGTCCACTGGAAAAATATCGAGCCAGGTTACCGAACCTAACTTGAAAGAATGTGATCAGCAGACGATTTTTTGTAGCCATGACGTTCAAGAGGTTATGTTATCTTCGGCAGTTTTTACATTTTTAACGCTATTCTTGTTTTTGCCCGTTACAAATTGGCTCACATTTTTACCAATGTCACTGCGTACTTTATACTTATTTTCACTCATATTTCACTATTTTTTTTAACCAAATACAATAAGTCCAGCTTCTCCCTTTGACAGTGCAATTGTTGACATTCGTAGCTCTCCAAAAAATATCAAAAATAAGTTTCATAATTTACACAATTAAGCTGAAATTTTCGATTTATGTTTACAGTTTGGACTAATAATTGGTTATAACTTTTTTAAACAAAATGCAGCCTAATTTATGAACAAATGCGGAGGGCCCTGCTTATGCGCCCAAAAAATACGGCCCTCCGCGAAAGGAATACCTTAAGTTTATAAAATTATATAAAGATTTTCTCGCGTGCTGATTTAGTTGAAGATTCTAAATAAGTCTTACTTACTTCAGCTGCAAACGAATACCGATGACTTTTATTTTTCCAAGCGATGAGTCGAGCCGTCAATTCACCGGTACTAAAGCTCTCCTGGACGTGCCCAAAATGTGGTTTGAAACGGGAATGAAGCGCTAACTCGCTGAAAAAAAATATGTGGGAAAAAGGCGTTAGAAAAATCAAGAAAGGAGAACGCAGAAGCATTATTCAAATTTACATGGTCGTTATGTTAAGAAAAATATTATTTTTTTTCAATTCTTATTCTCATTTTTCGTTTATTTTTTATATCGCACCATTATTATTTATTTATTGAAAAAAAAAAGAAGAAAAAATTGACAAAGATCGTAGGATCAAAATAGAATAACGCAAAAATGAGATAAACCAAAGAAAAAAATTAAATAAAAAAAGAATAAAATTTTTTTAATACAAAAATGTACAACAAATAAAATAATATATAAAATGGAATGCAAAGTTTAGATGAGGCGGAAAAATAAACTGACTGAGAGAAAGGAAGATAGACGGATTTTGGCTTATCGGAAGATTATCAAAATTTCATGATTACTCACTTTCGATCGACTAAGTTTCTTTGATCGATTTCAATGTTCGTATCGCATCGCTGGATAAGATTATCGTACAGCACCTTTCCTGCAATCACAACCACATGTGCTATTAACCAAAACACGTTTTCTCGCAATAAAAAAAGTTGACAATTCGCCTAAAAACTCACTGATAAACTCCATAACTGTTTAACGGAGTACAAGAATAAATCGTTTCAAAGACGCAAATCGCTCAAAGTAGCGTTTGGCTATCATTGAAACGATAAATCCATTTTCCAGCACCGGATAATAATTATTCCGTTTGCTTATAACCTCTTTCACGTTTCGAGAATTCAAATAATCAAACATCGAAATAAAATCTCTGGTTCATTTGACAAAACCCGAACATCAAAATTTGTTATTGTGACGTTAAATTTTCACGATTTTCGACTCCATAAAATTCAAAATTAATATATATATATATATATATATATATATATATATTATAAGTGTAAAAATGAGAAAAACTAATACCGATAGCTCCGGATCAATCGAAATTACGAGTTTTCGCGATCGCTCAAAGTATTCAAATGTTTTTTTTTTTACTGCTCTTCTCTTTCCTGAACGTCTTCTTATTTGTTTTATATTTTTTCAAATTTTTTTTTGCTCTTGGTCTATTACTTGTTTAGACTCTTCTTGAAATTTCCTTTTATTTATTGAATTTTTATCGATCTATTTATTTCGGTTCGAGTTCTCTTTTCAATGTTTTATAATTTCATTTGTTTTTTTTTTATCTCTAATTGTTTTTACTTTGATTTGGATTTTCCTCCAAACGTTCTCAAATTCGTTTGAATTTATTTTATGATTTTTATTTGCTCGGGCTTTCCTCCGAGTGTACCCAGAAAAACGTTCCATTTAGATCCACTAGAATCGTTTATTCGAATTTTTTAAATTTGTATCAACAAAATTTTTATTCGGTTCAGCTACACAATTGTATTTAAATCAAATAGATAATGCTATTTGGGTCCGTTTATTCAAGTACCCGCGTTAAAGCTTCTTGCTCCGGCCACCACGTGGCGCAGAGCGTCGAGGCATTTCTCACATACGAATTGCGCTCTAGATGTGCATAAATTGCAAGAACCAAAGTAGTATTATTATTCTGACTGACTATGTCCAGAAAGACGTTCGTCTTTCTGGACAAAAATTCACGTTCGTGAATTTTTGTATCTGCACAGGGTCGCAGACCCATGAAAATATTAGTAAATAATATCACAATTGAATATGATATAATATTATAAATGTTATAAATAATAATATAAATATTATTTTTTTTTCAATTTCATATTAATTCAATTTTTAAAATAAAAATATGTTCGATTTTAATACATATATTAAATTTTTCATTAATCAAGGATATAAAAATATTGTGATAAAAAAAAATAATTTTTTAATGTTAAATAAACCTCTATTTGGCCGTGAGACAAGGAAAAATATGTATTTGATTTAACTAGATTCTAGTTGAAACGACTAGATGTTTTTTCTGGGTGTGTTCTCTATTTTATTTGATCATTCTTGAATCTTCTCTAAACGTCCTCTAAATTGTTCAATTGCTTCTTTCAATGTTTTTTTGGTCTATTTTTTTTAATGCGAAGCCCTAGGGAAGAACAAGTTTGGAGAGCGTTATGCAGACTCGTATATATGCATTCAGTTTTGGATTTGGCGTCGGCAATCCAAGATGGCAAAGTTCCAAACGCTTTCGCCGCTGCTCGTAACGAACAAGCAAGAGAGAGAGAGAGAGAGAGAGAGAGAGAGAGAGAGAGAGAGAGAGAGAGAGAGAGAGAGAGAGAGAGAGAGAGAGAGAGAGAGAGAGAGAGAGAGAGAGAGAGAGGGAGGGAGGGAGAGAGAGGGGGGGGGGGGAGAGAAGAGAGTAGGCTCTCTCAGACGTGTAGTCCCAAAAAGTGCAGCCAGACAAATACAGTGAGGATGCAAAGAGAGAGAAAGAGGATGATGCTCGATATTTTTGCAGGGGCGATCGTACACGCGAAATAGTTAAATCAGGCTGAAAGCGAGAGCTGAGGAAGAGGAAGAGAAGTATCGATATTACAGAAATGTACAAGAGAGCCAGACACCAGTCCCGTTTCTCCGAGTGAAAATAGAGCCAGGCGTCTGTTGTTAACACGAAGTAAATTTAATAAATAGAAAGAACAAAAAGTAAAGCAAGAGGACCGAGTCTGGCACATCGATCACAAAATCTCGTGAAGATCCCGCTAAACGATGGTGAGAAGGAATACGAAAAATTGTTAAGTGTTCAGCGGTTAAATAGGTCAATGATCCGGAGATATATAGTTCAAATTGATTTTTACAAGAGATACGAATAATTATAATCGGATAAGTGATTTTTTTGTTTTTTCTTTGAATTTTTGGCTTTTGAGTCTCAGGAAAAAAGTCATAAAACCGCAAATATTTGTTATCGACATATTCAGACATTCGGAAAAACATGTCTTTTTTTATTGGCTGTAGCAAATAAGGTAGGAATAAATCAGACGAACTTAGATTCAAATATAATCGTTTATTTTGAATATTTATATCTAATTATCGTTTCGCTCACCTTGTGAGTAATTATTATGAAAATGTTTCAGATTGTGATTGAGATCTGTGGATTCCACGTTGTTATAAAGATCTGAGGACAATTGTCGTTGCAACAATATTGTTTCGTGTGTGAGCTCGCGAACTTGAACGAGAAGAGCTTCGTAGCTAGACACCGGCAACGTCATAGCTTTTTCCTGTTGCCGGCTTTTTGTCACACTCCCAACTGTAGCGCCTCGACGATGTTCGTCGTTTATCCTCCATAAGATTTCCAAAATTTATCCTTTACGCGGAGATTCTGACCTGTGTTCATTAAAAACAAGTACATGCAACCATCAAATTTTCAATAAATATGTCCAAGTATAATTTTAAATGGCTCTCGTGTTAACGGGGTGCACAATATTTATTTCATCTCCCTAAAAATAGAGAAAATCTTAAAAATTAAGAAATTGGTGAATGAACAAAGGATTTTTCGTTGTGTCTCAAAAAAACTTCAATATCATTAAAAATGTAACGATATTTATGGCACGCCGTTTTGCTATTTATTAGCTTCATAAAAATGCAGTCAAATAAAAAATATACTAAATGAAAATTTCTTAAAGGATTTAATATTATGTCTAGATATAATATTAATTCATCGAATTTATATTCAATTACCATTGAATTAGATATACCATTTAATATTATGTTTGGACATAATTTTAATTCCGAATTAAATTTTACGCTGAGGTGAAATAATTTTTGAGAATTAAAATTGAGTACACAATTTTAAGTCGAGAATTAAAATTATGTACATAATTTTAATTCCTAAACACAAATGATGTACGAAATTTTATTTTAAAATTCGTTCGAATTAAAATTATGTACATAATTTTAATTGCCCCCAATTTTAATTCTTGAATTAAAATTATGTACATAATTTTAATTACCCCAAATTTTAATTCGAGGATTAAAATTATGTACATAATATTAATTCATTAATTAAAATTTAGGGTAATTAAGATTATGTACATAATTTTAATTCGAGAATTAAAATTTGGGGTAATTAAAATTATGTACATAATTTTAATTCTCGAATTAAAATTTAGAGTCATTAAAATTATGTACATAATTTTAATTCGTTCAAATTTTAATTCATCCAAATTTTAATTCCAGAATTAAAAAATAAATGAAATTGAATTTGCAAATATTAATTCATTCAAATTTTTGTTCAGGAAATAATATTTGAATAAATAAAAATTTGAATGCAATAAAATTTGCATGAATTAAAATTTGAGCGATTTAAAATTATGTAGACCATTGTAACTAATCTAAATTTTAATTGAAGAATAAGAATTATGTATACAATCTTAATAATATCGAAAAATTAAATTAGGCTCCAAAATTTAATTCGAGAATTGGAATTATGTACACAATTTTGAGACTCGAATTTAAATTTGAATGAATTAAAATTTTGTACATAATTTAATTTAGTTTAATTCATTGAATTATTATGACTGTGGTATTTCAATTTGACTTTGAAGATTCATTCTGTTGAAGTATAATTTTAATTCACCGAATTTTTATTCGGCCTGAATAAATTTTTGAATCGTCAATTCGTGTGATATCGTACCACAACATTAATTTACTTAATTATTTTGCGACTCATTAAATTTTGGTCTCATAATTTTTATGACTGTTGAGCTGAATAAAAATGCATAATTTTTTTCTTATAAAATAATAAAAATTTATTAAAATTACGTCTAGACAAAAAATTAATTCCACGTTTTCTGTATCCTTCCCTGTGCATTTCGAATTAATTTTATGTAGACATAAAATTAATTCATTATTTTTACTCTTGACTAAATTAAAATGGTTTCGGAGATTATTAGTTTCAGTTTTAATGAGGTATTGTATTTTCATTTGAGGTCGAAAATTTCTAATGATAAATAGCAAAACGGCGTGCCATAGATATTTTCATGTTGTTAAAAAAACACCGGGTACAATAAATCATGAGACGTGTGTATATATATATGGGGCATCCCACATCAAATCGACCTACGTCAGATCGTTCCATTCTTTGATTTGGCTGAAAATTTTATGTGTTGTATGACCCATTGAAAGAAGCTCTCTTGATTTGTTTCAGATTTTTTTGTCCATACACTTGTGAGATATGATTTTTTGTCAAAACTCGATGTTTTTTTCTTCAAATGACTGTAACTGTCTAAAAAATCGACCAGATCAAACTTTTTTTTTAGAATGGTTGGTTTTTTACCGTACCGTTGGAAAAAAATACGAAAAAATGATTGATATTCGACTTCTATATTTTTTCGCAATTTAAAGAAATCTAAAGCAAAAAACCTTGGTTTTAAGATGTTTTTTTTTAATTAATTTAAATTTTATTTATTTATTTAATTATTTAATTATTTTTTTAAATTTATTCTTAGTTTTAATAATAAATTTAATAATATTTAATAATAAAATAAATTTAAATAAATTTAATAATAAAATAATTTAAATAATAAATTTAAAAATTACAAAGTTTACCCTTTTTAATTTTTTTCAAAAAATTCACAAAAAAACTTTGACCAATCAAATGATTTTTGAGACTAGTTCCATCGTGGGCAGATTTTTCATTAAACTTTTTTTCTTACTTTGAAAAAAAATTCATTTTTTTCCAGTCAATTTGGATCAAAACGAACGTTTTTTTTTTTTTTTTCATTTTTCAAATGTAGGTTTTTATCAGACTCGTGGTAAAAATTACGAAACAATGATTGAACATCGTCCCCTATATTTTTTTCAATGTTTAAACAAAAAGTCATTAAATTTAAGATGTTGGACACTTTTGATTTATGTCAACAAATTCAGAAAAGAAACCTTGACCAATTAAATGATTTTTGAGACCAGTCCCACCGTGGAGAGATATTTTTTCATATTTCATTTTTTAGTTTCAAAGAAATTTTCATTCTTTTTTAGTTAATTCGTACCAAAAAGGACTTTTTTATATTAGAAATGTTGGTGTAAAACAAAATATCAAAAAAATAGTTCGATTTGGTCCAAATTGACTGGAAAAAAAATGAAAATTTTTTCGAAATAAGAAAAAAAATATAAGGAAAAATCTATCCACGAAGGGATCGGTCTCGAAGACCACATAATTGGTCAGTTTTTTTGTGAATTTTTTGAAAAAAATTAAAAAGGGTAAACATCTTAATATCAATGTTTTTTTGCTTTAAATTGAGAAAAAATATGGAATACACATATTAATCATGCTTTTGCATTTTTTTTCCAACGGTACGGTAAAAAACCAACCTTTCTAAAAAAAACAGTTCAATTTGGTCGATTTTTCAGAGGGTCACAGTCATTTGAAGAAAAAAATAGCGAATTTTGACAAAAAATCATATCTCACAAGTGGATGGAAGAAAAAATCTGAAAAAAATCGAGAGAGCTTCTTTCATTGGGTCATACAAGACATAAAGTTTTCAGCCAAATCATAGAATGGAAGGATCTAACGTAGATCGATTTGGTGTGGAATGCCCCATATATATTTCTTTCGAAAAGACCTTTTAAGACCTGTATCTATAAAAGAACGTGATGAAGAGTACTGAGAGCCCCTTTTTCATCGTAGGGTTCTAGCTAAATGCATGGATACATGACTCATAACACATATATTACAACAGTACATGAAGGTATAAAGTGCGGCATGTCGAGACAAAGAACGAAAACTGAATGACCCACGTGCCACTCTGAGTGATACACGCTTTTAGTACAGAGGTATAAAGGAAGCAAAAATGTATAAAAAACGCTTTTTTATACAGAGGTATAAAGGAAGCAAAAAATAAGAGCGAGTGAGAGAGAAAGGAAGAAAGGAAGGGAAAAAGGTACTCGAGGAGTCCCTTCTCAGGGTATGCACCGAGATCCCTTCGTCACCCTCGATTTTTGCACTCTGTTCATCCACATTCACTCACTTCCCCCGAATCTTACCTTGAACCGACCCTCTCTAGACAACAGACTATCGCGAAGTAAAATAATACAGCAGGTATACAAGCTGTCCTCAAAGTTACGCCGAAACCTGTAGAAAAGAGCTAGTATATTTAATTATATTTGAAAAATTACCGTGAAAATCGTAGAAGCGAGGGTGCAAGACATTTTTTTACGATTCAAGATTTTTTTATTAGATTCAACTTTTATTTAAAAAATAAAACCAAATATATCAAAGATGAATTTTAACATTACGTATATCCATAAAAATTCAAAAAAAAAATGATTTCTTTTTTACTGAAATACGAATAAGAATTATTTTCTTCGAAATGTCGTGATCCGTATAGCTTAAAATTTTCCAGCACGAATTTTACACAGTCCGTAGATATTACGCGCAGCAATCCGTAGAGTACTGCAAACTGCAACCCCTCTTAGCAAAAGCCTCCCCTTATGTAGCTAGAGTCGTGCGAGTTTCAGCTACCGCCCAGTGTATACTCGTGCTTGCTCTTACTCCCTCCTCTTTTCTTCTCTCTCGTCAACAATTGAACGATCGATCGTGATTTCCACTAACAATTCGAGTGAAAGGAGAAAGGAAGGAAAGAAACATAAATCGCACAAATTAACGTTTACTAATGCTGGAAAATAAAACTTGAGAGTAAATTCAATCCAAATAATTTAAAAAAATGGAAAAAATCTTACTTCACTGTAATTTAATTTTTTTGTTTTTTTCATTCACCATTATATTCATTCGGATCATATTTATTATGTTAGAGTAATTAATTAATTCGCTCATTCATTACAATTTAATTTAATTTAATGTTGTACAGATTTTTTTTTGTAATTAAAAAGCCGAGTATTTTTCGTAGTCGAAAAGTGCAAATTGTATAAATATTGACTAAAAAAAAAGTAATTTCGTTGCATTTCAATGTTACGAACTTTGCCGGTATACAATCTAAGAAATCTTAATGAAATTAGTTAAAAGTGCATGATCAGGTTTAATTCGTTTTGCCAGATTTCTTTGGTAACGCTAGCAATTCCAGGAGCGAAGGTCTAAGACCGGTCAACGACCTTTTATGTAAAGTCTCTATACCGATCTTTGCGTGTCTATAATGTACATCCATATTATATGTTGGGCCGAGGTCGATTTGTAAGCGGTTTGGATCATTGGTCGCGGCCGACCGAACGACCGGACGCTCGACGTAGGATCGATCAGGGACGTTCGCCGCTCGTCGCTCGCCGCTCGTCGCATGTTGCAGCGTGTGTACATCGAACCAAGCGAGACGCGACACTTTGCCAGTCTCCGTTCAGTCTAGCCCATGCGTTACCTTCTCTTCTTTCTTTCTTTTCTACTTTACGACCAAAACGTGCTTTTTCCAGTCGATTCTGTCTCTACTGAAATCCCAGATGAGACTTCCATGTCGTACATTAAGTTTCTTGGCGCTTGTACTAGCGAATTTAGTAGTACCGATATTTTACGTAGCTATCTTTTTTTCATTACTACTAAAAGGTACATTAATTTAGCAATAATTGAGTATTTTACCAAAAATGTATCGGAATGAATCATTTTATTTGTAATTTTTTATGTACTAAAATTATATCAAAATGCTCGATATTTTTAACTCGTTTTATACCGAAATTATAGGTACTCGCTTCAAAAATTGTATTTCGGTTGAATTCCGGTATTATACCGGGAAAACCCTTAATCTGCCGTATACCTTAGCGTTATTCACGTATTATTACGGGATAATAAAATCTAGCGGGGAAAATATATCTATACGGTATAATTACTTAAAATTACTCGTCGAATGATAATTTAAGCTTTGAAACAACATTATAATACTATTGGGTTTAGCGCGGCAACAAAAGATAAATTTGTCACCCGTTAAATTCTGTTTTTTTCTGTTTCAACAAAAATGTCATATCTTCGATCATGTCTGCGAAAAAAATACATTTTCTATTTTTGTACATAAATCGACCAATCTCTCAACTAATATTTGTCTTAATTGATTATTACGATATTATCGATACGATATCGTTGTTATAAAAAATATATTTTTGTCTAATCGTAGCTTTTTCAAAATTACGATTAGAAAATGTTTTTTCTCATTTTTATTGAAGTTAACAATTTTAATACAGGATGCAATTAAAAATACATTTAAAACATAGAGGGATATGAATTAAACAAAACGTTTTTTCTTACCCCTTAATTTCTGGTAATCCAGAGATTCTCTACAGTGCAAACATTATTTTGACACCATGCTTTTAAACGTTTTTTATTATTATTCGTTAACAGTGCGTTTGTAATTAGTTACTCGTCAATGACACTCTGTAACTCTATTTTTATCTCGGGCATTCGCGAATTTGAAACAATCTCACTGCATTGCACTCGCGCACAGAGCACACATTAAAGTGTCGGGAGAGAAATTGTACGGAGTGAGAAACCCAAGGAGTCGCGTGTCGATGGAAAAATGACACGAAATGATATCGATTACATCGAATTAACGTGCCGATCACATTTGTAACGCTAATAAAAGATTAATCGATGTTCCAGAGTCGTGTTTGTACCGATACTTAAAATAATTGGGAACGTGAGCTCGTAAGAAATGTCGGAGAGAGAACCATCTCGTCGCGCGGTTGTCCGAAAACTCGTGGTGCGCACCAGAGTTAGCAACGGTGCTGACGCCGCGCCGCCAACACGAGAAACGGTGAGAGAACTTCCTCCCACCCTTTTTTTATTCTTTCTCTCTTCGTAGCCCACTATCGCTCCAGTGGATCGTATATTCTATACACTTACCTACCTCTCTAAAAGCTAATTGTTTTCGTATTATTTTCAACCGACTACGCGTGCAGAAAATAAGAAACCTCGAAACGTCAAGGTTATTTATATCAATCGCTTATTCCCGAGTGTTTTATCATGTCGATTAATTACAAAAAAAATAACTTAATTTAATAAGCGATGCTCATTATGTACATTTTTTTTTTGAAAAAGCATAACGTAAATCTCTTGTAGGCGCAAATATATGGTCGAGAACAATAAATATATGTCGTGGATATTTTGAATTCGCAAATACGATCGAAAACCCAAAATATCAATTTTTTTCCAAAATGTTTAGTTTTTATTTTCCGACCACGTGAACCAAGTTGATTTGAAATACGAACGGTCGAACCGTTTGAAAAAATGTAGCTTTCGAAATTTCGAAGTGCACGTGATCGTCGCATCAAAGCGGAAGGCGCCATTTTTGATTTCTCTCACATTTACGACCTGTTCTTACATTCGCTATTTTGTAATTGTTCTGTCTCACGGTTATGAAAGTGTCCGGAAACATCTTCGCGTGTCGCCTTCTAAATAGAGCGAAAAGCAATCGCGACGCATCAATCCTGACGATGTGAACAAAAACGCAATGGATTATTTACAAGTATTTATTATTATCGAGCAAAAAATATACTTTTTGAGGTTTTACGTTTATGAACGTAACACGTGCGCAAATGGTACTAATCGTCGCCGTTTAAGCACATGTTCCTTGAATGCCCAAATAAGGACGTTTCCCGTCTACGCACATATTTGAGTCTTGTCGCCTTGTAACAACGAGGACATCGTCGCTAATTTTTTTGTTTTTGAGGTTGAGGTCGTGTGAATCATCGACGTAAATTGTCATCAAATTATTTTGATGACATATCGTGATCGAGGTTTAATTACAAACCAAAAAAATAAAATTGTCTCAAACGAAAAGAAAACCCACAGTTTAAGGAGCTATTAGAGTTTGACACTTTTGAGAAATCGATTTTTTTTTTCATTCTTCGAAAGTATATACATGTAATATGGTGTGTAAAAATTTCAAAACGATCGGAGCAGTCTAAGTATATTTTTCAGCGTCCTTTACATGAGTACCTTAGCGCGCGTACTTGAGCGCCAAAAACTTTGAACGCGTTTTTCTCGAAACACCATTTTTGAAATTAGTCTCCACGAGATCTCAAAAACTACTTGACCGATCCTTATGAAATTTAAATCACATATTCTACATATATATTCCTAGAAATTAACGCTCGACGAAGTTAAAATTTTGATTTTATATTATATTTTTAACATCTTTTTTGTACAAAAAACAGTGAAAAAAACGTGTTTTTTTATTTTTTTTCTGTTTTCATCCGTTATTTTGTTATTTATCGATAAAAATTAATATCCAAGCGTCATTGCCTACCTGACGTTATACATAATCTAACGCACTTTGTTTTTTTGGTGTCAGACAAGCCGTTCCTGAGATACGATGGAGACCGTTTGCCTCCTATTTTTCGAGGCGCTTTGTTCAAGTGCAGTTTTTGCACATATAAATGTAGTAAAATGAATTAAAAAAAAATTTTGTATGTAAATAAAGACTAGATTTATCATCCCCAACAAGTTTTATTTCAATATTTTTAACAGCATGCCCAGAAAAAATTCTCAAAAATAGCCTTTTTTTTAGCGTTCAAACTCTAATAGCGCCTTAATATCTTTATAGATTTATGAAGTGTAGTCGTGTTACTTTTTCCTGCGAAATTACCGCAATTAGAGTGGAAAAAAAATATTGAATAAAAAATGGCACTTCTCTTTAAAAAATTGTCGGTTAAAAAAAAGGTTGTAGGTATAAAAAAATTGAAGTTACGATTGAGCTCAAGTGGAACTTGCACATAAATTTACACTCTTCTACAGTCCGACGAAAATCTAATAACAGACGCTGATCCGCGTGTATTCAGATGTATTTTTAGACTATTTATAACATTTTGAGTACTTTGAGCAAAATGTTACCACGACAACTTCAAAACGACAGTTGATGACGCAAGAAATTCGGTTACTTCAAACCATCTACTATACAGATTTGAAATGATTAGGGTAAGTATGTGTTTAGGGGCCTTCTCAGTGGAAATTTTTTTGAAAATTGATTTTTTTTTGTATTATCCAAAAATATGGACTATCATAAACATGCTGTTGAATTTTGGTCGTGAAATTCGAATTATTCCGGTCGCCACTAGAGCCTTTGTGAGAAAATGGGATTACAATTTAAAAAAACAAAAAAGAGATTAGAAGGAAAAAAGGGATGAGACTGATTAACGTATTACTATCACAAAGTTACTTTATTTAGGATTCTTTAATAATTTTGTATGAATATTCTTGACACCAAAACTAACAATTTTCTCCTATGAAGAAAAATTTGCTGACGTCAAGAATTTGAGATATTCAATTTCCAATTTTTAACTTTTCCCATCTAAACGCGTGTAAATTTAAGTCGCGTATCGTTTATGAGTTGCAAAAAAATGTGGTTAGGATTTTTCTTTAAAAATTTCGGCTCATGGCCTTTCTGGCTATCTGCAAGAAAAATCTTAAATACATTTTTTTTTGCAACTCGATTTTTGCAACTTTTTAATGAAATGCGACTTTAATTTACACGCGTTTAGATGGAGAAAATAAAAAATTGCAAATTAAATATCTCAAATTCTAAACGTCAGAAAATTTTCCTTCATAGGAGAAAACCGTTAGTTTTGGTGCCAAGAACGTTTATGCAAAATTTTGCAAGGACCCAAAATGAAGTCGTTTTGTGATAGTAATACCTTAAATGATGAGGGAAAGAATGATGTATGATGATGGGAATGATGAATCGCCGATTGATCATAATTAGATAGCTCATATGAAAATCTCATACTCGAAACTTTAAACTTGTTTTTCTCGAAACGTCATTTTTCAAAATGGTAGACCGCTTTAAACGAAGAGTTTTCAAGCTATTCGTCTCAAACTTTGCCAAATTATTCTTCGCACGCCGTGCCTTAACGTCGTATGAATTTTTTTCTTTTTAATTAAAAATTTCATATTTTTTTGAACGAAAAACTCGAAAAAAAGGCCCAATTTGAAATTTTAATTAATTTTGAAATGGACGCCATTTTGTTAATTTTCATCGAAAAAATAAATCCTTCATACGCCTCTACAGTTTTTCATATTGATTAATAATCTTTTTAGATTTTTTGTTTGATACAATTTTTAGAGGTGTAGGAGTGTCCACCGCCAGGCTCTATTTTTTTACGCATCATTTTGCAGTGGCCATAAACATTATAAAAAAATAAAAGTAAAATTTTTGTTAAAAAATGTTGCTGACTTTCAGGAATTGTCTATTATAATCTAAAAGCCAGTGAACTTTTGGCGTATTAGCGAGTCATGACACCATTTTGTTATAAAACGATGTAATTTTATAATTTATAAACGAAAACAATCGTCTTAAAATGAATTAATAAGTCATTAAAAAGATCATAACGTAGATATTTAGTCATGGCTAATTTTAGCGGCATATTATCAAGAAATGTGCCCCAAAAATGCTGTAAAGATACAAAACGTTTTTTGCAATTCTAACGAGCAGCAAGACGCTTTGAATATGCAAAAAAAAATCATTTTTACAAAATTTTAGTCAGACTTGATGATTTTTTTCTTAATTTGAAGAAAAAAAAATTACAAAACGAACGCAGCCGTTACAAGGATTTTGGTGAATCTTTACCCCCTGCAAGCCGACGCTGAAGTTCGGTATTTTTCACGTCTGTGAACGCACATACACACAAACGCCGTGCCGGGGAGGGGATAGCGCGTCACGGGCAGACGCTGACGATCACGTACGCGAGTGAGTGAGAGGGAAAGAGATGAGCGTAGTAAAAAGAAGAGAGATAAAAAAAGAGCTTAAGCGTTTCTATCGCGTATTTCTATGCATTTTTGTGAAATATAAAGATTTAACATTTATATAATATTGATATATCTATATATATATACCGACAGCGATAAGTGCGCGGTTGGTGTGTGGCTCCGCCGATCTCCAAAGTTAAGCAGCTTCGGGCGAGTACTTGGTTGAGTGACCGCTTAACCATACACCGGCTCGCGCATCAATCGCTGAGCGGGAGGCAGTTTTTCTGAGTTTCTGACGGTGCTAATCAATTGAAACTCAGTAAAAATATAGCCGCCTGTATCGGCCGGGTTTTTCACAGTCCTTGGCCCTCGTGCAAATGCGATACAGTAGTGCATTAGGAAAGAGTGGCTGCAGGCAACACTATTGGGGGGTTTCTCAGAATCATGGAAATTAGGAAATTGGAAATTAGTGAAGTGAGGAAAAAGTAGGGTTAAAGTGATGGGATGGGCTCGTAAAAACCCGCAAGGGTATACGCAGGAACAATAAAAATAAAAAATTAAAAAAATATATCTATATCTATATAATATTGAGATATCTATATATTAGCTGTTCCCACGGCTTCGCCCGCGACAAGAAAAATCGTTGTTAATGCAAGTGTGATATTAATAAGATTTATATACTAGTCTAAAAAAAATTTAGTAATTTCTGTATAAATAACAAATAAAGACCAATGGAAAGAGAAAAATTGAAAAAAAAATCGTTATCTACATTCAGATTTTTTACTCAAACCGTTCCGCCGTGAGAGTAATTTGAAAAACAAGAAAAGCACGAAAACTGTCATATTCGCATGAAACTTTTATTTTGTAATGTAGCATAAATAATATTATTTAAAGACGCGGCAGCGTCTTGACGCCAATTATTAAAAAGATAGTTTTTAAACGGTGACAAGTCGCATCGCATATCTATACACAAGATTGGGCGTTTTTCCGTTACTTTCAAACTTTAAGTTGTTATTTTCTTCTTATTTTTATCCGTTTCATATAATATGCGCCATTTAGCCAATGAGCCAATGAACTAAGATATTGAGGTGATATGAAACCTAAATGGTTCTTTGCCATTCTCTTTTCATTTTGAACATAAATTTTAGGTTTTTTTTTTGGTGATTATGCAGTTTGGTTACTTTTCCGAAAAACGATGGTAAAATTTTTTTCTCCGCGAAGTTGTTTATTGCATCATAATAAGTGATATTCCATCGGGGGAGACTGACATTTCCCATAAAAAGCATAAGTTATGGGGTTTTGAAGTTATTGGAAAAATGTGATGAAATAGGGTATATTCGAATATTTAGAAGCTCACATCAGGACAAGTGGACACACACACACACACACACACACAATTCTACGAATTCATTATCAGTAGAGGCGAAGTTCTTCAGTCTTCAAAATTATTTGCGAGGGTGGTGAGATCAGATGGAATAGTAGGGTGCGTGAAATAGTAGGGTGTGTACTGAACATCTTGGGATGTGTGCGTGAAATAGTAGGGTGTGTGCTGAACATCTGGGGATGTGTGCGTGAAATAGTAGGGTGCGTGAAATAGTAGGGTGTGTGCTGAACATCTTGGGATTTGTGCGTGAAATAGTAGGGTGCATGCTGAACATCTTGGGATGTGTGCGTGAAATAATAGGGTGCGTCAAATAGTAGGGTGTGTGCTGAACATCTTGGGATATGTGCGTGAAATCATAGGGTGCGTGAAATAGTAGGGTGTGTGCTGATCATCTTGGGATGTGTGCATGAAATAGTAGGATGCGTGAAATAGTAGGGTGTGTACTGAACATCTTGGGATGTGTGCGTGAAATAGTAGGGTGTGTGCTGAACATCTGGGGATGTGTGCGTGAAATAGTAGGGTGCGTGAAATAGTAGGGTGTGTGCTGAACATCTTGGGATTTGTGCGTGAAATAGTAGGGTGCATGCTGAACATCTTGGGATGTGTGCGTGAAATAATAGGGTGCGTCAAATAGTAGGGTGTGTGCTGAACATCTTGGGATGTGTGCGTGAAATAGTAGGGTGTGTGCTGAACATCTTGGGATGTGTGCGTGAAATAGTAGGGTGTGTGCTGAACATCTTGCGATGTGTGCGTGAAATAGTAGTGTGCTGTGTCTCACCACTCTCGCAAATAATTTTGAAGACTGAAGAATTTCGCCTCTACTGATAATGAATTCGTAGAATTGTGTGTGTGTGTGTGTGTGTGTGTGTGTGTGTGTGTGTGTGCGCGCGCGCGCGTGTGTCTACTTGTCCTGATATGAGCTTCTAAATATTCGAATATACCCTATTTCATCACATTTTTCCAATAACTTCAAAACCCCATAACTTATGCTTTTTATGGGAAATGTCAACCTCCCCCGATGAAATTTCATTAATGGTATCTAACCGAAGCACTTCATGCAAAAAAAAATAATCTTGCATCGTTTTTCGGAAAAGCCCTCAAACTGCATAATTAAAGAGGAGTAGATCACCATCATCCTTCATCGGCCCTTATCAGGGCCAACAAAATTATCACAACGTTTTCAACACAATCACAATTTTTTTGCCATTTTTTGTCATTTTTTTGCCATTTTTTGTTCATAAAAACTGAATTAATAAAAAATTTCAGCCTCCCCCGACGGAATATCATTAATGGCAACCCATCGAAGCAGCTTAAAAAAAAAAAAATTCCCCCATTTTTCGGAAAAGTAACCAAACTGCATAATTACCTTTTTTTTCTACCGAAAGTCTCCAACAAAAAAGTTGCTCAATAAAATATTAAAAATAACAAAATTTTCAAATGTTTTTATCACTTTACTAAAGTAGCTGTAACTTTTTTTCTGTTAAAAATGCGAACGCCAGCCACCGCTCATTTTCTTTGTTTTTTTTGTTTATCTATCTTTTTTGATTACTGATGAATTTTTAAAATTGAACATTGAATACAAATTTGAACTTTTTTTCACATTTTCGTAAAAAACAATATATCGGAATGTTATACAACGTACAACCTAGTGTGAATCATGAGCTTTCTTCCTGTGAAAAATTCATCTAAATCGGTTCAGTGGTTCTCGATTGATAAGCGGCCAAACTTTTTTTTCGTCAACAGATTAACCCCGAAAGCGTACACTGGTGCGAATTCGCACCAGCAAAATTTTCAAAACGCCGGCATTCGACGGGAAAGTTGTTTGAGGGCATATCTCTTTTTCGACAAATATGTGTGACCCCTCTAGTGTCTAACCCCGTCGGAAGAACGTTCATTGTTTCCATAACCGCCGCGAAAACGGCATCAAAAAATTTAGTTGGTGCAAATTCGCACCGGTGTATGCTTTAAGGTCAAAGAATCGTGGTGTGCGCAAATGAAAAAAAAAAAAAAAACAGTGTGTTTTGCAATCAAGAACTATTTTTGTGTTCAAAGTAAGTGAATTCATCATTATTTACACGATTTATTAAAAAAAATGAAGACATTTGATGTAGAGACAATAAAAAACCCTTTCACATTTTACGCTGTACGAGCGATAAAATAATTAATATCGATGACTTTTTATACACGGAGAAAAATAAATCGTCGATTCAATAGCATTTGATGTTATTGGAAGATTTCGTTGATTCAACCGCATTGTTCTCGATCAGAATATTTACATGTGCGGTTTGATAAAAAACTAACGTATTGGTTTAATACTTCATAATATTGTTATGATTATATAATATCATTGGCACCCCGTTATGAGATATGTGGTTGAAGCAACGATTTTTTTCTTACATGTACATTAGGGTGGTGCTTAATTAGAGTGCTCTTGAATTTGGACCTACGTACCCCTCAGAACAATTCGAAATAAATAAATAAAAATGTGTATCAATGGATTTTTCTCAATATCAATAATTACCCGTGCCGCAAGGTGTGGCTTTTTCCCCATTTAAATAACACGTGGTTTTGAGGTGTTTGCACTCTTTTCTTCTTTCCCAGCACACTTATTATGCTAAAAATATTTCATGCTTACAAATATGTTGAATATACGGATGCAACAATGCATACGAACTTTCAAAAGTCATGTCGGTATTTTATTGAATCCCGTGGCTGTAAGCCTAAGGAAGGCTATCGAATTTGATTTTTGCAAAAATCTCAATTACACAAAAGAAAATTGAAAAAACGTTAAAATTTTCATATGTCGGTGTGTAATCAAGATATTCGGACTTTTTTTTTTAATTATTCGTTTTTCAAAAACGCATCGAATGGTGAAAAAAAATTTCAGCTATTTTCGTAACTTTGGTCAGAATTGGTATTTGTTTATAAGCAAAAAACTAAAATCGTCAAAAAACAGTATTTATTATCAACGAAAACGATTTCTTTTTTCCGTATACTTTGTGCATGATGACACGAAGCTCCTCGATTTTTTTCCACACTGTGGGCCTTCATCGACAAATTCTATTGAAGGTCAAAGTTTTTTCGAAGATCGCGAATTGTTGCTAAACTATAACTCGTAGAGCGATAAATCTTGGACAATTCTCTTGGGGTCTCCCTTCCCTACATCATACCTTCAAACCGATATCATAACAAACAATTGATTGCGGTGGCAAATGAAAAATAGTAAATTTTTTGGTTCATTTGCAATTGACCGCTTAAATAACAATGCTAGCGTATTTTTTTATAGGACCTTTTTCATAGAGGACATTATGATAAACAACTTTTATTTGAAACTTTTTTCGATAGGACGCGTTCCAAAAGTGTTAACTCAAAAAAACCGATTTTTTTTTCAATAATTTTTTATTGCTAAAATGCAGGATGGATTTTTACGAAAACTCAGGGCTATATTCCTATGGGTCCAAACAACCTACAAAAAAATTGGCTAACCTCTGCACCTCTTGAATAAAACTTTTCCTAAGGTGACTGGACTATTATTTAAAAATTGATAAAATTTGCTGCAATTGACGACTTTGCTGTTTTTCGAGTCGGCCAATTTAGACCCGTGTTCAACAAAAAAATCAATCGCTGTGTTTGCAGTGAGCATGACTGTATATAGGATGTTGTATTCTTGAAATAAAACTCTGCCCATCGAACCATCTTGAAATTCATCCACCAATGAATAAATTTAATGAAGGAATTAATTAAATAACAATTATAAGATGATAAATTAGTCCAGGCGCGATTTCAGGAAAAATTTTTTTTATTATTTTTATTTACTTATGAATTAAACGTAATGATAATTATAGTTAATGATTTTTAACCGTTCGCATGCGTTGTTGTATCCGTATACAACATATTTGTAAGCATGAAATATTTTTAGAATAATAAGTGTACTGGGAAAGAAGAAAAGAGTGCAAACACCTCAAAACCACGTGTTATTTAAATGGAGAAAAAGTCACATCTTGAGGCACGGGTAATTGTTGATATTGAGAAAAATCCTTCGGCACACATTTTTATTTATTTATTTTGAATCATTCTGAGGGGTACGTAAGTCCAAGTTCCAGAACACCCTAATTAAGGACCACCCTAATGTACATTCTTGTTTGTGATTTTAATAAAAATATTAATTTCATATTTGTAAATGTTTCATAATGAGTTCTGAAAATCCTCATGTGCGACGACCATCGGTCATGAGTCTGTAGCGAATGCGAGCGTTTTTTCGGATTATATAATTTGTATTCCAGCCATCATCAACTATTTTTGTATTTTCAATAAAAAATAAAAGTTTGTGTGAGTAAAATAATTTTTTTTCTTCCCTGTATAGTGTAAAATGTAAAATTTCATTGTCAAAATGAGTGCATGTGTGAGGTCATGAAAAAAATACTTAATTCAATAAAATTACTTTTGCGTATTTTTTTCCTCGAAACGCCACTTTTTAACTGAAAAAGCGCGTAGGTTTTATTACATTTTGATTACATTTAAAAAATCTACGATTTTTTTTTGTAAAAAGTGAAATATATGAAATCACTTTTTTATTTCAATTTTTCTCGCAAGCTTATGATTTGGGCTCAATTCAAGTGGCATCAAGTGATTTGGCAGAAAATTTTACCCCAAAATCATATACTTATGTCTGCATTTTGGATTCCATTTTCACCTCCTAATCATGAAATCCCTATTCGCACGTGTGCAAACGGTTTAACGGGAGAAACCAGTTTAGGAGTAAAGGAATAATCAGAATTTGTTTAAACTTGAAGGATATTTTATTCATGTTTTGAAGTACACTTTGTAATTTTTTCAAGTCATTATTTCCGCTGGAAATAGTGGAGTTAGAAGCTACTGTCCATGGACAACTTTTTTTCAACTGGTGGGCATTCCAGCTCAAAAAGTTATTGACCAATCGTTCTGAAAATTTGTGTGAATATTCTTTATTCAATTACAATCTATATGAACCTAACTGTGGGATGATATTATTATTAAAAATATTTTTTATAATGCAAAATGGGTGAAAAAACATGGTATAAAAACATGACATTGTGTTAACTGATTACAGATAAAAATTGTGAGTTCAGGAATGCCCACCAGCAAAAAACTCGGATGGCGATCGTCCATGGACAGCAGCTTCTAACTCCACTATTTCGGGCGGAAATGACTTGAAAAAATTACAAAGTGTACTTCAAAACATGAATAAAATATCCTTCAAGTTTAAACAAATTCTGATTATTTCTTTCCTGTTAAAAAAATTCACGAAAAACACCAAAATTTGGGCCTCCTAAACTGGTTTCTCCTATTAAAGGTGCTGGGAACCACTGTACGATTTGAGGGTTATTATATACAGGTAATATTGAGATATTATATAGATATTAATTATCTCATAGAAAAAAGTGCAAGGAGGTAATTTCAAGTCTATTTATCGGAAAATTCCCTTTGATTTAAAATTATTCATTTCAGTGGTTCTTTTCTCTCTGTTTACTACGTTCAAGTCTTTTTTTCTTCAAATTAAAAAAAAAATCGAGTCTGAATAGAAATTTGCAAAAATGATTTTTTTTGCAGATTCAAAGCGTCTTGCTACTCGCTAGAATTGCAAACAAACGTCTTTTATTTTACCGCAGCTTTGGGGCACATTTCTTGATAATATGCCACTAAAATTAGCCATGACTAAATATCTACGTTTTGATTTTTTTATGACTTATTAATTCATTTTAAGACAAAAGCAGCGTCCATGTGCTGCAAGACGATTGTTTTTGTTTATAAGGCATAAAACTAGATCGTTTTATAATAAAAGTAGCCATCGCTCGCTCCTACAAAAAAAAATCACTAGCTCCTAGACTATTAATACTATTCTTAAACCATAAGAAAAAAAAATTGTTGGCATGGTAATTCCAGCTTATTCTTTCAAATTTTCCTTGATTTTCAGAGCGTCTCCGGAAAATCGATGCTCGCTGGCGGGCGTAATTGCGTTCGTTATTATCTGCAAAAGAAATCAACAAGTAATCTTAATTTAGACATATACCGCTATTGAATGACCTTCGGAGTAAAGCTGTATGAAGATTTTCAAAATAGCATCTTTTAAAAAGTTAAATCAGAAAAAAACTAACTAAACTACTTATTGTTAAGTATTTTAACAATAACTAGTTTAACTTAACTATCGTGACAAAGACACTATTGTGTCTTTGTCACGATAGCAAAAATGATTTCATTTGCTTGTTCCCGACGACGTTTACAGCCAATTACCTGTCAGGCGCAGGCAGTGGCGGTTTTTTGGAGACGTATATCTTGAACTTGTCGATCCCACCCTTATATCTACCACCAAAGTGGAGGAATTTTGAAAAATGTGTTATTCCAAAGTTATTGCTCACGTGTAATAAAACAGAAAATTAATATATTATTTTGTTCACCTAGCAAAAATTTTCGAAAATATTTAAGTTTTCAGTCTGTTACCCCGTGCAAAGCCCTTATAACTTTTTCCAATTATTTTTATTTCTATAGGAAAAGTTGAAACATTTTCGCGACGGTTTAATAAAGAAAATCAAAAACATCTTTTACAGTTATTGAATTGTAACGATTCAAAAAATAATGTTTGCAGCATGCACGTATAGTAGTTTTGTGGTTGATTGAACATCAGTTGAAAAATCATACTAATGCTTAATTAATCAATCACAACACTAATACTTATCGTTGTAGCCTTTTCGACATGCTAATAGCTATGTTTATGTCTCAATCTCTGGTTGTTGACATAAACAACTTTCATTCGAAGCTGCGTAGCTGAGAAATTGATGAAATTCGTTTAAAGTTTCGATGTTTTCGACAAAAAATTTCGTTATTTTGTGAGCTGCATTGAACAGTTGGAAGGAAAAGAATGGTGGCGAAGGAACAGGAATAGTTGACATCGATACCGTAATATGGCGCGCAAGCGCTGTTTTCCAGGAAAAAGCTCGTTCGTCGTTCGTTCTCGTTCTTAGTCCGGCTAGAAAGCGTCTACACGTCTGCACCGCAAGCTTCTCCGTTCTCAAGTCTCTTCGTACTAAACATAACTATAGCAGCGCGTGAGTTTCTTTTTCGTCTTCGTAGTTTCGATCGAATCTCATTAATCGGGGTAGAAAAAACAAATATGTGTTACTCAGTAACTCGACAGAGCTACGATTAAGGATGGCGAGCTTCTTGAACAGTTGCAATGTCACCGGATCTCCGTCAATGTCGAAAACCGAAGACAACTTGTCCAACAGCGAAGGTCCCCTTCTCAAACGGAACCTCGGACAAAATCACATCGCTGTAAGGTAAAATCTTGTCAATTTAAATTCAACAAAGACTATTTCAGATAATAAAAGATATTTTTATTCCTACACATTTCTGTTTCCTGCTTATGCCAATTTTGTTAAATACTGGTTTTGGTAATTTGCAAAATGTTTCCAATGTGTTGCTGAGAATGCGTTCTAGAAGTTCGGAAGCATCTAAAAATAAACCTGGAGAAAATGTTCCTAATACGCCTGTATAAATGTTGAATGACTTATTTCAGAAAGAAAATGTTTTTTTTTGCCTTTCTTCATTTCTTCATAGAGAAACCGAACTTGTTTTTTGTAAAATATTCCATTATAGATCAATTGATACACCTTTAATGAGAAGTCACTAAAATATATCGAAAAAAGCTCAAATTATACTCAATTGCCCAGGTATAACCGCATTGATCCTTACAGACGTATTTTTATTTGTATTTATTAGCTCCGAAAATGTGCGTCGTACGGGGGGGATTACTCCAAAAAATCCGTCGCGAACGTCCTGCCAGGATGACACAGCATCGACGTGTGAATCCTCGAAAAAACGATACTATTTATGGGCTTTGACTTTCCTTCTCGGAATCGTCGGCCTTTGTAATCTTTTTCTCAGTATTACAATTATCTCTGTTTTGAGAGTAAGCCATGGAATGGAAGCGATGGAAGTCATACCGGAAGCGGACCTTGTTAAGTTCTATGGTAGAACAGATCTGGACAAAGTAAAAAAAAATTTTATTCTCCATGCCAGTCTCTTTTTCAACATGTCCTAAGAAACGTTTATTTTTTATTGTATCAAACACATATTTTAAATGCCACGAACTTCTTATTCATCATTCATTAAAAAAATATAGACAATTTCAAAGAAATTTTAAATAAATATATTTTTTTAAATTAATAATGCGTTTTAAAAAGCAATCCACAAGCTTTTAAGACAAAGGCTTTGTCTAGCTTTTCATTAATCAACAAAATTTAATTAACATCATTATCTAATGAATTTAATGAAAGAAATTTATACCCGAAAGAAAGGCTTTTTTGGACTTTTTTTTATAAATAATAAAAAAGTTTCATAATCATTTTAGAAGCAGCGTAGTTGAAAAAAGAAAAAATTGTTTACAGGTCTTCATTCAAGAAAGTATTTGCCAAGGTTACGGGGACGAGCCAGTAGAATTAATCGGTGACGAATCGAGTGTGTTATTATCGGTGAGGAATCGCCATCATAACAATCCCAAAGCAAAGTTCAGTGTGCAACCGAACGGCACAGCATTTTCCATGGTGGAGGCTTTCGAAGTTAAAGATTCGCGTACGGGAGATTCTCTCTTTTCGACAAATTTTCCAAATTTTGGTTTACCAAGTGGAGTCGGAAAACTGGCTGTGAATTTAGCGGAAACTCACCGAGTCGTATCGCCGGTTAATTCGAGTTTGACTTTTGAGTCTAATCGACAGATAACGATTCACGGTGCGGAAAGCACGACGATGGAAAGTAAAGCGATTGTGTGGATGGCGGACAACAACGTTTATATAAAAAGCAATCACGGCATCGTTCTTGATGGGAAAAAAGGCATTTTTCTCGATGTCGCTAAAATGCCTGTTACACGAACGTCTTATCAATCGAACAACGACGAGGCAGCTGCGCAATATAAAATTTGCGTTTGTATGCCGCAAGGAAAACTCTTTCGTGTTCCGGTAACACCGGATACCAATTTGAGAGTTAATTGTGCGAAAATCGCCACTTCCCCGGAGCATGATCCTTGTCAATAATGGATTGAACATTTTGGGATTACAGTGTCAGTCGCACACAGGTCTAACGGTCTTGCATCCAATTGCATTGGTCAATCCAATTTTTTTTACGTGAAAACGGCCCTAATCAATTTTATTAAACCGATATTTTGAGTTTCTTTTCAGCATATTATTAATCACATCTAAATATAAGGAAATTAATCGTTTTGTTTGGAAATTTTTACCACTAAATGTATTCCAGAATCATCTGTAATCTGTAATTGACATAAATTTTGTAATCAAATTACTGGTGATTTGGCCAGTCTCACGACTGTTCTGTTTGCGATTTTTGTCAAACTTTTTAATCTAAATTAATTAATATTCCGATAAACTTTTTCGTTTGAAAACACTTTTGCAGAATTCCTTTTGATTTTGAAATGTTTTTGAACATTCTGGAATATTACTATTTTTTAAAATATTTTTCAAATTAATCAATCTGAAGGGTTCCATAATTTTCCAGAAAATTAATTTCTAGAAATATCCTGTGAAAATTTCTTTTCCTGATATGTTTCTGAAATTATCCAAAACATTTCTTGATACAGTGCGACTCCGATCGTTTTTCCATCTCAATTTTTTTCTATTCACCTTAATTCTTGCCCCCATTCTGTTTTGTCTCACCGAGGGGAATAGTGACTGTGGGCATTACTAATTGCTATCCCTACCCTAACGGATCAGCGAATCCCAAAAAAAGTCGAAAAAAGTCCGATTTGGGATTCTGGGATTAAGTGAACAAAAGTGTGACCCCAAAGGGAGTCCTTCGCTCGGTGTGAACCGGACGCGACGTTATGAGTCCCAAACTGGGACTCGAAGTCCCAAATAGGGACTTTTTTAAGATCTCAAAGAAGAAAGATTTTTTAAAATCTCAAAGAAAAAGTCCCTATTTGAGACTCCGAGCTCCAATTTGGGACTGTTTCTTTGCTTCTCACTCCGGCCACAGCGTGGCGCAGAGTCAAGCGTTTTTGCGAGCACGCATCATCCGCCGAGTGGGCATATATTGCCGGAGCCGTAACTCTCTATGATCGTCTGAAAAGACGGTCTCGTACAGAATACCAAAGGGATATACCGGGTCGCTTTCCCGGTTGCCTCGGTCGAAAAAGTCCCAAATTGGGGCCCGGAGTCCCAAACAGGGACTTTTTTAAAGTTTTCATCCCGAAAAAAGTCCCTATTTGGGACTCCGAGCCCCAAAAATTGGAATTCATGATGTCATGTCTGATTCACATCGAGCAGGAGAGAAAAAGTTCCATTTGGGACTTTATTTGGGATCACTTTTGTCCACTTAAGTCCGAGTCCCAAATGGGACTTATTTTAAGGACTCGCTGATCCGTTAGGGTACCACACTCGGCTGACACTCCGGCGCTGCGGTAACATAACCTAAGATTCTAACGCTAAAAAATGAGTATTATGTGCATGCTCGCACAATTTCGTATCTCCCCACGACATTAGATTAATCAGCTGAACCCCGATTTTTTGCGATCCCTCCCCAAGTGGAAGAAAATCGACGTCGCACTGTATATAACACTGATTTCAAATGTTTAAAAATTTTTGACTGCATTCCGTCTTTTTCCGAAAATTGCAAGAAATTTACAATTTTCGAACATACATCTCGCGTTATATCAAGTAAATATTAATTTAAACTGAAATTCCATTTCATTACATTGAAATATAAAAAACCGTAGGAAATTTTCCGCAACTCGATTACTTATGGATTAATAAAGCTTCGAAACTTTCCAAATGTGGTTTATTTTACAACCATATTTGTTTTATCATATACAACTGCTGGAATCGGTCTGGTGAAATGGAGAATTCGAACGTCTCAAGAGTATGAGTTTATGAAATGAGCTTCGAATGTTTTTTGTACATTGAAAAACCAAAAGAAATGTTCCCACGAAACCAACACAAGTCTTCAGTATTTTTCTTCCGAATGGCGTATCAATTGTGAAAAATAAGTATTTTTCAACACAAAGAGTACCAAGTAGCGTTACATTTTTAATGTTTAATATTAATTTGGGTCCTAGTTCGGCGGTTAGAAAATTATTAATTACGGCAACGTTAAATAAACAGTTCATAAACGGAATAAAAGTTGTCATTATTTATTGAACAAGGTAACTAAAACATTTCACGAACTATACCTGCGTACAATGCAAATAAAAAAAAAGTATAGAGTATGCGTTTTGTCCTTTTTATCAAACGGAATAATCTAAATATTGTTTACTCGCTTAACTTATGCAGCATGTCCTGAACACGCATCCATTTAGTGTCAATCTCTCCATTCTTGTACGTCGTAATTGCTCATTCATTCTGGATAAACCATTGTTTATTTGCGGCTCGGTAACACAGAAGAATACGATAAACAATACCGCTCTGTGTCACTCAATAACAGATACGACTTGTTTTTTTTCCCTCGTGATGTCGATACAGCGACTGGCTGAACACCAAAAATTATAATGTTTATCCTATTTTTTGTTTTTGTTTTTTTTCTTTTTCTTTTTCTTTTTTTTTTTTTAATAACGGGACTTGATTCATCTTTACAAACGTCCGTAAAACTCGTGCGTGAAACAAAAACAACAAAACGTTTGATCATCCGCTTTCGCGACGTTACGAAAAGCCCCTCCGAGGCTACTTTTTCTGCTTTTCTAATCGTCGATGAGTAGCAACCGTAAAGATATTGAAATTTGCATCTTTGAATTGCAACGATTTTTTTTTTTTCATTTTTGTTTTTCAAATTGTCCTCTATTGTTAATTCAATTCTTGGGTTTTGGAAAATCCTGGACAATTTTCGTAGAGCTACGAATGAGTGTTCGTTGCATTTTTACGATTCAAGCTTCAATGCCATCAAAACGGAGGCGCACTTAGTATTCACGCGATCAATTATATGTACACAATTTACAGGATGATTTTTCTGTGAGCAAACTCAATTTGTCTCGATATATGAATATTAATATTTTTTCTTTTTTTGTTTCTTTATAAGGAGCATCAGTGATCTATTAGAAAGAGTGCGTATAAGCAAATACATTCGGAATTCAAATTTGTTTTACCTCTCCTGAAAGAGTGCAATCTGTGCCACTCATCGCCTGAGTATGATTAATGTAAAAAAAATGTTTTTTGCGAACTGGCTTGAACTTCAAAAGGGGGTGTGAAACTGCAAAGAACGAGATTTAATTCACCAAGTATTTTCATTTACTGTGATCAACGGAAAATAGTAAAATTCATTAATTTAATTGCGGTTGTTGGCTAGTTGTTAAGTTTAACTCGATAAGTATCAAAACGCAATTAAAATTAGTTACGATACTTTGGTAATGATCAGTCACGTTTTTCATTTTGGAACTAATTCAAATTCCAATGTAACGTAATGACCTGTATAAATATTTTCCTACATAAATCATGATCGTAATTACTAATAATGACCAATATGGCTATGCCCGTAGGTTCTGGATTTTCTTTTCGCTTTTTTTGTTTATTCACTTTAAAGACGGTGTTTCTTTTTTGTTGAACTCGTTCAGTTCTTTTCCTCCTTCTTTTCGCCTTCGGATTGTTGTTGCTCTTGTTGACCACCTTGACTGCTACCACTTTCACGCTCGGCAGCCATCTTCTTGTAGGCCATTTCGAAAAGCTTCAAACTCGCCTGTTGAAGCTCGTTCGTTTGCTTCTTTATTTCTTCTGGATCCATCGCGTCCTTCTTCGCCAAAGTCTCCTTCATCTTCGCAACCAGCTCTCTCAATTTATCGCACTGGAAATAAACGAACGGAATTAATGAAAATTTCTTAAATGAGCCAAATGTATTACGAAATTGGTAGAAAAATTTAATTTAACATTTTTTTAAATCAAATTAATACCTCGTCCTGTGGTAACTGAGCTTTGAACTCTTCGATCTTGGCCTCAGTGTCGTGAACAATTCCCTCAGCCTGGTTCACCGCCTCAACTCTTTCCTTTTTGATTCTGTCTTCCTTGGCGTATTGTTCAGCATTTTTCACCATATTTTCAATCTCGTCTTTGCTAAGACCACCGCTCGACTGAATTATAACTGTAAGAAAAACAATTAATTCGTACAAATATGAAAAACCACTAAAAATTAACGATGACGCCTCCATAATATTTCAATTTTGATTCATTCGAACGAATTATTTGAAGAAAAAAATTCATTGAATCAACGCTGTGGAAACAATTATAGGAAAAAAAATGCAAAATTCCTGGATAAATGATTTTGAACGTACTTTGTTGTTCTTTGCCAGTTCCCTTGTCCCTGGCGGATACATGGACGATACCATTAGCATCGATGTCAAAAGTAACTTCGATTTGGGGCACACCACGTGGTGCAGGTGGAATACCAACCAAGGTGAATTGTCCCAAAAGTTTATTGTCATTAGCCATTTCACGTTCGCCCTGATGTACTTTTATTTCGACCTGAGTTTGACCGTCAGCTGCCGTTGAGAAAACTTGACTTTTCTTTGTGGGAATGGTAGTGTTGCGAGAAATAAGTCTCGTGAATACACCACCAAGAGTCTCAATTCCTGTATACGATCATTATAGAGAAAATTGATTAAAATATGTGGGAATGCAATTGCGATGTTGCGTTATAAATAAATCGTAACGAAAGCTCAGTAAAATCTTTTTCCCCAGTATTTTTGTCAGAGAGAAGATTAGTTATACAAACATCATGGTAAAATGGTACGAGGATCAAATTGAAGACTGTTGGAAATAACAATCGATAAGAAACTTTACAAGCAAATTGAAAAATTAATAAAATGTTATTCCTTATAATTTAACGTTGGAAACTTTAATATGAAAATGTTTTTCATACCGAGAGAAAGTGGTGTCACGTCGAGAAGAAGCACATCTGTGACATCACCGGCAAGAACTCCACCCTGAACAGCGGCACCGACAGCGACAGCTTCGTCCGGATTAACAGCTTTCGAGGGCGTTCTTCCGAAGATTTCTTGTACGGTAGATTGGACCTTTGGTACACGGGTCATACCTCCAACCAAGAGAACTTCGCCAATTTCGGATTTCGCGACTTCAGCATCGGTAAGAGCTTTTTGGCAAGGTTGGATAGTACGTTTGATCAAATCACCGACGAGACTCTCGAATTTGCTTCGCGAAAGTTTGAGATTCATATGTTTAGGACCGCTCGCGTCCATAGTCAAATATGGTAGATTAATGTCAGTTTGCGAAGAGCTTGACAATTCAATTTTCGCTTTTTCGGCTGCTTCTTTGAGACGTTGCATCGCCATTGCGTCCTTTGCAATATCGATACCCTGATCTTTCTTGAATTCATTGGCCAAATAATTCACTAGCGCGTTATCGAAATCTTCACCGCCCAAAAATGTGTCTCCGTTTGTCGATTTTACCTCGAATACTCCTTTCTGAATTTCTAGGATCGAAATGTCGAAGGTTCCGCCACCAAGATCGTATACAGCAATGCTGAAAAATTTAATATCACTCTTCAAAATACACTTTGGTTGTTTCCTCGCAAGGCTAACGTACAATAAATAAAATCAGTAAAAAGTTTCCACATGTGCCAACAATTTTACGAGGCTTTGAGAGACGAAAAATATTAACATCATTCGTATTTTTTGATTGATTAAAAATGTACAATCGTAAGTTTGCATAACTAAAACGCAATCTTTTTCTACGAATTAGAACGATTTAAAATTTTGATAAAGATTCTCACAAGTTTTTTTTAAATAACTATAAATTACAACTAAAATTTTAAATTGGAGTCGTGTGAAACAAGGAATTTCGTAGTGCTGCATTTTTTTACATTTTGTCCTCGGATTTATCCATTCCATAAGCCAAAGCTGCAGCGGTCGGTTCGTTGATTACTCTAAGTACGTTGAGACCCGCTATTTGACCAGCATCTTTTGTCGCCTGTCTCTGCGAATCGTTGAAATACGCCGGTACCGTAACAACCGCATTTTTCACTGGTGTGTTCAAATAAGCTTCTGCAGTTTCTCTCATTTTCATTAATATGAAAGCTCCAATTTGACTCGGAGAATACATTTTACCATCGCCCCCTTGTACCCAAGCGTCACCGTTTGACGCTCGAACGATTTTGTATGAAACTGTTTTCCTGATAAAAAGAAACAAAAATCACAATTAACTGTCTAAACAACGATCATTTTCTGGCACGATGGTTTTTTTTTACAATTCAAATCAGTAATTTACTTCCACACGTACCAGCAACTTTTTGCTGTTTTGAGAGACGAAAAATATTAACATCACTATATGTTTACATGTAACTGATTTATTAAAAAAAAAAGAAGACATTTAATAATATAACGCTTACATGTCCTTCTTTACTTCACTATCTTCAAATTTGCGTCCTATCAAACGCTTTGTCGCATAAAAAGTGTTGGCCGAATTTGTGACTGCTTGGCGTTTGGCGGGCATACCGACCAACCGTTCGCCGTCTGTGGGAAAAAAAAACATTTTATTATATCTGCAAGTTTCCGAATATCCCACCTCTTTGTTTTATAATTGTTTTGCTGTATTTTATTATTTTTCTCATCAATAATTCCTTTCATAAAAGTGCTGAAAAGTTATTTTCAATTCATGTAGTCTAGAATAGCAAAATGACATATTGAGCACAATTAAAAAAAAAATTTTTTAACTTGTAATTGTGAGCTCACCTTTTGTGAAAGCAACGTAAGACGGTGTTGTTCTCGAACCTTCAGCGTTCTCAATAACTTTTGCTTGTTTTCCTTCCATGACCGCAACGCAGGAAAACGTTGTGCCAAGATCAATTCCAATGACCGCACCCTTAACTCCGTCGGAGCTGTTTGTTGCGAAAAACTGCATTAATATCATCGTGTTAGTCGAAAACCTTTTTTAACGAGTCATGAACTTACGCGTATCTGTACTGTTGGACATCATGGGATCTTCCAGTACTTAAGGTTGGTGCGATACACTACAACACATGAAACATTCAGTCAAATCATTTGATAATCCTCCTTCCTATATTTTTGTACACAACATTCCACTATAAATTAAATTTTGTGTTCAGTTATTGACTTTTGACTATTATTATTTTCATTATACAAAATCACTGTCAAAATGACTAAAAGTAATAGAATTTTTTCAGATGATTGTTTAATTGTACAAAATTTTGCTTGGGAACCCAAGAATTGTTCTTAATATGATAATTATTTTTTTTCCTATTGCTCGTTTTACACGGTTCAACTCTATTTTAAATGGGCATTGTCAAGTCGAGTTCAGTGTAAAAGCATGATGTTGAAATTCACATCGTTGGAACACTAGGAAATTCCTTTTTTATTCCTTAATAGAGTCCGAGAATGACAAGCAGTATTTGACCACGACAATTGGTCATTTATTTTGGGATTTGAAAACTAAATCTACAAGAAAAATTGGGTCCATGTCAAAAACTTGAAAAATAATAAAGAAACAAATTTTTGTAGCATTCCAACGACGCAGACTCCGATGCTGTGTATAAGCTATTATTTTGTATTAAGAAATTAGCGAATCGTTGTTTATCTTAGTATCGTTGAAGTTTCATGTCCTTTAGGTGTTGCAATTATTATTATTATTATTTTGTAATATGGTAGCTATAATTTTTTATATTTTGTTGTAACCATGGCCATCGTCGCAAGAAATATTTGATCAATTTTTTAAGATTCTTTTGGTTAACGAAAATAATTAGAAACTAGTTAGGTGGCAAGTTAAAAAATATTGTTTACGACAAAACTTTTTATGTGCAGTACAAGATATGAAATTAAAATTTAGATTTTTCAAGATAGGTTCATTATAAATGTAACACATGGATAAAAAATATTACCGAATAATGAAGGGAACTTGAGAAAAAGTGGGGTTAATCCTGATCGTGGTTACATAACTTAACCAATAAACTCCACCGACTTCGTACAACTTGAGATAATTATGCTATCGAAAAGTGCGCTTATAAGAATGTAATTAGCAGGGGATTTTTTTCGTAGAGTGGATCGTGAGATTTCCAAGTTTTTGTGCTGAAGTGAAAAAGCGAGAAAATCCACGGAATATCCAATTCGTGTCGGCACGTGTCGCTCCGGTAGCTTTTCTAGAAATAATTTAGCCGAGCGTCACGCTGATATTTCCAATGTCCACAAAAAAAAAGAGGAATTTTTCGTAAAAATGAAAAAAAGAAAGTCTACCGAAAAGAAGCATGATGGGGACTGAAAAAAAGTAGAAAGCGAGAATTTTCTTCCGAAGCCGGCTTTAAAAGCTAGGACAACGGAAATTGATAAGAAAATTCGATGCCGTATAAAAAAGTAGATATATCAGAGATTTGGAACGATCAAATAGCGCGGAAAATAATAAAACACGAACGGTCACAAAAGACCAAGCCTTCCATTGCTCACATGGTGTAAAAGGAATAAATTGCTTAATACTCACGTTTTTCAGTACCGCGTTAAATTGATTTTTCTTGGCTAATTCGTGGGTGACACCGTTACACCCGCGTGACAGCAATCTCGCAGCAGTTAACATTTTCGTTTTATAAATAAGTCACGGTTTATTAGTCGTGAATTAATTCGTGATATTTTATTATAATGTGCGATTGGAAACGCGGAATAGCCTTGTGTTTCACGTGTATGATGCAACTCTCACCGCTCACGATGATCTTGTGATGCGCAGTGTACGCTACAATCTATACCGGCAACTACGCGTCCATTTTACCGTGCGATACGCCGCTTGGAGGGGAGACAGTCACTTTCCATGTAGCCAATTACGTGAGAGCTTTCGAAGACGTGGCCAATTAGATCTCGAACTTTCGTTTCGTCGACGATTTTATTCAAGAAACATCGCGAATGTTCTACTAATATGCATCAATAAAAACACCAATTTACCGCGAATTTCCTCATAAAGACAATGATAGATGATTTGATTATAAAAATAATACTTAAAAATTATTTATTTTTGCAATGAATTACGTACGTAATTCGTCGAATAGTTTCTATCGTTAAACTAATCACTTCCGGGAATTGAATCCTTTTATTTCGATGTTAAAGACTATTGCATCGGTAGAAAAATGTAAAAAGTACTTCTATAAATTAATATTATATTATCGTATTAATAACCGTTTCATGAAGGAAAAATCGTTCGTCCCAAAGCTCTCCACAAAAATTTAACAATTGAAAAAAAACAAAAAAAACATTTCGCGGTTTGGCACAACTCTACCAGAAACATCTCTACCAAAATTCAACTCTACCCTAAAAAAATGTCCCGTTAGAACTCTACCATAAATAATACTACCTCGAACAACTCTACCAAATGTAAAAACTCTACCTGAAAAAAAAATAATATTAGATAAAACGACTACCACATAACAACTCTACCAGGAGCATATTCTACCAGAACATTTCTGTCAGTAAATAAATATACCGCGACAACTCACCACAAAAGTAAATGATTTGATAACATTTCTACCATGTAACATCTCTACCATATTAAAATTCTGCCATAATTTACATCTATACCTCAGAAACAATCTATTAAATAAAATGACATGCCAATTTTACCCCCACCACCGCGAATCGTTTTATTCAGAGAAAGTATAGTCTCGGCGAGCTCGGGCCAGCAGACGACAGGGCTGTCAATGTACTTGTCCCGAGACTCTACCGAGTCTCTTGATCATAACATCTCTAATGTAAATAAATGTCATACCGGCGATAACTCTACCACAAAAAATGTATTATTTGATAACATCTCTACCACATGATCTACCATATTAAATGTCCACCACATTTACATCTCTACCACATAACATCTCTACCAAATGTTGATAACGTATGTTTTTCAAATGGTAATAACGTTTGCCGAGAGTGTCAACACTCAAATAGAAATATATTATTTACTTTTTAATAATGTAATGAAAGGTTTATAAAAACGGAATTCGCATAACCTTTTCATTATTTATTTTAACAATTAATGAATACTGAAAGTTTTTCTTTCTATTCTGATAGACTTAAGTGTAATTACACTGTTAAAACGTATGTTTAAGAGAAAACGTTAAATCTATAAGAAAATAGAAAAAAAAACTTTTAGTATTCATTAATTGTTAAAATAAATAGTGAAAAAGTTATGCGAATTCAGTTTTATAAACCTTTTATTACATTATTAAAAAGTAAATAATATATTTCAATTTGTGTGTTGACATTTTCGGCAAACGTTTTTACCATTTGAAAAACATACGTTATCAACATTTGGTAGAGATGTTATGTGGTAGAGATGTAAATGTGGTGGGCATTTAATATAGTAGAGATGTTATGTGGTAGAGATGTTATCAAATAATAAATTTTTGTGGTAGAGTTGTCGCCGGTAGACATTTATTTACGGTAGAGATGTTATGACAGATTGTTTCTGGGGTATAGATGTAAATTATGGCAGAATTTTAATATGGTAGAGATGTCACATGGTAAAGATGTTACATAGTAGAAATTTTATCAAATTATTTATTTTTGTGGCAGAGTTGTCGCGGTATATTGATTTACCGACAGAAATGTTCTGGTAGAATATGCTCCTGATAGAGTTGTTATGTGGTAGTCATTATATCTAGTATTAATTTTTTTCTCAGGTAGAGTTGTTACGAGGTAGTATTATTTATGGTAGAGTTGTTACAAGACATTTTTTTAGAGTAGACTTGAATTTTGGTAGAGATGTTTCTGGTAGAGTTGTAAATGTGCCTTTGGATCAGTGAGTAGCGCCAATAGTATATTGGCGAACTGGCTGGCCATCTGCTGAAACAAAATTACCTACAATCGTCAAACATTCTTCGGAACAAAGGCTGTATCAGTTTTATTAGAAATTTAACAGTTTTGAAAATTACGTTATAAAAAATGTGATATTATAAACCGCTGCGGGAGACAACTAACCAGGATTAGAATTTTGATAGAATTAAAGACAATTTATTTTTTCTTATTAATTTATTGGTCATGATGGCGAGTCAGCTTTTAAATGTATATTAATATAATATACCGGACTGGCTCATAATTACTTATAGAATAACACGTTATATCTCATGGCTCCATCAATAGTACTTATATAACTAATACTTTTTTCAAAATTTTACACGCTAATCCGGACACATATCGTGCAAAAAAAAACTAATTAAATATATATTCATGGAAAAACTGTACTAATTAATGAATAACTATCCCAGTTTGTTTTTCTCTGGTGGATCACAGACATTGGGAATTTTTTTATACCAAGTTCCGATAACAAACTTAGCAGTTATGTTTTTTTTCTTCAAATCACGGTATATACAATTTCTTGCTCGAAGCAAAAATGTGCGCGTAAAATAGCACAGAGCCATAAACAAACTTACTGGTATAATTCCTTAATTAACTTTATCCTATATAGGGTGCGTTCAACTTTTGCGCTTTTAGTTAAAGCTGCTCAAAGCGCAAGCTACAGTAATACCGTTCAACGGTAGAGCCGCGCTTTGAGCGCGAAAGCGTTGAGATCGAACGCACCCATAGTCACTCGGAGAATAAAACCGCTATAATAACCTATGGTATTATTTTCTGAATTCGGGATATTACGAAATAGTTTTCGAAAAACAAATATACCGATAAACGTGTCGAATCGTGTTTTCCGTTTTTTTCTACCATTTTAGAAAACTTAGTCTTTTAGTCTCTTATCAACTTATTTTTATCTGGGATGCGATTCGGACGTGAGTCCACTTCGAAATCTCAGAGCAATTTTTTTCTAGACAGTTCGACCGATCGGAGTAAAGTTCATCTCAGCTTATGTGGAATCGTGGCACAAATGGGTTCGGTACTTTATTTTTTGAAAAAGCTTATCATTTTTGAGAAAATACGAATCGCGTTTTGCAACTTCCTCTCTGGTTTTCGGGCGTCCCATTAGCACGAGATGATAGGACGAAACATTATTCATACTTTTTTTTTCGAGAAAGCCTGTTACCGAAAAAGTAAAATATTTAGCTGCTCCTTCTTGCCACAATTTTGCACTGGTTGGTCTAAATTTAATCGCAATTGGTCGTTCCGTTTCGAAATAATTGCAAACCGCGTTTTCGAAGTGGCCGAAGCATTTCATAAAAAAACTGCCATTGGAGCAACTAACCTACACGTTTCTGCATGAATTAAAAAAGGATTTTGCAAAATCCAGCACCTTCGGCTGCTGAAAAAAGATAAAACATGTAAGAAAGATGTTTCAATTTTTTTTTTTCAAATTGAATACAAAATAAACAATTTTTCAAGTATAGAAACTGCGATCATCAATCCCTGACACTTCATTTCCGGTGGCTTCGATTTCAACGAACATAAATAACGAGATTCTAACAATCAATTCTCAATCCATAATGATGAACTAACCTCAAAATTGAAATTCGCAATAAAAAATGTCTTCATTTTTATGGGGACATTTCGCTCAGAATATCGAAAAAATTCGCGCGGCAGATACAAACATTGCAATGAATAAACAAACGTTCGTCGAACGCATATCAATTATAGTAGAGTTTTGTAAGTGATTGGAAATTTTATTTGTACACTGCTTCAGAACATGTAATAATAATGAATTAATAATAATAATAATAATAATAATAATCGCTGTGATCGTTATCATCGTTAATAATTGTAACTATCATCACCGCAAACACGCACCCCACTTTTATCCGCAGTCATCGCCGACAACAATGAAATTCGATATAATATACAAAAAGAAATCGGTCTTAACATTTTTGCTCAATTCTGAAGGCGAATATTTTATTAATAAAAGCGTACGATCGATTGAATATCAGCACATTTTTTTTTTTTCAATTTATGATTGTTACTGACAATTGTTTTTTTTTTTTATACTTATGTAATCCTGCCATATCGTATCCAAATTGACAAATATATTTCTCCGTCTTAATAGCACAATATATTGAATTAGTATATTTTTGATCGTACAATAAAAAAAAAAAAAACAAATAAATAAAATACGTTATAAAAATGTTTGTAATCTCAACGGCGAGAGTTACATCGAAGGGACGTCCTTTTTGAGTAATTCAAAGAATAATTATCGATCTAACATATAATGTTTTAACGATAGATTATTTTTTATTTTTTTTTTTCGTTACTTTCGTTTCTTTGAGTTTTGCCGAATTGCCTTTAATTGTATTTTCTTTTCCATCAGACTTCGGCACTCTCGAATTGTGACGATTGAAATAAAAAAAATTGTTTTATCGTGAATAACGTACGTATTTGTATACAAAGAAGGATAACTTAATCGTTGGTATCGATACTGACCGGTTGGATCAATTGAAATTTCAAAATAACACGCCTGTTTTGCCTCTGTTTACACATATTTGAATGAAGTTACGTTACAAAAGAAGAAACGATTAAAAAAAAAACAAATTTTAACCCCTCCCAATACACACGGCCTATTATCAATCATCCCGCACGCTTTGTAAAAAAATGGATATCCACGATTCGCCATTTAACAGTGATCGAATAATGATCGAAGGATCGTGATTCAATCTTATTTTTTTATTTCTAAACACACATGGATCTAAATGAATTCGTTCGGATCTATGTGTGTTTTAGTACCCCTGCTATTATCGAATTCAAATTTAAGCTGTCGCAATGGCGTCATCTCGTGCTTTTTTTTCCACTAACAATTCAAAATTTCCTATTACTTATCAATCATGTATTTTTTTTTCTTTAAGGTCAATTCACATTATTATAGTATTACAATTAATTAATTATAATAGTGTCATTATAATTCGTAATAATATACAACATTTGTCAATAGATCATTTACTCTAAAACCCACCTCATCTCGCGTACGACAAACATCTTTTAAATTTCCCTTCATTATCATTTTTTTTTTTTCATTCACACACACTTGCACTCACATTCACAGTCACATACTCGCACATACATACACGCGCTTGCGAGCTCACTCGATGACAATTCACGAAAGTTTTAAAATTCGTGTTCGCTTTTGTTTTTTTTTTTTTCGTTTTTCCTTTTTTTCTTCAATATAGTTTAGCACGCATTCGCAGTCAAAGGACTTGGCTGAGTTGATACGAGGTTTTTTTTGTGTATTTATATTCAACGAAATTTATGATTTTGTATCCAAACTCTCGACACGTTCATCAGACTTGCAGAGTTTAATATGAACTATGCGAGCTTCATCAACCTCTTCCCCTGGGGGGGAGGGGGGTCCTTTGTTTTTGGGGTTTTCTTTTTTTTTATAATTCTTATTTATTGATCGTGCTTTCATTGCGATAAAACTTGTGTCGAGTGATGTATCAACTTATCCCTCAATCTCTTATGTTATTGAATTTTACATCGTTGGAAAAGCAACGAAAAATCTTTTCTTTTTTTCTTTTTCAATTTATTTATAATATTCACAATTTTTTAAACACTACATTTTTTTCTGTATCAGGTTTATGATAAAAAAAAAGTCTGGCCAATGATATTCGTAGCTCAAAATTGCCAATCATTTTTGAACTACAAATTTTTTTTTTTTTCATTTTTCTTTCACCACAAACAAAGAAATTTCATTCCTTTCCAACGAATACAAATTTCAACATCACATTCCCCCTTTTTTGTAAGTTCTATTTCAATTGAATATTATAAACGGTGTGTAATGACTTTGTACATGCGGTACCATTTAGATTCCGCAATTTTTTTTTATCTTTCTACAAATTTTTATCTATTATCCGACACATTCTCCCGCGGCTTTACGGTTAGTCTTAATTCTCTGTGAGATTGACACGGATAAGACTGAACGAGCGCCTGACTTTTGTCTAAAAATGTTCATAACAAAAATAATGCCCCCCCCCCCCACCCCTTCCACCATTCTCGTTCGGCGACCTAACTTCTTTCCAATGATATTGTAAAAGAAAAAGAAAGATAATCCCTTTGCAACTGTATTTCATCGATATCAGTGTGACGTAAAATGTTTAAGTTTGGATTGATTAATCGACTTTTAAAGGGTCCGAGAGACTCTTATTATCCACAGTCGTTGTGCCCACTTGCCATAACTAAAGCTTCAAGCAGGAAGGATATTGTATCGAAATCGCATCATTCAAGCAAACGAAAATTTGATTTTCAATCTATTTCGCAATTTTTAAAATTTCTCACATTTTTTTGTATTGAATTTTCGGAGTCCCAAAAAAATTGTGATAAATTTTCTAAAGAAAAAAATGAATTTCATTGAATTCCAAGTATGCCAACTTCAATTCTTCGAACGGTGGATTGAAAAATAATTGAATCATCAAAATGTAGTCTCTGGGTTCTTGAAGAACTGATTTTTGAAAAATTACGTAAATATATGGTGCCACATGATTTTTTTGGAACTTTTTTCCAATAATTTACGCGTATTTCCATTTTGACTTAACAAACAATGAACAAGTACGTATTATGAGAACTCAAAGATTTTCATCCTTTTTATATAATTATTTTTGAAATCGGTGCAGATAAATTTGGCTTTAAGTGGCGAATCGAAAAAATCGACAAAAGAAGTGACAACGAAGTGGGTACAACGTCAAAGCGTCGACTATTTACGAGAAAGATGTACAAAAATAGGAACAAATATAATGAGGAACATATACAATATATCATGCGCGAGGAACTTCGTTATAATCAACGTTTGAGAGGGAAGAATATCAAATTGATAGTTTGAGTTTTTCGCTTTTGTGGATGATTAAAAAATTGCATTATGAATCTTGGACCATTTAAAAACTGTTGATGATCGAGTAATAGTCGATTTTTCCCAATCTCATTCTCATTGTGTTAGAATAAAATAACGATAATCTTCGAATTGTATTTACACGATGAATTCGATGCGCGTCACAAAGATGAGGATGCAACGAGAAATAAATTTTTCGATGGTAAACTCTTTTGGAATTAATTCGAAATTCACATTTTTGGATATTCGCATATTTGATAAAAGGCAAAAAAACAAAAACAGAACGAAACTTCGAGAAGCAATCAAAGACTCGAGTGGCTCGGTATTATCAAGATTCTAAATTTAATCTCAAGCCAGTGAGACTCAATTTAGAATTGTGATAAATAAACATGTTCATATTTAGATAAAAATAGAATCAAAATATGATTTTATTTTTGAATTTGAATTTATGCGATTCAGAGGACGTAATGCAAAATCAGTTTCATCATAGGTAAGAATCCAAAAATTGAATGAATTTCAAATTTAATTTTCCTACGAAGATACGAAGTTAAACAAATGGAGTTTTGAACTTGTGGTCTTTGAATTCGGTCCCAAGCCGATCAAACCTAGACGCTCTGTGGATATTGAATTTTGGATCGTTGGAACGTGGCGAAAAATCTTTTTTATATGATAAATTTTTCAATTTTCGAAATTGTATAATGTGTTGTGCAGATTTATTATTCAAAAAAAAGTATGACCAATATTCGTTGCCCAAAAGTGCTAATACATGTAAGATACTACAAAACAAAAGGAAAAAAAAAGAATTTTCGTAACATTCCAACAATGGGAAAGTTCAACACTGTAACGTTCTTGATGTATAGAGTCTATAGAAAAAGTCCGACCGACGCGCGCGTGCACATACTCGCTCTCACAGATATTCAAAACTCGTTTATGTATATTCTCATGATGGAACACCACACACAAATATTATTCTCTCACTCGTTCACAGTTTGTTGTTGTTGTTGTTGTTTCTTTTATATATTTGTTTTCCTCGCTCTCGCTCGGTGTTTTGTTGTGTTGTTTGTTTGTTGTCTAAATTCGTTTGCACAATACGTACTTACTCTATGTCTCCTTACGATATTATTATCCATTTATCCTATAATTATATCAATACTGTTGACGGATAGAGATTCATTCAGAGCCACGCTTCAGGGCGGTTAAATCGTCTCTGTCACGGGTAGTTCTCATCACTTTCGTTTCTTGCAACATTGTGTTTGTTTTTTTTACTTTTTCTTTATTAATATTATTATTTAGTTTTGTATGTTGTTGTTGTTGTTGTTGTTGAATCCACTTAGCTCTTTTTCACTGAATCCAAGTAGTCACGTTACGTCTCCCCACTGTGTCCCGTGTCTCACATACATACGCACACATACATACTCACGCACGCATGAACGCACAATCCGCATATATAGAAATATATATATACGTAGACATTTTCGTATTATCACTCGCTTAATCGCTCAATTCGACGTTGCTTGGTCGTGGCGCGAAATTCGTCCCATCGTGATGGCCAGGGAAGAGGGAGGGACACGACTCGAAAAGACTCGACGGTGGAGGGAGCGTTATTTCTCTCAATTTCGTGGTCCTCTTTTTTTGTTTATCTTTGTTTCTACCCCGCACTAGAAGTAACATGTCAGTTTTTATGCTTATTTGGTTGGGTTGAATAAATTGTTGCGATTCCGTGACGTTTTTACAATCGAGACGATTTTAAGGAAGGAATTCTTACGAATTTCTTCCGATTGTTCACGCTCGGGAAAAAGTAGCTGATTCGCAACGAGAATTTTTTAGACGGAAAATCCACGACCGCAAGTCTCCTCGAATCCCTCTCCCTACACATTCATTCTTCGTGTGTTTCTTTACATGCGTCTCTCGCTCTCGCTCTCACTCTCCTCGTTCTCTCGTTCTCTCTCTTTCTCTCTCTCTGTCTGTGTCATTCTGCATTGTTTACCATTGTTTTGTGTCTTTTTTTTTTTTTTTAACGAATATCACATTTGCCCACGCTGTCCCAGGATAAGGTCAAGTTGCTGCCAGTACAATAAATGCTGTACGATACTTTGCAGGGGATCCTGACCCTGAGCTTGTCCTTGGTGTAAAGGTTGAGTCAAGCCTCCACCAGTAGGCTGATTTGTATTCGAAAGCATTGAATTCCCAACGGCTAGTCTATCCGCGAGAAATCTTTGCTGTCGTTGCTGCTGTTGGGCTGTGTGATGAGCTGTAACAACTTCACTCCCTTCCATACCCATTGGAGATGCGTGACCAAGTTGGGAGTGTTGCTGTTGCTGTTGTTGATCGGGTAAAACCGTGAGTCCAGGGTGACACGCGATCGACGGTAAAACACCGATGGGATTTGACGTATATCGCGAGGCCGTTATTGAAGTCAGATAAGAGGTCGGGATACTAGAATTCTCGCCCCGCTAGGGAGCCACGTTTTTGGGCCTGCGCCCCCGTCGGCCCCTGGTGGAGGGCCGCGGGGACTCCTGGCCTCACTGGCTCACCGCGGGGCTCTTCTTGTCTTGCTGTTGCTGATTTGTATCCTGAGGTCCCTGTACACTCGCTCCTCCACCACCTTGAGGTCCTTGTACTCCCTGCATCAAAATAAATATCCCACGGTTGAATTTCAAGTTTTTTTTTCATTTCATTAATGGAGGTTGTTGCACACTTAAAAGATTTTTTCCAGAACAACGGATTCTTGGATGAAAGCTTTTAACTAGGTTTGCAAAATCTAGACTCACAAGTATACCCTAAGTTTATATTCGAGTTTAGAAATGTACAGTAGAAATCACAATGATCACAATGATGATGTAAAAATATCATTTATCACGAATTAATGTTGAAAATCAATGGTCGCAACAGTTCAATAGAAACTGATGTTTCAAAGGTTTTCCTTGTGAATCCCTAGAGACTGACATTTTGAATAAAAACATTTTTTGCCTTTCGGCCTTCCATAAATATTCGAGCTGATATCGAAAGAGCTCATTACCTGACTTCCGGGTCCTCCCTGTGGTGGGCCTGGACCACGATCCGGTGGCCAAGAGTTACCCGGTGTTGATTCCGTATGAAATTGGTGGGGATGTTGTGGTGGTCCACCCGACGTGTCATGACTGTGAGGATCGAGACTATTCGCGGCGTCGTATTGAGAATTTTCGAGCCTCGTTATCAACCTCTCATCCTCGTCACCAAATTCACCACCCATCAGGGACGGTTCACCAACGACCATTACATCCTGTTACGTTTTTTTTCCCACGTTTAAACGAGGTCAATATTTTTCTTTTTTTCTTTTTTTTTTTTTTCATATTCCGAGGCTCAAATGTACGAAGAAAAATCTTTAACGAACCTGCGACGCGAGTGCAAAATTTGGTCCGGGTGATCTTTTTTTACTAGGCGCAGGTGGAGCCGTGTTTCCAGGTCCCGATGTACTACCCTTTCGCTTTCTTCTTTTACTCGTTGGCCTCTGAGATTCTAAAAAATACGTTTCGAGCACAGAAACATGGTTAGAATTTTCGATCAACTTGAATTAATATCAAAAATTCTAAGGAGCACGATTTTATTAACGTCTAACATATTTTAATATTATTCTACCCAGCTGTGAACCTTTCTCGATATCAAAGGTCTCTGACATATGCACGGTTAGTCTCACACAATCTTGCATGCAAGTCACAGACAATAAGACAGATACTTTACTGTGCCTCTTGTATTCTAATTCAAATGTAATTTTTATTTATTGCAAAAAATTTGGTAACGTTAGTTTTGTAATTGTCAAAATACTTATTTCTGATTTTAAAAATTTCGGATTGAAATAATAATCATATACGCAGTTGGACTTTTGGAAATCTTCATGTTTCATCGATTTTGTTAAATTCGTTAAAGATCGTTGGCAAAAGCTTAGAAACGTGCAATGCGGCAATAGTTGATAATGTGAATTTCTATGGTCTTGAACTTTGCATCATTGGAATACGAAAAAACAGCTTCTTTGCTTTGTTGATTCTGTAATTTTTGGAATAGCTCAGTATTTTCGGGCAGTTTGATCTTTCAAGTCTCAATCAAGGTGTGATCAAGTTTTGAAACCCGAAATGACAAAATTATGGAAACAACAGGAATAAAAAAAAAGAAATTCCGTTCCACTCTAAAGATGCATACTGCAATGCCACAAGATTTTTAATTTTTGAAGCTACGATTCAATGAAAAAAAAGAAAGAGAAATGCGCCACAATCGAAGAAACGTAGGGTCAAAACATAACATCTCTATAAATAGACCAATCTGTATGTTCAAAAAATAAAAAAAGACCGAAAACCGTCATATTCGAGTATATAAGAGTGCGGCAGGGCTCGCGCAAGCTTCCTTTTAATACTTGGCGTCGAGCCGCTACCGCGTCTCTTGATAATCTCGATCATTTTTGGCCTTATGAATTTTTACAACGGCAGCATCTCTTAAAGTTTTACAATTAAGTAGAGTTAGAAGAAAAATCGATAAATCGAGGTCAGTAATTTTTCATTATCTAAGAAAATTATAAGTTTAAGGGGAGCAACCACTTTAGATGCTTCAAAAAATCAATTTTTTTTTTATTTCATAAATCGTTAGCAAAATATCTTAAGAATACACCCTGACAATTTCAAAACGATATTAGGATTCCTTCTAACGGTACGTATATTAGGGTGCTTAAAAAAAAAACGACTTTTTTTTTCTTAACGTTGCAAATAAATATGTTAGTATTCCATGAAAAATTAATTCTCCCAAAATTTGGGTCTTCTAAAAAAATTTTAATGGTCACCTTGATGACTTTTAGAATTTTTTTTCCAATTGCGGCTGTAAAACATGATGTTAAAATGTGAATTTCTTTGCGTCGCAAGTATTTATGTTCGTATTTTTCGCAAAAGTAATTCTCCCAAAATGTCAGCCTTCTAGAAAAAATTATTCCGCATATGTGCTCTAGGGTGCTTAAAACAAAAACGACTTCTTTTTCTTGATGTTGCAAGTAAATATATTAGTATTCCATAAAAAAGTAATTCTCCCAAAATTTGGGTTTTCTAAAAAATTTTGTAGAGGTCGCGCAAATGACTTGTGTATATTTTTTCAAATTTTAGCTAAAATCATGATATAATAATGCCAATTTTTCAGTGTCGCAACAAAAGATGTCAGCACTTAATAGAAAAGTCATTCTGCTGAAATTTAGGTTTTCTAAGAAATTTTTTAGAGGTGGTGCAAAAAGAGGTGGTGGACTTTTAGACATTTTTTTGTAATTTTAGCTTAAAATCATGAAATAAAAATGTCAATTGTTCTGAGTCGCCACAAAGGATGTTAGTACTTAATATAATAAAAAGTAATTCCCCCAAAATTTAAGTTTTCTTAAAATCCAGAGATCGTCCCAGTGATTTTTCTGTATTTTCATTTCCACTTTCAAGGAAATATCATCATATAATAATGTGATTTGCTTCAAATCACAAGTAAATATATTAGTTTTCCATGAAAAATAAATCTGCTTATTATTGGAGCCTACGAAAAAAAATTTTAGAGGTCATCCCTAGCGAGTTTTCGATATTTTTTTTGCAATTTCGGCTAAAATTAATATAAAAATTCTTTTAAATAAAAAAATTAGACAATGTGAACGAAAAATATTTCTAATAGTATACGGTGCAAATATGCAGAATAATTTTTTCTAGAAGGCTGACATTTTGGGAGAATTACTTTTGCGAAAAATGCGAACATAATTACTTTCGACTTAAAGGAATTCACATTTTAATATCATGTCTTACAGCCGGAATTGGAAAAAAAATTCTAAAAGTCATCAGGGTGACCGCTAAAATTTTTTAGAAGACTCAAATTTCCCGAGAATTACTTTTTCGTTAAAAGCTATTATTTCTTGGTGCAACACAAAGAAAACCAGAATTTCATATCATGATTTTCAGCCAAAATTAGAAAAATTATCTAAAAGTCGTTTGCGCGACCTCTAAAATTTTTTTTAGCAGACCTAAATTTCAGGAAAATGACTTTTCTATTAAGTCCTAACATCTTTTGTTGCGACGCTAAAAATTGACATTATCATATCATGATTTTATCTAAAGTTTTAAAAAATATATAAAAGTCATTTACGTGACCTCTACAAAATTTTTTAGAAGACCCAAATTTTGGGAGAATTACTTTTTCATGGAATACTAACATATTTACTTGCAACGTCAAGAAAAAAAAAAGTTGTTCTTTTTAGAAGGACCCTAATGTATATAAATGATAGACTTTCCGCTTGACTCCCAATCGCGCTCAAACTTTAAACGTGTTTTTCTCGAAATGACATTTTTTCAATTTGCGGGAATCATAACTCAAAAACCAATCGATGGATCATCTTCAAATTTGGAGCACGTTTACATCATATAATTTATTAAAACATGAACCTAAAGTTGGAAAGATTAGGTTGTTTAAAACATATTTATTATTGCAAAATGCCGGGGAAAAAAATGCTAAAAATCGATCATTTTTTTTCAAACACGTTCCAACATTCAATTCTTGACTTTTTTTTCAAAATTTAGATTCATGTTCTTAAAAAACATCTCCAGAATGTATAAAAATTTGTTGGACTATTTTAGACGCGAATTGCGAGCTGCACAATTCCCGCAAATCGGCAACGACGATGAGGACACGCCACGGGACACAGCGGATTACACCTTAATTAATGCATGAAATAACTTGAAAAAAATACCAGAGATATATGAAAATATGAATAAATTATTATCAGAGTTGCAGAAATTTCCGTTTTTTTCACAATAAAAAAAAATCCAAAAAATCATCTAATTTTTTATTTTATTTTTTATTATTTTTTTATTTTTATTTTTATTATTTTTATTATTTATTTATTATTTATTTTATTTTAAAAAATCATCTAATTTCGGTCTTCTAAAGTGATTGCTGCGCTTAAGTATACTAAATTGCTTTTTCAAGTTATATTTCACAAATTTTTATTGAATAAATTAATTTTGAACAATTAAATAAATTAAAGATAAAAAAATCAAGGATGTTTCGCTAAGTTATTAAAAACAGATTACAGAATTGAGTTTTTAGAGGTCTTTTGACTCCAAGTATTGCGTATATGATAATCAGAACTAAGCGAAATAATGTGTCTCGTGTCTTGACAGAGAGATTAATTCGTTAAGCGGTTGAGATTCGAGAAAAATTTGTTCCTGTCAACAGTGGTTCCACTTGCTGGTGGGGTGTTTCATGTAAAGCAACTGTCCGTCTACCTCTCTTACCCGGCGGGGCAACCATCCTCTGCCACTTCTGGAACAGTGTCGTCTTCAGACAGTCGCGTGGCGAAAGAGCGTACGCTTTGTGCCTCGACATGAGTTCCTGCATCGGTTCCAATATCACGCATAACTGAAGGAAGAAGAAAAAATGTCATTCAATAAAACCTTGTTTTTTCAACGACATACGATCTTGTAAAAAAATATAATAATTAAAATCAGTCGACCGTTTCCACATGTGCCGCAAGCACTTTTTTGCGGCTTTAAGAGACGAAAAATATTAACATCATGCGCATTTTCAACTAAATTTGAGTTTTAAAAATTCGTGCTTATGGAAATTTGCATTCCTCGAATGCAGTTTCGTTGAATTGTTTTTTTTTTTAATTTTTTTTTAATAAACATAAAATAAAATTTGAGTATCACTAGAAACAAAAAAGATTCGGTGTTTCCAAAGGTACGAGTTTGAGGACCGTCGTTACAAAGACTACTGACCCTAAGATAATTAAGCGTAGAATTCGTAATTCCGTTTCTGGTGATGTTTTTGGTGAGCTGTTCTAGTCCCGAAGGATCCTGTTGAGCAGTCGACACGTTCATGCCTACCACCGATCTCGGAACAAGTTCTCGATGGCCCCGCACGGACATGTGCCACGACTTTATCCTCATGAGGTCATCAAAAGTGAACTCCAATATTAACCTTCCCTCTGTACACACCTGAAATCATGAGACACATATTTTCTCGTTTTACCACTCGAATTTCCAGCAAGCAATGTGCTCTTTAACTCGATTTAAAGGGTTCTAAAAATTTCAATATGAAAGATCTTAGACAATGTAGTCAGTGAAATATGTCACAGCTAGCAATTATTACATCCGTTTTCGTGAATTAAGAATTACGTTTCTCCACCTTTTTGCTCGTATAAACAGTTCAACTAGGTCTTTGTAATTATATATTTTTTTTTAATATGAAAATTTGTAATCAAGCAAAAATAAAATGACTGTATTTTGATTTAAAAAAATATTATTACAATGATAAATAAGTTATTTAGTTTTAATGTGTTCATATAATTATTTGCTAATGAAAAAAAAAATTAATATAAAATATGTAAAATTTTGATTAGTAATGTGTCTGGATTTTTAAATTAAGGGGAGGTTCTAGTCAAAATCGACCAAAATTTTTTTTTTTTTTTTATTGCTTTATTTTCATCCTTACGGTCTTAAAAATGTGTAGGCAAAAGGATATTTCCCTATCTAATTGATTTTACGAGTTATAGCGTATAGACGAGAGAGCGCGTCGGCCGAAAAACAGGTAGAAGCGCGCGCTCGGAGCCGTCTTCGTCAAACTTTAAACGCGTTTTTCTCGAAACACCTTTTTTTTGCGCGCGGGGCGTGATTCCGCTTCAACCACTACACCGATTTCGACGTTTGGCGGCTCTAATTAAAGCTTATTCAATTTAGGGGGCCTTCAGGAAGCGTTTTTTGTAAAAAAAAATTTTTTAGTACTGTTTTTTTTAACGTGAAAACAAATAAAACAAGGCAAAAAAGGTGTTTTTCCTAAAAAGGGTCCCCATTTTTTTTAAAAAGGGTTTTTTAAAAATCGGAAAATCATAAGGCCCCCCAAATTTCATCTACTTTAAGATTTTTTTTGGTTTTTTCGTTTCAGATCACTTGGCAGGGCTGTAGAGTGCCCCGCGCACACTGTCCACCGCCGCGCACGACCGCCGTCAGTGAGGGCTGGAGCTGCCATTTTGTATTATTTTGACTGGAAAAAATTTTGTAAACTTTTTAAAATATAGACAAATAAATGCCACAAAAGTTTTTTAAAAAAAATACGTATGTACTCTCAAAGAAAAATCATGAAATTACGCACATTTTTGGGCCTCTGGACTAGAACCTTCCCTTAATATTTTCCTTAAAATCGCACTATTTCTTTTGCACTAATATTTTGTTTAGCTTTAATGAAGAAATCATGCAATATACGATGAGAAACACTATCTTGAGTGTCTTGTAGAATCAATTTCATAAAAATTCAACTTGAACAGTTTTCTCTGCAAAGTTCTTATAATAGCATGGAGATGTAATTGTCGTTATTGAGAGAAAGAAAAAAAATAGTAACGGAATAGAATTGCCTTTGTTACCTTTGCAACCATCGGTTTCCCGTGATGCGTAACCATTACGCAGTGTTCGCAATCTAGCGTTATGCTCGTATTGTGAAAAGACTCCTTGGGGTGCTTCATGTTGTAGTAAAGTTCCGTAACTCCGCCCTCAAATATCGAACGGAAGTACCTTGGTATTAATGTCCTACCGATTGCTGTAAAACACAAACAAAAATTACTTTCATCATTTATTTATAATTGTTTTTAATGAGTTTTTGTTTTTTTTTTTCAATCTACTTTAAATTGAATTAAATTTGTATCTTCACAAAATTGGTTACCAAAATTTTTTCCCAAAAAATGGGCCACTTGAAAGTTATTTTTTCGTTTTATTTTTTTATTCAAACTTACTGTATCTTTTGGGTCCATCGTCCAAGCAAAATGTGAGGGTAAAGGTAGCATCGTCTTCGAAAAATTCGTTCGCAAACGAGTCCCACCAGAGGTTGTCGCTGTCCTGAAAAGAATCACAAAAAAATCCAGTGCCATTAATAATTTGTGTTAAGAGTCGTTTATCTATAAACAATCGTATGGGAGATGAATAACGATAAAAGTCGCAGCGAAATCGAATCTTCTATATCAAGTTCCTCGGAGTGTTAAATGCACTATTTTGTTTTTCAAATGGTATTAAAGTTTGCTCCGTTGAAAAACCATTAATTTTTTTTTTATTATGCCCATAATTTATGGCATTTTTGGGCTATGAAGTGCTAATTACAAAAAATTAACAAAGTGACGAATTAAAAAAAAGCCGTGCATTTAAACTCGAATACCATTTCTTTAAAGTATTTTTCTCCGACCCCTGTTTCATACAATATTTATCGAGATCCCTTGGTCGGTAAAAGTCAAGTTTTGAATATATATATATGTGTGCGAAAGAAGATGGTTTATTTGATTGAAAAGAGAAAGAAAAAAAACAGCTGTTGGTGATACTAGTCTCGCGTTACTCCAGAAAGTGCATTGCCTTTTCGCTCGTACTTCAAATTTAGATCGCCTGCAATACACTTCCGACTAAATATATATGCATGTATATATGAGAAACATGGTATCAGCAATTTGTCGCTGATGCATCGTTTCTGGGTCGTTTGCGCGAATGAACGCATTCTTGTGTGTCGTCACTCACTCGCTCGAATGACTTAGTATCTTCGAAAATTCAAAAACTGTCATGTTTCAATATTTTTGAGCAAATAACATAATATTTCAACTGTTTTAACAGGCATTTAATAAAAGATACGTAACGATATGGTATACCCATGACAACTGCAGCCTGCATTTGAGACTCAACATTTATCACAAAAATAAATCATTTATCGAGCGAAACAAGCCGAATGTATCGTCATTATGAGAAAATTTACTATGTTTTTCTATTAAAAACATGGTAAATTTTCCGCAGAACTAAAAATATGGTCCGACCCTGATATGTCAACGTTAGTAATTTTTCGTGTAAAATTCTCTCCGTGCAGTATGGATCTTACACGGAGAAAAGGAGGACAGAAATTCAAACAAATAGTGCTAGAAATCCAGACGATTAATGCTAAAATAACATAGTATTTTGAGGACAGCACCGAATTTTAGTACTTATTCAAACGTCGGAATAAAAAAAAGCTCTATCCAGCATAGTAATAATGCTGTAGTTCATATAGCCCTATTTGGTATTTGGCATACTGGTTTTTAAGATTTACACATGCATTTCTCACAATGGGCATAGTAAAAATTCGATATACTCGAGGCAAATTTTATAATTACAGCGTTAGAATGTATACAGTGACATGTTAAATTTTGTCATTGTAGTATCAGAATGTAGACTGTGACACAGTAAAAATCCCGAACTTCATAATATTGTTAAATATCTGCATTGGTAACATATTCTAAAATGCGCACAGTAAAAAATGCGTTGGGGGATTACATGCATTAGATAAATCAACATGTAATTGAAACGAATAATTTATTTTGCTTGGTATAGTCCGTGTGATATTTACATGACATATTTATCCTCTGTGTATAGAGAAAGCATTAACTCATATATGTTTTAGGTAAGAATAAATACTCGTTACCAAATTCTTGGATAGAATTGGTTCGAATAATTGAACTCATTTGCCTCGCGGAATTTATGCTCGCCGCAGAGTGATACCTTATGCGAGAAAAGTCTCGGCGCTCTGCGCCACGCAGCGGCGAAGACGAGAATCGGACAGCCAATACATCTCATAAGAGTAACAGTTAGGTTAGCCATCAAGCAATATAAAAAATACGGAAACGAAAAATTCCTATGTCAGACAATAAGTTTTGCTATTATGAAACACTATACAATGCCTGAACTGAAAAATGATACGCATTTAGTATTTATTCTCTTATTGAAGGTGGATTTTTACTATGCTGTTTTTCAAAATTTCTCACTTTCAAGGCACGTTTACTCATCAGTTATAGTTTCTAAAGGGCATTGGAAATATTTCGTGAAAACACATCGAAATATTATTTTGCGCACAATATAATTTCTTGTTTATACAGAACTATTTACATCGTCCTCAAAGGAAAAGTGCGAGTTGCAAAAATTACAATGCCTCATTGTGACTGTTACATAAATTCTCATATTCTGTACAAAGTATAGAGAATATTTTAAAAGAACATTTTAAATGTTACATGACAAAACGGATCCGTTTTCTCAGTGTATAATTTTCGCATTTGTGGTTTACGTTCCATTTCTCTATTCGTCTATGTAAGTTTTCAATGTTAATTAGGGATATAAATATTAAGGGGTTTCGGTACAATTCTATTGTTTTCAAGCAAAGCGCCAACTTCACATAGCAATATTTCGTCGAAAATAAATAAAAAAAAGCGTGTTCGTTCGGTCGATGGGGGGAAAACTCACCGTTTTCGTTGATGAATAAATGAATAATTAATAAACCATGTAGACGAATTATTTAATTTTTGTATACTTAGTGGTTTAGCAGTTTTCAATTAGTTTTTAACATTTTCTCTCAGTATTCCATTCGTAAAACTGTCGTTCGCCAATGACTGTAGGCATCTCACCATGTTAAAAAGTGTTTTTTGATATTTAATTTCACAAAAACGGTGTAGACGATCGACTTAAAATTTGGACGACACATTCAGTATATGTCAAAGAATATACTGTGTAAATTTGAAGTAAATGGTTACATTTTGCCACTTGTACCGAAACTCCTTAATCACTCATCAAACAAATGGAACAATTGAATGAATGGAAATCATTTTTCATTTTTTTGCAATTATTAGAACGAAAATCCTTTTTTTTTTATGTGTCCGAAAGTCATTGGCAATTTTCGGCTGAAAATTCGATTAAACTTGATGGATTAAGGAAGCTCCGTCACGTAGGGCCGGTTTGCGTGGGTGCACAAGCTGGACCTTTTTTTTTTTATTAATTCGCATGTTTGTCATAATACAGTTGGTTATAAAAATATTATTGGTAATTTTGTACAAAAATTATTAGTTGTACGTCGATAAATAAATACGATAAAATTAGTACAATTTTATGTTACGGTACTGCATAGAGAAGTACGGCAACGTCGCAATTCTCCATCTCACTCTCTCCTCTAATTTCTTTGTCGTACTCATGAGACCCAGCTGACCGCGGGTCGTCGCGTGTTATTGTGTACAAAATTTTCGATTTTTAAAAGAGCTTGCGGTGTATTATTTATTGAAAAAACGCATTGACCAAACAGTTCAACGACTCAGAAAGCCTCGATTGGATACATATATTTTGCTTAAGAGTATGGGTCAGTCGGTATCTCGCCACCGTGAGTGCGAGAGATAGCTGCAAATTTCGAAAGTGAAATTCTTCGACACGGTTTGACCGATTACAAAAAAGCCATGTCAGCGGATTTTTGCCATCATCCCGCGTCCGCTGACAGAGCTTTTTTGTATTCGGTCAAACCGTGTCGAAGAATTTCAATTTCAAAAATGCGAGGTGAGGTTAGGTGACGTAGAGGTTTGCGGATGTATTTTTCAAGTAGTGTATGATATTTTTGAAAGTTTGATCGGAGTTTCATATAAAGTGCGGGATGTGTGAATTTGAAGTTATTTCGAAGTTCATTCGAAATATCGATAATGGTTTAACCTATTAGTTTCGGAAGTGTTGAGTTCAGGACGTGTGGACCATAAGTGTAAATTTCGGAAAAACAATTTTTTGAGGTTCAGTGATATACATATAAGAGTCAAAAACTTTAAATGGCTGAGTGTTGATAAACGGCAAATGCGAATTTGTGTATATTAAAGTTATTTCGATGTTCAGTGGAAAAAAAGTGTTACGCATTGAATTTATACGATAAAATTATACGTGTGTCAAAAATATTATAAATGTTTTGATTACACAGTTGCGAGAAAAATAAGTTCGTTAACCTATAACTTCGAATTTTCTTTTTAATCAGAAATTTTATTTCTTAAATAAGGCAAGAACACGCAAATATTGTATATATGTTGATGAATTCAAATAAACAACCGAAAACTTTAATCAAATGAATGTGTGCTAATTAGATTTATTGTGTCACCATTATTTTAATAAGTTGTCATATTTTTCTTTATTCAGTTTGGTTTTGTTTTTCGGTCCCTTTTTTTATCCCATTGGTACACATAGCAAGGTCAAGGATCCATTCCAAGTTTCGTCATTTTATTGGACAACATGTGTGCTGTGTATTTCTACTTCTTCGCTTTGACTGCGGCAACATGAATTGAAAAATTTGTTACAAAAAGTAATTTCTTGCCCATTTATGAATGGGATAAAAATGTCTGTCATTGTGACGCAGGGTGGGTACATCCGAACTTTAAGACATTCTATGACCCAGTGTATGCTAAGCCATTTTCTGCTTCGGTTGTGGCATAATAAATTCAAAAAGTTGTTTCAAAAAGTCTTCGGGTGATCTTTTTCTGATGGTATTAAAATTTGTATCATTGAGATGCAGCGGGAACCTAAAAAGTTTAACAACTTTATGAAGTGACATGTATGTTGAGTATTTCCACTTTTTGTCTGTCATTGTGGCATTATTAATTGAAAAATTCATTACAAAAAGTCTTTGGCTGCTCATTTATTGATGCGATTAAAATTTTTGTCTGCAAATCGCCATGGAGACATCCAAAATTTCTGAATTTTGTTAGACCCAATGTGCACTATGTTCTTTCACTTTTCTTCTTTGGGTGTGTCATAATAAATTCCAAAAAGTTGTTTCAGGAAGTCTTCAGGTGCTCTTTTTCTGATAGTATCAAAGTTTGTATCATTGGAATGCAATGGATACTTGCAAATTTTGAAATTTCTGTGAAGCGGCATGTGTGCCAAGTATTTCCACTTTTCGGCTCTGACTGTGGCATATGGATCGTAAAATTTATTACAAAAGTCTTTAGCTGCTCGATTCTGAATAGGATGGGAATTGCTGTCTTCGAAACCCATTGGATACATCAAAAATTTTTCAATTCTGTTGGGCTTGTACAGCGCTGTGTTTTTTGCTTCCCTTCTTTAGTTCTGGTATAATAAATTTAAAAAGCTGTTTCAAAAAGTCTTCGGGTGCTCTTTTCCTGATAGTATCAAAATGTAGATCACTGGACTGCAGCGGATACCTGCAAACTTTGAAAATTTTGTGAAGCGACATGTGTGCTAAGTATTTCCACTTCTCATCTTTGATTGTGGTATTATGAATTTAAAAAATTGTTACAAAAAGTCATCGGATGCACATTTTTGGATGGGATAAAAATTTCTGGCTTCAGAACGCAACGGATATATCCAAAATTTTTCAATTTTGTTAGACTAAATGGGCATCATGTTTTTTCACACTCCCGCATTAATTTTGGCAAAATAAAAAACAAAAAAATTTATTTCAGAAAGTCTTTGGGTGCTCTTTTTCTGATAATATCAAAATATGTATCATTGGCATGCAGCGGATGCCTACAAACTTTGAAAATTTCGGGAAGCGACATGTGTGCTAAGTATTTTCCATGTTGGGCTCCGATTTGGCATCAAACTAAACATTTTTATTTAAAAAATTTCCTTCTATGGTCGCTCTGGTTCTGATGGCATCGAAATTTGCGCGAAGCTAATGCAACTGATACAACTATCCTCATTCTATTCTCTGAATAATTCACTCAATTTTCTTGGGCAGGATCCTGGTTTGAATTTGTCTACTTCGTTCAATATAATGTTTCGAAGTACCCATAACATACTATTTGATCTTTTTGAAATTCAATCAGAATATGAGAATAACTGTCACCTCTGATTCTCATGGTATTGTCTTCTTCAATGGTATTGACAAATATCATGTTAATATATTATATTGGTTGTGGCATAATGAATTCAAAAATCATGGGAATGTAGCCGATACCTACAAACTTTTAACATTTTGTGATACGACATGTGCGCCAAGTATTTCCACTTTCTGCCTCTGATTGTGGCATTATGAATTGAAAAATTTATTACAAAAAGTCTTTGGCTGCTCATTTTTGGATGGGATTAAAATTTCTGTCCTCGGAACGCAATAGATACATACAAATTTTCTGAACTTTGTTGGGCTTAAAGTGCACTATGTTTTTTCACTTTTCTACTTTAGTTGTGGCATAATAAATTTAAAAAGTTGTTTCAGAAAGTCTTCGGGTGCTCTTCTTCTGATAGTATCAAAATTTGTATCATTGGAATGTAGCCGATATCTACAAACTTTGAACATTTTGTGAAGAAGAGACATGTGTGCTAACAAGGAAAGGTACTTTGGTGTCCCCCTCCGATTTTGATAATTTTTATATATGTTATAGTCCATCGAAAATTAAGAGACACGTAATTTTTTTTATCGGCTTAAAGTTATTTTTAAGGGGTGAAATCGACCCCCAAAGTTGAGCATGTTTTGCATCTGGTAGAGTGTTTCATATAGAAGCACTTAACCGATCGTAACGAAACCAATTGCAAAACGTTTTTCACGTCAAATAACCTGTATATAATGTTCAACTTCTTATGCACCCCTATTACATGGGGATGATTCACCCCCGAATATCCAGAATTCTTTTGTATAAAAAAAACTTGCAATCCGATTTCAATAAAACAAACGCCATTTTGCAGAGCAAAAAAAATAAAATTGACGTATTTTTGGGTTTTTCTCAGATTAAAAAAATTAAGGGGGTAAAACACCCTTAAAATGTCAAATTTCATTTTGAGCACTGTCCCCTTCCGATTTCAATATTTTTTTTATAAAATGTAGCTTATCGAAAAATAAGACCACCTATTATTTTTATTGGCTCAAAATTATTTTTAAGGCGTGAAATCAACCCCCAAAGTTGGGCATGTTTTGCATCTGGTAGAGTGTTTCATATAGAAGCACTCAACCGATCGTAACGAAACCAATTGCAAAACGTTTTTCACGTCAAATAACCTGTATATAATGTTCAACTTCTTATGCACCCTTACTTACTGCAGGGGGGTGAACCACCCCCTGACATTCATAATTTTTTGTATAAAAGAAAAATTGTCATTCGATTTCAATGGAAAAACCAACATTTTGAAAAGCAAAAAAAAATTATAGTGAATGTGTCTAGATTTTTCCAATAAAAAAAATTAAGCGGGTAAAACACCCCTAAAATCTCAAATTTCATTTTACGCACTTAAATGATAAAATTCAATTCAATTGGTCTCATTATCATTGCGTATCGACTTATATGCTAAATAATATTTATTTCGCATGTACATCGGCTTTTTAATTATATGAAAAATTGAGTACTCCTACATCTTCGGTGGTCGTGAGCTTCACGATTTTTTATTTTTGTATACACATGGTCTGTACACAAATATATATATATAGGTTATACATAGGCGCTAAAATCTTTCATGTAGTAAAAATAGATTCCAATTCAAATTTTCGTTTCAATTATCATTCCTGAACTTAATGATTATATTTTGAACAGTAATGATGTTCTTCGAAGAAATGTTTGAAACAAAGTGACTTTTTACACCATGAACATCTTACTACAGCCACATTTGTGCAGCCTTCAATTTCACATTGTGTTTGAGATGACATACCAAAAGCGAATTCAACGGGATTTTCGAAATGCTCAGGTCGTTCTTCTATGTACCCACTTTTGAACCAGGCATATCGAAATAAATTTTCGTACCTCGGAGATGATAATTGATTATGTACTAGAGATTGCAGCTTGATTATATTATTTCGTAAATGTAGACTTAAATCATAATCAAGTAACATGACACTGTCTGAAAAATGTCTGACATAATTTTTCCAAATTCTAAATCCGAAGACATCAAGTGGCTGGATATTCCCTGTTGTTCCTTTCGGTATGATCATTGTAACAATTTCTTTGTTATGTGGTGTAACTTCCGTGACAACACTAGGGCAATGTCCACTCCATGAGTCTATTAAAAGCACACTTTTCTCACCGACATTTGGGAAGAACACTTCTTGAAGCCATACTTTGAAATGTTCTATAAATCAATATGTAAAAATTAATAGCACATCTATTTTTTATATTTGAATATTACATACCAACGTACCTGATGTAGCCTTGCCAGATTTTGAAACACTTATAAAAACATTGGGAGGTCGAAAAATGGTTCGTTCTACGATTGGCCCCAACCGCCCGGATGGCTCTTTTAAAATTGTCAGAAGAGGTGACAACAATTTTCCTGCTGCTGATATTGTCGGCTGGATGGTGTAGCTATGGGTTGTCGCTGAAACGGATTGTACAAGGCATTCTACTTGTTTTGTACCTTCTTCTGTTAACGTTCGCCCTGAATGGACTTCTAATTGGAAACCACTTTGATCAGAATTATAAATATTTTCCAAGCCATATTCCTCAATTTTCAATTGAACTGCGGAGACAAATTTATTAGCATCGTTTTGTAATATGTCCTTTGATTCGAGAGTCTTTCTTGTCACGAATTTATTTATTTTTCTACTTGTTATTCGATGAACTTTTTTAAACTTTTTTATCCATGTTGGCGAAGCCCTGAAACGCAAATTCTCATGCCCAATCAATTTTTGGGCTTGTAATGCCCATCTCCGAAGATCGATATCGTGTACAATGAGACCTGCTTCTATGGCGCTTTTTAAATTATCGATTGTATATTCAGAAATGCGCGACAATTTTTCCTTGTAAGTTCCGCCTTTATTAATTTGTTGAGCCCAGCGCCTTAATTGGCGCACAGATTTAACGAGTTTAAATCGGTTTTGGACTGTTTCTATTTTCCTATTTTGTTTCGTTTTTGCACTTCTCCAGTACTCAACAGCTCTTTGTTTGTAGTCGTAGCTCAAATCTTCTTCATCGTCAGTACACGTTTCAGGGCTTAATGGAGATTCTCCAAGACCCCATTCGATGTCATTATCTTCGACAGGTTCTACTATGACATCTCTAAACGGTTCTTGAAAATCTAATGTCGTATCTTCGACGATTTCTAACTGATTGAACTCTGCCATAGAGGCCTTCAGAATTTCCGCGAAACTCTCTTTCAATTCCACTTCATTATTGTTAACAGGACTGTCAGGAATGTTCATTACCTCGAATGTAAGAAACAACAGTCTTATTACGTTCATTGGATTGATGGACATGTTAATAACAATACGGTATTCACGATAGCGGACACGATAATGACTGATCAACAGTCGAACAGCAACTTAACTTCTGGAATAATATAAAGTCAGTTTTACCTTTTTCATCTTGAGTGGGCGGTTTGATCTGACATCACCACGAAAACAGCATTTTTATTTGGTTTTCGGATATACCTCAAACATTAGCCTGAGCGAACTGGCTTTTTCAAGAATACTTGGGGTCGAGCCACTATAGCGGTTCTTGATATGAATAAGAATATGGCAAGGCATGAGCCAGCTTTGTTTACATTCTGGGCGGTGAATTGCTGATGCGACTCTTTTGATATTTGAGTTTTTTTTTTATTTTCGTAAATCGTTCAAAATAGAAACTTATATAAATAGAACGGATACCAACACTTCTTTATAAACGTGAAGCATGTCAGAAGGGCAGCGGATGTACATGCGAAATAAATATTATTTAGCATATAAGTCGATACGCAATGATAATGAGACCAATTGAATTGAATTTTATCATTTAAGTGCGCAAAATGACATTTGAGATTTTAGGGGTGTTTTACCCCCTTAATTTTTTTTATTCGAAAAATCTAGACACATTCACTATAATTTTTTTTTGCTTTTCAAAATGTTGGTTTTTCCATTGAAATCGAATGACAATTTTTCTTTTATACAAAAAATTATGAATGTCAGGGGGTGGTTCAGCCCCCTGCAGTAAGTAAGGGTGCATAAGAAGTTGAACATTATATACAGGTTATTTGACGTGAAAAACGTTTTGCAATTGGTTTCGTTACGATCGGTTGAGTGCTTCTATATGAAACACTCTACCAGATGCAAAACATGCCCAACTTTGGGGGTTGATTTCACGCCTTAAAAATAATTTTGAGCCAATAAAAATAATAGGTGGTCTTATTTTTCGATAAGCTACATTTTATAAAAAAAATATTGAAATCGGAAGGGGACAGTGCTCAAAATGAAATTTGACATTTTAAGGGTGTTTTACCCCCTTAATTTTTTTAATCTGAGAAAAACCCAAAAATACGTCAATTTTATTTTTTTTGCTCTGCAAAATGGCGTTTGTTTTATTGAAATCGGATTGCAAGTTTTTTTTATACAAAAGAATTCTGGATATTCGGGGGTGAATCATCCCCATGTAATAGGGGTGCATAAGAAGTTGAACATTATATACAGGTTATTTGACGTGAAAAACGTTTTGCAATTGGTTTCGTTACGATCGGTTAAGTGCTTCTATATGAAACACTCTACCAGATGCAAAACATGCTCAACTTTGGGGGTCGATTTCACCCCTTAAAAATAACTTTAAGCCGATAAAAAAAATTACGTGTCTCTTAATTTTCGATGGACTATAACATATATAAAAATTATCAAAATCGGAGGGGGACACCAAAGTACCTTTCCTTGTAAGTATTTCCACTTTTTAACTCTGATTATGGCATAATAAATTGAAAAAGTTTTATTCCAAAGGTTTTCCTCTACAGTCGCTCTGGTTTTGATGGTATCAAAATTTGCTCAAAGCTAATGTGACTAATCCAACTAAATTCATTTCATTCTCTTGGGTACGATCCTGGTCTGAGTTTGTCCGCTTTGTTCAATATATGGTTTTGGAGTTCCCATAACATACTATTTGAACTTTTCTATATTCAATGAGAATATTGAAATAGTTGTAACTTTCTATTTTCATGGTAGTAACTTCTTCAATAGTATTGAAAAATAATCATGATTCCACCTTGTTAATAAAAATAAGAATGAAAAAATACGTAAACTTTTTTCACATTAGATTCGATATGTTTCCTCTAAACGTACGTGAAACTGGTTTTTTACTTTATCATTAATCAAAAATGAAAAATTTCGAAAAAAATCTCCATTTTTATCAACAAGCTGAAATAAGCGTAATATTTTTTACCACAAATCTACAAATATAACAAGGAGATACTGCTATTTAATGTTTCTTTGATAAACACAAATTCAAATAGCTACAAATTCTATGGGAAAGTTCTGACTGCTCTAATATTGCCCTCAAAAGCTTTGTAAATTTTTGTATTAGACTCCCAGTTCCTGACTTATTTTAGCCTCATTCCAGAAGGGTAAATCGAAGTGTCAAAAAAATTTGACTGGCTCGAGAATAAAAAAAATGCCAAATTGAAAATTCCAAAACACGTGTCCCTTTATTTCATGGGGAAAAAACCTGACTCGAAGTAGAAGGGGTCAGAGTTTGGAAATGAAAAAGCGATAAATTCCCAATATAACCTTTTTCTAATCTATATAAAGCGAGATGTTTGAAAAGAACGAGAAAAAACGAATCATATCACGCATAAAAATCCCCCTCGGGGAAAAAACCTGGACAAGTACATTTGTTGACCGCCGTTCCCATATTTTTCCACGAATATACATACACTGCAAAAACCTTTTCTCGCAAAAATCCCTGAGAAAATAAAATCCTATCAAAAAATAAGAAAAGTGACCACTCTCAAAAAATGTATCAAATAAATTCAAATCACACAAAACAAAATGAGTTAATCCTCGCGAAAAGCTAAGGTTGGGTTTCGCAAAAAGTTATAAAATAAATTGAGCTATACTAAAATATATGTGGCCAAGTACGGGAGGCTTTATCGTGTGACATAAAATCTTCAAATAATGTTGAATATTGATAGAGAAAAGAATCAAGTTCGAAAATGCAGTTGTTTTACCAACCAGAATGAAAATAAAAACTCTGTATCAATAAGAGTCCGAAGCAAAAAAAGATTGCAAACGAAAAAAAATTAAATGAAAAAGAATTTCGGCCGAAGTACTTGGTGAGGTTGTCACCATGACCGATACATTATGTAAATTAAGTGAAAAAACATTCATCAAGTACTTCGGCCGAATTTTTTTTTAATCTAATTTTTTTCTATGTTTTATAAAACAATTTGTAAGTCAAGGATGATGCATCATATTCTTCCGTTATTTAATCTTTGAAAGAATAATAATTCTGAGGCTCCTTCTGATAATAAAGTTAAATATAATTATCTATTTATAGCTTAGAACCAAATTGCTAATAGCCTCGCTGCCTTTTCGCCCCTGAATGACTTATTCTAATACACAACTTGAAAGCTAATGATAAAGTATTTAATTTTCTGAATTTTTGCCTTGGGGAAAAAGCTGGTACTTGAGGTCTCTTCTATAACACCTTCCTGCCAAGCTATAATCGAATAATAACCTATCAACGAATTACTAACATCTCGAAAATACTTCGAGTCTGTAGTTAACTCTTTTGAAAACATTATAACTTTTTTTCTTATCACAGGAACGAAACGTTCCTATATTTAAACAACCTCAATAACAATGAATTTATGGTAGAAAATCTGTCTCATTCTCTTACGTCGAATTAGTAGTGTGAGCAGTACTGATTCCTGTCATTGAAATAAATCGATGATGTAATGATGCAAACACGTTGTAAGTTTTTTTTGTTATATACAGACTCTATTGGAGTCTATATAAAGCGAAATATATGAAAATACTATAGAAAAAAGAAGTGATATCAAATAGCAAAAATTCCCCCCCCCCCCGGGAAAAAACCTGGACATGTACATTGGTGGTCCCTCGTTTCCCTATGATATCACAAAAAATTCAAAACCCCACTTAATTTTTTTTTTTGTTTACTAATTTTATTCATATCCCGGAGGGAAACCAACCATATAGATCACGAAATATCCGGCCAAAAAACCAGACTTCACAATAAATGTTACTTTGAATTTATTTCCATAGAACAAAACAAGAATGAAAACATTAAAAAATCAGCGTTATCAAGATGAGAAAAATACCTCTTATAATTGGTGTGTAAGAAGTATCAATAGTCTAAAAAAAAATGAAAAAAGGTCGACATCTAAGTTACGTGCAGCAGTAAAATTTATGATATCAGTACTAGGACAAGTATTTCTTTGGTGACTGAGAAGATATCAATATGGACGTACCGGCAACGTAGGGCATGCAGTTGGTGCATTGCTTCTGGGATTTCCTAAGTCGAGTAGCTACTTTTGTTTTGGCTATGGCGCGACCAATGTTGCCAAATAGTATTTACTTATATGACCTAATGAAACAACATTGCCTACGCCGTGGCTAAAATAACGAAAAACAAGCAGGAACAGGAAGTTTCGCATAAGATCCCGTGCTTTTGTAATGTTAAAAAAAAAACTTTAATTTATGTCTGTACATGATAGCACAGTTTTGTTTGATTGGTAATAATTTGATGAACGTTCACCACCGTACGTTGAATGTATACGCACAGAGTACTTGTCCGGCCCATAACTTTTTATTAAAATTGCTCATTCAAGTGAAAATCAAATTGGAGGTGCTTTTCGTTGCATGCGTTGCTTTTCGCCGTCAGAAATTTATAAGAAAATCAATTCTTCTGCGAATTTCAGAATGACCTTGTATCATACACAACATTCGACGTCGATTCAATCGGAATAAAATGGTGTTCGTAGTGATCATAAAATTACATTAACATAAAGTGCAGTCAGTTATGAAATTTCTGAAGATGCGACTCAGTAAACCATTGCCAGCAATGTAGCGTATCATACTTTCGAAAACTACTATTGCCAGCAATGAAAGTTATTATACTTTGGAAAGCTACTATTTATTAGTAGAAGATCTAAGTAACCACTGGTGAATGGTCAAAAGATCAATGCAGGCTATGAATGCACCGTCAAATTTGTATCCAAAGTTTTAACATCACGCAAATTTCACACAAAATAATCCCCCTCCATTCGTTTCATTTTGACGTTCTTGGGCGCCAGCTATCAAAATAGCCCTTTATGTTCTGAAAAAGAGAATTTAAACCGTTATGCGGGATTAATCATAAAAAAATAAAAATTAAATAAGACAATACCAACAATGAAAAAGTGCGTATTTATGACCCTTGACTTTTGAGAGAGACCCCTGATTTTTACTGGAATGAGCCATTTTAATAAAAAGTTATGGGCCGGACAAGTACTCTGTGCATATACGCTCAACGTACGGTGGTGAACGTGCGTTAAATTATTACCAATCAAACAAAACTGTGCTATCATGTACGAACATAAATTAAAGTTTTTTTTTAACATTACAAAAGTACGGGATCTCATGCGAAACTTCCTGTTCCTGCTTGTTTTTCGTTATTTTAGCCACGGCGCTGGTAATGTTGTTTCATTAGGTCATATTAGTAAATACTATTTGGCAACATTGGTCGCGCCATAGCCAAAACAAAAGTAGCTACTCGACTTAGGAGATTCCAGAAGCAATGTACCAACTGCATGCCTTACGTTGCCGGTACGTCCATATTGATATCTTCTCAGTCACCAAAGAAATACTTGTCCTAATACTGATATCATAAATTCTACTGCTGCACGTAATTTAGATGGTGACCTTTTTTCATTTTTTTCTAAACTATTGATACTTCTTACACACCAATTATAAGTGGTATTTTTCTCATCTTGAAAACGATGATTTTTTAATGTTTTGATTCCTGTTTTGTTCTGTGGGAATAAATTCGAAGTAACATTTATTGTGAAGTCTGGTTTTTTGGCCGGATATTTCGTGATATATATGGTTGGTTTCCCTCCGGGATATGAATAAAATTAGTAAACATTAAAAAAAAAAATTAAGTGGGGTTTTGGATTTTTTGTGATATCATAGGGAAACGAGGGATCACCAATGTACTTGTCCAGGTTTTTTTCCCCCGGGAGGGGATTTTTGCTATTTTTAAGATATTTATAATTTTTAGTAAACGCTATGTGATATGAAATTTCTAAGATGTCTGTTTATTTTGTAATAAAAATTAATTTTTCATCATTGTTGAGAAATAGATAAGTGGTTTTATTAATCGATTAAATTATTTATTTTATTACGATGAAACCAACTGTTCTACCTATACGTTAATCCCAAACGAATGTAAGATTAAGTAGCTGATGATTTAAATCTCGCGCATGCGTTTCTGTGTTATACAGAACACCTAATTTCTGCGACGCTGCCGAATCTTTATACGGTTACGAAACCTGTCAAAACTTCAAGTATTTCGACATTTGAACATTAAATATCTGTTTTACATAAATCGTTGACCCAAAAGTTTTTTATTGTATTTGGATCTATTAATTTATTTATTATTTATTTATATTGTTTATTTTATTTATTTATTTGTATTTAGTTTTATTTATTTATTTATTTTATTTGTATTTGTATGTATTTATTTGTATTTGTATATATTGTATGGATTTATTGTATTTGGATGTATTTGGATAACCTGATCAACCTTACTGTAGTTTTTGTTCAATATCTGTTGAGTGAATGCGAAGATATCACTTGATACAAATATTTTGGGGGTGACTTTTCTATAAGCCCTGTGTTAAAAATTCTAATTTTAACAATTTTTCTCTCTTATTTAGTCGTTGACCTTACCTGAAATTTAGCATACGTGAATATGGGTACTTTATCTACGATATACCGAAAAATTATTTTTTTTTGTTGGTGAACCTTTCATGACGGACCTTCCTTAAGGGGCCAGTCCACTTTGAAAATTTCAAAAAATCGATTTTTTTTACTGTTTTCGAAAGTACATACATTCAGAAATACTGTGTCAAAATTTTATGAAAATCCGAGCTCTCTAAGTATTTTTTTTTTACCTGAACGTCAGGACCTCATTTCGTCTACCTGAGTGTATAGCGCGCTCAAACGCGATTTTCTCGAAACAACGTTTTCAAAATCTAGCTCCATCGTATCTCTAAAACTAATAAACCGATTCTCTTGAAATTTGAACCACATATCGTAAACATGATTCGCAACAAGATGACCCTCGATGGTTTTAAAATTTTGATTTTTACTCTTTTTTGTGAAAAACTGAAAAAAAAAACGCGTTTTTTTTTACTTTTTTCGTTTTTCATCTGCCATTTTTTTATTTTTTGATAACACTTTATATCCGAGGGTCATTTTGTAGTTGGTTTCATACTGAATCTAATGGACTTTGATTTTTTTGTTTCAGACAAGCCGTTGCCGAGTTGTGATGAAGCTACCTAGCCCACCTATTTTTGAGGCGTTACGTTAAACTATAGTCTTTGTACTCAAAAATGAATTAATTTTTTTTTTTTATGTAATTCAAGACTTTATTTATCAAGCCCAACAACTTTTATATTCATATCTTTTATAAAATCCTCAAAAAAAAATCGCGAAAATAGCCTTTTTTTCATGGCTCCAAAGTGGACGGGCCCCTTGAAAATTCATCAAATTGTGGTCGCACGATGTGAACATCAATAACCTACGAGTTTAAACAGGATCTGGGACTAAAGAGAATCACAAATATTTATTCATAAAAGAATGTCTTATCCACTGAAAATATGCTATTCTTTCGAGAAGCGATATATTGTGATTCGATATCATCTTCACAACTTGAACTATCATAAATCCCATCGTGGGGTTTTATGGAAATAATCGATGGTATTGAACTTTACATCATCATGGAAGGCCAACAATTTTTTTTTTTTCATCAATCGATTTCATTACTTCTGAATTGTTAAAACATTTTGCACAGATTTATTTTTTAGGTTGCAATTTTGCGTAAGTTAAGTAAATTTTCAAGCCCGCCAAAAAAAGTCCGTTGCCATTAAAAATTATAAAAAGAAATTTCATTACTCGTTGCGTACAAATAAACGTGAAGCTGCTCTACTAAAACAAACAAAAATAAATAGAAATTTCATTCCATTCGAAATAGTTTCAATGACCGGTAGGAATACGATATTTCGGGTCAGTTGAGTTTCGGGCACGGATACCGGAGTCCAATACTTAGATCGATGACGATTCATGGGTTTTTTAAAATTGACACGCCTGTGAGAAAATAAAAAAACCACACAACCGAATCCCAGATTTTCAGGAGGAAGGACGAAAACAAAAAAAAATGATAAATATCCACAAAGCCATAGACAAATGGACAAAAGTGTAGATTGGTGATGATGAGTAACCTGGCAACGGATAAAAATAGAAGAAAACTGGCGCCTCTGAAGAATTCGTAACATTCGTCGAATGGTAGTGAGGAGAAAAGGGAAAGAAAAAAAAAGGATTTTTGTCATGGTCTATACGAGTCTGAACAAGTCAGCGGGGTCTTTTGTTAGGACTGTACTACCCCGGTGTTGTTGCGGCGATGAAGAGGGGCAAGGGGGGACGGGGGAGAGAAGAGAGAGAGAGAGAGGGGGGAGGGAGGAGGGGGGCAGAATGGTGAGTAGGAAGGAGGATGGGGAGAGGGGGGGGGGGGGTGATAGAGAAGCAAGCAGGGAGACTGGGGGTGGTATATGATCCTGTATATACAAAGCTGGTAAAGTATTGTCGATGCACTCCACCTCTGTTGTATAAAACGAAAAAGTTTATCTCGATGACCGATCGACCGATTGTAAGTATATAAACATGGAAATATAAAGAAAATTATGACGCGGTGACCCATCATTTTTGATGAATTTAAGACTCGTATTGTTGTAACTGATGAAATTGAAAGATTTGTCTCTGGCTTGTAGAAGTAGGACAAAACTGACGCCACTTGCTCGAGTATATACGGCCAGGGGCGGCCGCGAGCGGGGCTGCCGGAGGCTCTCGGGGTGGTAAGGGGGACACATAGTCGAGGGTATGAGAAAGGGGGTACAATATGGGTTATCAAAGAAGAGGGGGGGAGGGAGCATCCCTGAGGGAGGATCAGGGGCCCTCATTTTATTACAAGCAGGCTCCCTCTCGCCCAAAGGTTCTCAACTGCTGCTCCCCGCTTCCGAAAACTACAAAACTTTCACGAGTTAGAAAGAATTCTCTCTGTGTACGCTTCGATGCTTGTGTATGCTTTGTGTATGTAGGTGTGTGTCCACATGCCACTTCGAAGCCGCGTATGAACTTAGCCGCGCCGAGGATTACGTCGTGTAAACGCGTCTTTATATTCCGCTTCAGGGGGGTTGCAACCAATCCTCGACGCGTGTTGACCACACGTGGAATTCCTAACCGAAAAATTCACGCAAACCTTTTTACACTTTTACAAAAGTTTATTTGAACGTTTTCCGAAAAAATTACCCTAAATATCGTAATAACGAACTATAAAAAAAAATTCTTGAGATTATCATTTAATTAAACTTTAATCCTCATGAAAACGCAATAATGAGTTCATTTTGATTTTCATTTAAATATTTCGAACATTAATTAATTAGTTGCTTGCACCGTTTGATATTTTGTATTGGTAAAAAATTTTGAGCAAAAATAGATTTTTTAATGAAAAATTTAATGTGTTTGTCATAATGCTTACCGAGTGTCATATAAATTTTATCGTGCTGCATTGCAAAAATGCGCGCGCGTACGACTATTTCTCTGTAGATGTAGACTGTAAGATATTGTAAAAATATTGAATTTGTACGTGTCTTGAACTTTCAAAAACCTTATAATTGGTAACAAATCCTATTTTTACACTTTTTCCCACGTTCCAGTGTATCGCGTTTATTTTTACTTCTATCGTAAAACTTTATATTTGTGGTCGCAAAAGTCTAAAAGTCGACTTACATTCGAGATCAAACTTTCCTCAGTTGAATCAGCCGATCAAAAATTAATGTCGTGAAGAATCGTACATTAACGAATAAGAAATTTGATGAACGACGAAGCGATAATTATCTTTTCGCGATATTGCACAAGGCAGAGGATAAAGTGATGAGGATTGAATTTCAAATTAGTTTTTATAGCAACTGGAAGTGAATTTTATGATTAAAGCTTAATAAATTGGCCGGTCGTTCGGCCAGTGCCGATCCTGGTTCACATTTCCGACAAATTACGAGGTACACGACAACTTTTAGCAGCGCTAAAAGAGGATCATTTCTATCATATGAGATATATGTAGTTCAAGAGAAAACTTCGGATCGCGAGAATAGTTATTTCTCTCGCGCTTATGGTGAGACGGTAAAAAACCGCCTCTTGGCTAATTGAAAGGACATCGAAAAAATTAAGGCGAGCAATCACTTCGGATGCTTCAAAGAATCAATTTTTTTTTATTTCATAAATCGTTAGCAAAATATCTTAAGAATACACCCTGAAAATTTCAAAACTATATTCGGATTCCTTCTAACGGTATGTAAAATAGCAAAAATCCCCTCCCGGGGAAAAAAAACCTGGACAAGTACATTGGTGGTCCCTCGTTTCCCTATGATATCACAAAAAATCAAAACCCCACTTAATTTTTTTTTTTTTGATGTTTACTAATTTTATTCATATCCCGGAGGGAAACCAACTATATAGATCACGAAATATCCGGCCAAAAAACCAGACTTCATAATAAATGTTACTTTGAATTTATTTCCACAGAACAAAACAAGAATCAAAACATTAAAAAATCAGCGTTATCAAGATGAGAAAAATACCTCTTATAATTGGTGTGTAAGAAGTATCAATAGTCTAAAAAAAAATGAAAAAATGTCGACATCTAAGTTACGTGCAGCAGTAAAATTTATGATATCAGTACTAGGACAAGTATTTCTTTGGTGACTGAGAAGATATCAATATGGACGTACTGGCAACGTATGGCATGCAGTTGATGCATTGCTTCTGGGATCTCCTAAGTCGAGTAGCTACTTTTATTTTGGCTATGGCGCGACCAATGTTGCTAAATAGTATTTACTTATATGACCTAATGAAACAACATTGCCTGTGCCGTGGCTAAAATAACGAAAAACAAGCAGGAACAGGAAGTTTCGCATAAGATCCCGTGCTTTTGTAATGTTAAAAAAAAAACTTTAATTTATGTCTGTACATGATAGCACAGTTTTGTTTGATTGGTAATAATTTGATGAACGTTTACCAGCGTACGCTGAGCGTATACGCACAGAGTACTTGTCCGGCCCATAACTTTTTATTATATATTATAAATATTTTATTATATTATTATAAATTTCTGAAGGCGAAAAGCAACGCATGCAACGAAAAGCACCTCCAATTCGATTTTCACTTGAAAGAGCAATTTTAATAAAAAATTATGGGCCGGACAAGTACTCTGTGCGTATCCGCTCAGCGTACGGTGGTAAACGTTCATCAAATTATTACCAATCAAACAAAACTGTGCTATCATGTACAGACATAAATTAAAGTTTTTTTTTTAACATTACAAAAGCACGGGATCTTATGCGAAACTTCCTGTTCCTGCTTGTTTTTCGTTATTTTGGCCACGGCACAGGCAATGTTGTTTCATTAGGTCATATAAGTAAATACTATTTAGCAACATTGGTCGCGCCATAGCCAAAATAAAAGTAGCTACTCGACTTAGGAGATCCCAGAAGCAATGCATCAACTGCATGCCATACGTTGCCGGTACGTCCATATTGATATCTTCTCAGTCACCAAAGAAATACTTGTCCTAGTACTGATATCATAAATTTTACTGCTGCACGTAACTTAGATGTTGACCTTTCTTCATTTTTTTTTAGACTATTGATACTTCTTACACACCAATTATAAGAGGTATTTTTCTCATCTTGATAACGCTGATTTTTTAATGTTTTGATTCTTGTTTTGTTCTGTGGAAATAAATTCAAAGTAACATTTATTATGAAGTCTGGTTTTTTGGCCGGATATTTCGTGATCTATATAGTTGGTTTCCCTCCGGGATATGAATAAAATTAGTAAACATCAAAAAAAAAAAAAAATTAAGTGGGGTTTTGATTTTTTGTGATATCATAGGGAAACGAGGGACCATCAATGTACTTGTCCAGGTTTTTTTTCCCCGGGAGGGGATTTTTGCTATTTGATATCACTTCTTTTTTCTATAGTATTTTCATATATTTCGCTTTATATAGACTCTAATAGAGTCTGTATATAACAAAAAAACTTACAACGGGTTTGCATCATTACATCATCGATTTATTGCAATGTCAGGAATCAGTACTGCTCACACTACTAATTCGACATAAAAGAGAATGAGACAGATTTTCTACCATAAATTCATTGTTATTGAGGTTGTTTAAATATAGAAGCGTTTCGTTTCTCTGATAAGAAAAAAAGTTATAATGTTTTCAAAAGAGTTAACTATACACTAGAAGTATTTTCGAGATGTTAGTAATTCGTTGATAGGTTATTATTCGATTATAGCTTGGCAGGAAGGTGTTATAGAAGAGACCTCAAGTACCAGTTTTCCCCCAAGGAAAAAATTCAGAAAATTAAATACTTTATCATTAGCTTTCAAGTTGTGTATTAGAATAAGGCATTCAGGGGCGAAATGGCAGCGAGGATATTAGCAATTTCGGTCTAATCTATAAATAGATAATTATATTTAACTTTACTGTCAGGAGCCTCAGAATTATTATTCTTTCAAAGATGAAATGACGGAAGAATATGATGCATCATCCTTGACTTACAAATTGTTATATAAAACATAGAAAAAAATTAGATTAAAAAAAAATTCGGCCGAAGTACTTGACGAATGTTTTTTCACTTAATTTATACAATGTATCGGTCATGGTGACAACCTCGCCAAGTACTTCGGCCGAAATTCTTTTTCATCTAATATTTTTTCATTTGCAATCTTTTTTTGCTTCGGACTCTTATTGATACAGAGTTTTTATTTTCATTCTGGTTGGTAAAACAACTGCATTTTCGAACTTGATTCTTTTCTCTATCAACATTCAACATTATTTGAAGATTTTATGTCACACGATAAAGCCTCCCGTACTTGGCCACATATATTTTAGTATAGCTCAATTTATTTTATTACTTTTTGCGAAACCCAACCTTAGCTTTTCGCGAGGATTAACTCATTTTGTTTTGTGTGATTTGAATTTATTTGATACATTTTTTGAGAGTGGTCACTTTTCTTACTTTTTGATAGGATTTGATTTTCTCAGGGATTTTTGCGAGAAATGTTTTTGCAGTGTATGTATATTCGTGGAAAAATATGGGAACGGCGGTCAACAAATGTACTTGTCCAGGTTTTTTCCGCGAGGGAGATTTTTATGCATGATATAATTCGTTTTTTCTCGTTCTTTTCAAACATCTCACTTTATATAGATTAGAAAAAGGTTATATTGGGAAATTATCGCTTTTTCGTTTCCAAACCCTGACCCCTTCTACTTTGAGTCAGGTTTTTTCCCCATGAAATAAAGGGACACGTGTTTTGGAATTTTCAATTTGGCATTTTTTTTATTCTCGAGCCAGTCAAATTTTTTTGACATTTCGCTTTACCTTTCTGGAATCAGGCTAAAATAAATCGGGAACTTGGAGTCTGATACAAAAATTTACAAAGCTTTTGAGGGCTAGATTAGAGCAGTCAGAACTTTTCCATACAATTTGTAGCTAGTTGAATTTGTGTTTATCAAAGAAACATATTAAATAGCAGTATCTCCTTGTTATATTTGTAGATTTGTGGTAAAAAATATTACGCTTATTTCAACTTGTTGATAAAAATGGAGCGACTTTTTTCGAAATTTTTCATTTTTGATTAATGATAAAATAAACAACCAGTTTCATGTATGTTTAGAGAAAACATATTGAATCTATTGTGAAAAAAGTTCACGCATTTTTTCATTCTTATTTTTATTAACAAGGTGGAATCAATATTCTCATTGAATATAGAAAAGTTCAAATAGTATGTTATGGGAACTCCAAAACAATATATTGAACAAAGCGGACAAACTCAGACCAGGATCATACCCAAAAGAATGAAATGAAGCTTTGAGCAAATTTTGATACCATCAAAACCAGAGCGACTGTAGAGGAAAGCCTTTGGAATAAAATTTTTTCAATTTATTATGCCATAATCGGAGCGAAGAAGTGCAAATACTTAGCACACATGTCTCCTCTTCACAAAATGTTCAAAGTTTGTAGATATCGGCTACATTCCAATAATACAAATTTTATGAGGCTGAAGTTTGCAACGTTGGAGCCCAACGAAATGATCTGAAAAAACTCTCCAATAATTCCAGTAATTCTCCAATTCTGTTCCCTGCCTAATTTGCAATTTGTAGTTTTTCAATATACCCCAATGATTCACGAAATAAAAAATACGTGAATTACAAATAATTTTTTCGTTCATTTCGTTAGATTCCAACGTTGCAAACTTCAGCGTCATCAAATTTTGATACTATCAAAAGAAGAAGAGCACCCGAAGACTTTCTAAAACAACTTTTTAAATTTATTATGCCACAACTAAAGTGGAAATGTGAAAAAACATAGTGCACTTTAAGCCCAATAAAGTTCAGAAAATTTGGATGTATCTATTGCGTTCCGAGGACAGAAATTTTAATCCCTTCCAAAAATGAACAGCCGAAGACTTTTTGTAATAAATTTTTCAATTCATAATGCACAATCAGAGACAGAAAGTGGAAATACTTGGTGCACATGTCGCTTCACAAAATGTTAAAAGTTTGTAGGTATCGGCTACATTCCCATGATACAATTTTTGATATTTCTAACAATAATGGCCGTGAAAGCCTCAAAACCAGAACTTACAGATATTTTAATATTATCTTTGAATTCTGAAAAGTTCAGAATGTATGTTATGGATATTTTAAAACAATAAATTCAACAAAGCGGGCAAACTTATATCAGTACTATGCCCAAGAAAATGGATCGAGTTGAGTTGTACCAGTTGCATCCGTAGAGCAAGTCTTTTTGAAAATATTTTTCAATTCGTTATGCCACAATAGAAGCCAAAAAGTAGAAATACTGAGCACACATGTTGCTCCAGGAAATTTCTAAAGTTTGTAAGTATACGTTGCGTTCCAATGAAACAAATTTTTATACTTCCAGAAAAAAAGGAACCAAAGACTTTCTGACAATTTTTTGGATTAATCATGCTACAACTCAAGCATTGGGCTCAATAAAGTTCATGAATTTTGCATGTAGCCATTACTTTTCGAAGCCAAATTTTAATCCCATCCAAAAATGAGCAACTGAAGAAATTTCATAATAAAATTTTCAAGTCCTAATAATGCCACTATTCGAACCAAAAAGTGGAAATATTGGGCACACTTGTCACTTCACAGATATTTCAAAGTCTGTACGTATCTGTTGCAATTCAATGATACAAATTTTGATAATATCAGTAAAAACACATCAGAAGACTTTCTGAAACAATTTTTCAAAATTTATTATGCTACAACTAAAGTGGGGAAGTGAAAAAATATAGCTCAATAGAGCCGAATGAAATTCTAAAATTTTGCATATATTCATGGCGTTCCGAAGACAATAATTTTGATCCCATTGACAAATGAGCAACCGCAGAATTTTCATAACAAAATTTTTAATTCATAATGCCACAATCGGAGCCAAAAAGTGGAAATACTTGGTACATTTGTTGCTTTACAGAATTTCCAAAGTCTGTAGGTATCCGTTGCAATCCATTGATACAAATTTTGATATCAGTAAAAAAACATAAGAAGACTTCCTGAAACAATTTTTCAAAATTCATTATGCTACAACTAAATTAGGGAATTGAAAAAATGTAGCAGACATTGGGTCCAACAAAATTATGAAATTTTACATGTATGCATGGCATTCTGAAGCCAGCAATTCTTAACCCAACGACAACTGAGCAATCGAAGAATTTTCATGACAAAATTTTCAATTCCTAATGCCATAATCAAAACCAAAAAGAGAAAATACTTAGCATATCTATCGCTTCACAGAATTTTCAAAGTCTATAGGTATCCATTGCAATTCAGTTATACAAATTTTGATAATATCAGTAAAAACACATCGGAAGGCTTCCTGAAACAATTGTTTAAAATTCATTATGCTACAACTAAAGCGGGGATGTGAGAAAATATAGAGCATATTGAGCCAAACAAAATTCTGAAAGTTTGCATATATCCATGGTGTTCCGCAGACAATATTTTTGATCCCATTGACAAATGAGCAACTGAAGAATTTTCATAACAAAATTTTCAATTCATAATGCTAAAATCGGAGGCAAAAAGTAGAAATACTTGGTACATTTGTCGCTTCACACAATTTCCAAAGTCTGTAGGCATTCGTTGCAATCCAAAGATATAAATTTTGATAATGTCAGAAAAAACACATCGGAAGACTTTCTGAAATAATTTTTTAAAATACATTATGCTACAACTAAAGCGGGGATGTGAAAAAATATAGAGCATATTGAGCCAAACAAAATTCTGAAATTTTGTATATATCCATGGTGTTCCGAAGACAATATTTTTGATCCCATTGACAAATGAGCAACCAAAGAATATTCATAACAAAATGTTCAATTCATAATGCTACAATCGGAGCCAAAAAGTGGAAATACTTGGTACATTTGTCGCTTCACAGAATTTCCAGAGTCTATAGTTATTCGTTGCATTCCAAAGATACAAATTTTGATAATACCAGGATATAGAGTATACACCGCCATAGTCTTTTGACATAAAGATATATTATACGAGCCATTTTGAGATAATGATATATCGTTACTTACTACGGTTATCATCCAGATGCCTCCATATATATCCAGATGCAGGTTGACAGTGTATTTGTCTATTAATTCATCAAACGCGAGATGATTCTAGACCATATTTTGGATAGAAAAAAGACGTCGAAAATCTTTTGAAATGGACCAACAATTATCATGCAAGGAACATTTTATGATGTACAAATCTTATTATGGCAAGCGAGGAACATTTTATAATAAAGAGGAAAGGGACCAATAAAATAAATTGTCAACGGTGTAGAGTTAAAAAAAAATATTTATTAGACACTGCTCAAAACTCGGCATGATAATAACAAACTTTGCCATATACATTTTTTTGACACTCATGATTAGTTTTATAGAGTTTCTTTTCCAAATTTACATCAATTCACACCAATCATGATTAACAGTTCAATGTACACCATTTCATAGTTATCAAAGAAACGAAAAGAATAATTTCTCAAGAAATCTTATACGAGGAACATTTAATCACGAAAGAGAAAAGAGATCGCTTTCGTTTCCGTCGTAGAGTTAAATGTGGAAAATAAAAACTGCAGGGTTAACAATAATAAAAAATACATATTCATTTCGGCACTGTTCGAAAGTTGATTAAAATCACTTCACTACTTTCACACCATCACTTTCTTATTATTACTGTAACCAAGAGTCGATCGAACCTAACCACGATATTTATAACCTCACAACTGTTCGTGAAAAAACATTAATATTTTCAATACTGTTTAAGCCACGAGATTCCAATTAGTCGCGATCGAAAGGGGGAAAAAAAATATATCTTTATTCAACCAAAGTTCCAAATTTATAATGGATATCACACATTTTTTCTAGCCTGACACAAACGAAGAATAATAGACAAGTGGCGATTAAACACGTAAAAACGTTTCAACGATTATAAGTATTATTTAACCAAACTCACACATCCCACACTGTTTTTACGAAACTTCGATCAAACTTTCAAACCTCAAAAAACAATTTAATAAATACTATTGTCACTTATCACCTATCCCGATTGATTTTTCCGAATTTTGTCACTGATTCCCGATTTTACGACGAATGCGCGTTAAAATGGTTATAAAACGGTTATTTATTACTGTTTATAACCAAACTGTTCCACGCGTCCTGCACTGTTTTCATCATTTATTTTTGAATTCCGTTTCACACAGTTTCACACATTGCGCATGACTCGTTTCATTGCGCAGTGCGTGTTGCGCATCATTATGCGCATGCGCACTTGTTCACATCAAAATGAGACCGAACGAACACGACCACAGATCACACACCTTTAATGGCATTATCACAGATACAGACACCAACCAATCAGAAACTCGAGAGGCTTCAAGACGTCTTTGATGGTGTTATCACAGATACAGACACCAACCAATCAGAAACTCGAGAGGCTTCAAGAGGCCTGTGATGGTGTTGTATACAGACACGTCGAAATCCTTCACACAATGATAGAAAAATTGATAATTTTGACCTGTGCAAAGTTTTTTCTCAGCAATTACGCCACCGATCATGCTGATTTTGGGCTCAATCGAAAGCATTTTTGACAATTAGTCTCCAGTCCGATTTTCGTTATATCAAACGACTCCTGAGCTTCGTAATTAAACGAAAAGACATGCCAATTTTACCCCCACCACCGCGAATCGTTTTATTCAGAGAAAGTATAGACTCGGCGAGCCTCGGGCCAGCAGACGACAGAGCTGTCAATGTACTTGTCCCGAGACTCTACCGAGTCTCTTGATATAAATGATAAAGACTCTCCGCTCGACTCCCAAGCGCGCTCAAACTTTAAACGTGTTTTTCTCGAAACGACATTTTTTCAATTTGCGGAAATCATAACTCAAAAACTAATTGATGGATCATCTTCAAATTTGGAACACGTTTACATAATATAATTTTACATTTTACATTATAACATTTTTTATTAATTTACATAATAAAAAATGCTAAAAATCGATCATTTTTTTTCAAACACGTTCCAACGTTCAATTCTCGAACTTTTTTTCAAAATTTAGGCTCATGTTCTTAAAACACATCTCAAGAATGTATAAACATTTGTTGGACTATTTCAGATGCAAATTGCGAGCTGCACAATTCCCGCAAATCGACAACGACGATGAGGACACGCCAAGGGACACAGCGGATTATACCTTAAATAATGCATGAAATAACTTGAAAAAAATACCAGAGACATATGAAAATATGAATAAATTATTGTCAGAGTTCCGGAAATTTCCGTTTTTTTTTACAATAAAAAAAAGTGCAAAAAATCATCTAATTTTCGGTCTCTTAAAGTGGTTGCTCGCCTTAAACGGGCAGAACATTGTGCTCACCAATGTTGAATTTGCATTATTCGAATTGCAATGAAATATCTCTTCTTTTGAATGATATCGAAAATTTGCAAATAGAAAAAACAATCCAGGCAATTTAAATACTCGAAAATTGATATATAAACAAATTATTTTCACTTTTTCGTAACTAGTTTTCAAAATTTATGGACAGTTTTAGAACACGAAAATTGGCGCTAGTTTTTCGAAACCAAAAAAACTACGCTTGCTAAATAATTTGCTAATTAAAAATATTATGAAATTGATAAATAGAGATAAAGTTTTTTCTTTACGTTCAGAAGATGCAAAGTTTAATACCATTGTTTCCAAATATTCGAGCTGTTCATATTTCATCGTAAAACGAATAATCTTCTAGCGCTTTTCGCAATGTTGAAGTTTGCATCGTTGAAATAAGATTTTTGTTTCGTACCCCGAATTTATTTGAAGCTTTGGGTTACGAAAATCGGCCATAGTTTTTTTGAAATCCGAAAATTCTTTTAGTTTTTATAAAAAAAATGACGAAAATTGTGAAAATAAAGAAATTGATCGAAAAAAGTGTTTTTCGTTTTTTCCATCGGTCCAGCGATGTTATACGAATTTGCAGAGAAAAGTCTGAATATCTTTCTTGCGTATATTGTACGCGCATCTAGAACACTGGTTGTCAGCGATATTATAAGGCGGCGTTGACTATCGCTGACCACGGTCCTACATTGAGGTCTAGAAATGAGGATAGTGGTAGACTCTCGTGTATAAGGTACGCTCAGTGATGGTGTTTTTAGATCTGATTTTCCACTATATACTATAGGTGCGCAATAGTAAAGCAGATCGGGTGTGCAACGGCCACAGAAATAACTTTTGTCTCTTTCGTTTTTTTTTATTCTTCCATGCGGCGAATACGCCACAGACTATAACCTCATTTTTTGTGTTTACTTTCTTCTTCCACTCAATATTTAATTTACAACGGAAACGTAAATTAAATAAACAATTTCCTATGGAAAAAAGCATCGTATCCATGAAAATGTATGAATTTCATATGGAAATTTTAATGATTGAGATTCGGTTGAACAATTGAATTGTTTTAGTTTTAAATTTAGATCTTAGGTCGCGATTGAACAATTTTTTTTTTTTTCATAATTACCTGCACAAGCATTGGCTAACACGTAGATTTGAATTTTTCTCAGGCAAATTAAAAAATTTTTCTAGATTACTTATTAACATTTCGTCATTATTATTAAATGAATATTTTCAAAATGTGAAAAATAGCTGAGAGTTTTGAGAAATTTTGTTGTTGAATCGCTAAGCAGCAAAATACTGATCGAATAAAATTTTTGGCATGGTTCGTATGTGTAAAACATCCTTAGCTCACTGGATCTCCTATTTTTTGGAGGAACGCCAAGAAGAATCGGTGGGAGGCTGAGGGAGTTGGCGATCCGGTGTTGAATAAAATGCGCACCGGAGAAAGAGAAAGAAAGGTGGGAAAAAAGGTGGTTCATGGTGTAAAGTGCGACAGTGTCGAGGCCTAAGCCACGTTTCTTATCTTGACAGGCCTGAACGAGGAAGGCAGAGCGCCGCTGAGACTTCCATGAGCATTGAAAAAAAGTACCGAGAGAAAGTACGTGGAAGTACTTAAGGTGTAACTGTGAATATCCCAATATACATATATATGTATAAACATATCTGTTAACCCCACAATTTCGCTTCACTAAGAGAGCACCAACATTGGAGAGAAGGCTCAGCAGCACAAAATCTTCGGGGGCACTCCCAACGTTCTTTTATATATTTGTTTGTCACTATTTATGCTTCCAAGTACTAGCACTGCCTTTGTCTTTTCCCCCGACTACGCTGACACCTCGTTATCATTTTTATTATACCTACGTGGCATAGTTACGAACTGTGCTATAAAAAAAAAAAAAAAAAAAAAAATGCCGAAGGTCGTTGAAACGATTTTGAAATGGAGCTCCATTCGCCATAAACCCTGTACAATAATGGACGATCGAATGAAATAGCTTGACTGGTTTGAATAAAGGATGTTCTTGCGTTTACGAAAATGAAGATTAAATTTCAAATATTTTTGTATTAAATAAACTAACATAATTTCTTAAGATTTTTTTAATCGTTTGATTTTTTGATTATTTACTTTGAAAAAAACAGCAATTTAAAATAGGGGGAACGGTGCTCAGTTGTACATTTCAATTATTTGAACTTTTCTAGAAAAGATTTTTTAAGCAAACATTTTTCATCGCGTGCAGAATTTAATTTTTAACAATATGGGAAAAAATGAAGACTTTTCACCGTTTGATTAATTAAATATTAATATTTTTTAGACGCAAGACGACATCAGAATTGATACCTAATAAATTTGACAACGTTTCTGGCGGGCAGATTTATTTATTTATTAATAAAGAACGGGCAATGCCCAATTACAAACACGACAGTAGGAGACTGATAAGCGCCATACAATACAGAATAAAGTAAAACAAAAAACGCAAAAACAAAAATACAAATAAAAAATGCCCCGATCGAACACCACAGAATACACAGACCTGCCCTGCTCCACCCATTTTTGAAAATTGAAATTTATCTCAGAAACTGGAAAGAAGAGGTTTCTTCAACTACGTGTAATATACTAAATTATAAATATTATTAATTAATAATCACCAATACATAAGAAAGAAGGATGAGTACGGGTAAAGGTGATTACAAACCCGTTTATTTCATAATTATAACAATCGTAAAATGGACAAAAGTAGCAATCGTATGGTGGAAAGAACAATTGTATTTTGGTAATAACAATTTTAAAGTTGACAAAAAAAAAAAATAATTTCATTATGGATATGAAAATTACGAAATTGACAAAAATGGCATTGCCGTAGAAACTGTTAGTAACACACTGGGATAAGGAAAAAAGATAGTTTAAATGTTATTGCGCATCAACAATATTATTACGACTTTTAGCCATTTCACTCAAAACTGTATTTTTTTCTTATCTTTTCGAAGCGGTTTTTATAGCACGACTGCGCCGCCATCTTTTTAGGTTATGTATGGGCAAAAAGTATATGCACGGACATTGTCTGTGTGTGCCAACTAGTGAGGAAAAATGTTTTCGAGTGGGACGTTGCCAAATTAATGTTGCTTCGGAAGATGTAAAATATAATTCATTAACTACGTGATCTGTTAAGTTACTGCATATTCTGTTTATAAACAGGCTCCTGGCATATATTAACTTACGTATTGGAAGATTGCAGATCATAAATTCAAAAATATCCTATTATGATTTTTACCTTAGAGAATTAGCATCATACTCAAACGAGCGACTATAGCCTATTTTATTTGTACTATTTTGAAATAATTAATTATGAAATCGATTATAATTGGTGTATTCGATCATTTGTCTTCATTATCTGTATAGGTGTGTGAATTTATTGATTCGTGTCTTGCTTATTAGAGGCATTTTTTTTAGCCACTCGACGACTACATTGTACCACCAGAACATCCTTCAATATTCCGATTTTTCTCTGAATGGTATGATCACGTAATTTTTTTTGTGGAACTTCAATACGTTTTTTTGGACCAACATTTTTTCATAAAGTTTTAAGAATTCTCTTAGAAGGAGATGCCTGAACTTTTGTTAGCATTTAGTTAAATCGCTAAGCACTGAAACTTGAATAGAATAAAATGTTTAATTACGCATACATACATACTTAACAAATGGATTATGAAAATAAATGGTACAGAAAAAAAGTCTCTGGATTTTTTTTTACAAAAATTGACTTCTATCACCCTCTAAAAATATGGAATATTCCGTGAAAATCGCAAATAAAATGATAAGAGAAATATAAAAAATTTAATGTTCTCATTGTTCACAAATTTATACAAGTTGAATTTTAGTTACAAACTTATTAATTTAACACGGAATATCCCATACGTGAGATTGATATTAGATGTTAGTCAAATACGATAAATGTAATATAAATTTAAATAAAGTGGAACAAATAACTCACCTCAGTCCGCTGCTGTAATCGCTTGTTGAGTTCATAGAGTCGGTAGTCCGGTTGTCCAAAGCACTGAGTATGCCTCCTGGGGACAGGTAACGATCTGTCAGACCACAGACCGATCGGTCATGTTAGGGTGCTGTGTATTACTGTATAGTATATGGTATACTGTGTGTTTTATTATTATTATTATTATTATTATTATTATTTTTAATTCCGTAGTTGTCATCAAGTGTAAAGCATGCAATTTTTTGTCTACGATGATTTCTACACCTCAACACATTTAGTATGATATATTTTTGGACATTCAGCGTCATAACAATGTAGAACCATACATTTTGAGGGAAATCTCTATGGGATTGAAAAATCCCAATAAACAAATATAAATGAATAACTGAATAAGAAATAATGATACGGTAATAAAAATTCAACATTAATAGTTTCGCAGCCAAATTCGATTTATTCCTAGCTCAAGTTACTCGATTACAAGCGCGTTAGAACGAAAAGTATGCTAACGAATTTAAAAAATAAAGTATATGTATGACACGTGGATTTAATGAACTAAAGCGTCATCAATTATGTACATCGGTACTTTGATTTCAGCAAAATGCTATACTTTACATTTCACTGGTGTGCATATTGATCGACACAGGTCATAGCGGGAGAAGCGATTCTATTGTTCGGACAGGCTAACCACAAAATCAGCTGCGCACGGTTAAGGCAAACCGAAAAATCTGTTTTATCGATAAAAATATATTTAGTAGTGTTTCGTCGAACAATTGAAAGGAATTTGTGTGACATTTTATCTGAGAATAAATGCAACGATAGGAATGTACAATGTTAATTGATTTTTTATTATTATTTGTGGACAGACATGGATCTCCTTGATCCACGTGAAAGTTTCAACCGCCTGGAATTTCAAATTGATATTTCTTCAAACATCATAAGGCAAAAACTAATAAATATACAATTTTTTTCGCTGGCGGGGGGCCGGGGCAATCATTTTTTATCTTTACGACACCGCCATTTTTTTCAAAAATTGACATATCCGATGAAATAAATAATGATTACCTTATTTTTCCATCAAGTTTCAGAAAGATTTCCTACAAATTTAGTTTCCCAACCGACCGTTGAAATAATGTCAAAAGAGTTAAAGGTAGTTTTTCGAGGTTTTTTTCCGAAAAATCAAATTAAAAAATCAAAAAGATCGATAGTTTTGGTTTTTTTTTCTGGAAAAAAGTTAAAAATCATCAAATTTACGTCATTTTGGGCTCTTGACAAAAGCACTTTTGGCTGTAACACTTTTGATGTTTGAAGTTTACATTTCAAATGATGCCCATTGGATTCGTGTTTGAACCTTCTATTCAAGGGCGCTTCGTTTTTCTAACTATCTTTTTTTTTACGATTATCAGCGAATTTTTCAAGTTTTGTTTGCATTTTGTTTGCTTATTTTCAAGAACGTTTTTCAGGCAGAATCAATTGAGGTGCGGAATAAATGCAACGTCGTTTTCTAAGCCTACCAAAAAGCTCTGGGAAACATCGTCATTTAATTCGTCTACAGTGATTTTTCGCGGAGATATAATAACGAACTGAACATTTAGAATTTGTTGTGTTTCGAAAATAATATGGGAAGGGTGGTCCCAGGACGAGGGGAAATTAGCCAAACTTCAGTCCTGTAATTTCCTAGAAAATTGAGCAAACGGAATAAACAAAGACCATCTTCTTTGTTATTTTTTATCATCAACTTTCCAGGGAATGCATAAAAATAATTGATTCCATAACCGACCATTGAGAAAATGTAGCGGAACGTGTATGTTGAAAATGGTCGTATGGGGGTTTTTTTTTGACGAAAATTTGTATTCGAACAAATCGGATAGGTGATTTCGCAGCTTTCGCATTAAATTGCATCATAGTAATAAGCTAGTGAAAAAAAAAAAAAAAATACAAAACCACTCGTTTTGTTAAAAAAGCTTTTTTTTGCAAATTGTAAACGTTCGACTGCAAAGAGGTTCCAACTCGAAATTAGAGCATTTACTGAATAGATAATTCAAATTTAAATTATGTGTACAATAGTTGTTGACCTTTCACCGTTGCATGAACGGCAGGGGGTGAGGCGCGGGGTCAACGACAGAAGAATTCTTAAAAGAATTTTCGCACGCCAAAGCCTCATACTTTGAGAGTTTCGAACAAATACAATACAGCAGTACATCGAGACTTACGTCCTTCCGACTTACGTAATTGCATGCATACATCGTTGACTGATTTTGCCACGTTTTTCCCCCTTCCCTCTCCTGCCTTCTTTTCGTGTCGTCCATCGCTCTCGCGATGAAGACTCCAACTCTGGCTTACGTTTTTCTGACTTATGTCGACTATCCTGCGTAACGAATTGTGACATAACTTGACATTATTACTGTTTTCAGTAAAGAATAATACGCGTATTGTACATCGGAATGATTTTCAAGAAATCGTTGTGTTATTTTGGAATTGTTTGGGTTTGTTTATACTTATTTAGGTTTGTTTGAGTTTACGTGGGTTCATATACTGAAAAAAGGCATAGTGTTGAGAACGGAGGCGTAGTTGGCTCAACTACGCCCTGAAGTTGGATACGGCGAAACCAATGGCGTGGTTGACGCAACCTCCGTGCGTAGTTAAAGGTATTTTGTTGAGCCAAATATGTTCGCAATTTGAAGTAAAACTTAAATATTCAATAGAACCAAAACATTTTTTGAATAAAATTCAATAAATATTTGAAATAGTATCATCGCATTGCTCGGGAAATGCGGAAAAGTATTTCAGTCAATTGTATCAATCACGTTTGGATTAAATGAATTGCATTGTGTAATTAAAACGTATAGTGATTGTACCGAACAATTATGATTTTGAAATGACTGTAAAAAATATTTGAATTTTTTTTATATATATATTTTTTGGAATATTTTTTATTTGATATTTATTATTTTGTATTTTGCGACTTTTAATAGTAAATACGATTGATCGATTTTTTACTCTAGTAAGAGCGCCTATCCTGATATAATTAGGTGGCAAAAACTTTCTAAATCAGCGTACTTTAATTGTACGATAAAAGGCCTTAGACCTTTTTACCTCGTAAAACAAGCGTTCGAGTTTTCTCGACGACCGTCGGTCGAAGTGATCGATATTTAACGATTCAATGTCGAAGCCTTATGGGCACACGGGCGGTGCGACGCTTACGCGAGAGCGCTCCGCCCGCGGCCCTCTAGCGGATTTCTGCCACACCAGAAATCCAGCCAGCGAATAAGGCTGTCCGGCTACAACATATATAAATCGTGTTAAACAAAACTTATTGTTTGCGCAACGAAATTTTAGTAGCTTTAGCAAAAGGTTTATTTGTTTGAATAATAACGAAAGATTTTATCCAAATTACTACTAGGTAATTAGCTTAATCACAAATTATATTCCGTTTATCTATGGTGTCATTGAATTCAATTCTCGCAGAGAAATTTATTCGATGCTATTATTTTATCAAGTCACGGACAAATCGTATACAACCCAACTTCCGTGTGATTATTTTTTTTTTTTCAATGTAACCATTTATTGCGGTTGTATCACATGAAATACACTCAACTCAAATAAATTAAAACTTAGCGGCAAAATCGCGGCGTAGTTGTCTCAACGACATGACTTTCTATGGATCAACCACCGGGTGATTAACTAAACGTAATATGACTATTGGCGCAACGAAATTCGTCCAACCTCATCGCGGAGTTGGCGATACTTTAATTTTTTTTTCAGTGTACAAGTTTCCTTGGGTTTATTTGAACCCAGGTGGGATCCTTCATCTCATTTTTAACTACAAAAAACGATTTGGGCTTTCTGTACAGACAGAAGTTAGTATTCAATATAGAAACTAGGAACCTTTATAAATTCAATCACTGGTTACCTATACTTTTTACAGTTTTCGAGATATCAAGATGAAATTTGACCCGCGAGTGCCAAAAATATATTTTAAGACACCCTACATTTTTGAGAGGGACAAAATACAAAAATTGTTCGCAACACACTTGCAAGCGGACATCGTCCAAAGAGACTGGCAAAATTCTATTAACCCGTAGTAATCACACTTCTATCGAGGATACATACCAACCACACTAGTGCGATTTGGGATTTTGCATCGTCAAATTCTTGCATAAATAATCGTAGATCATTTAATAACTCGAGTTTTTTAGAATAAAAACCTCCAGGAATTCAATGATAATAGTCTCGAATGCGAAAAATAATATTCATATACGTAACAATCAAAAGAAAAATTTTCAAAAAATACGATTTCGATGGTGCAAATTCGCACTAATGTGGTTACTAAGGGTTAAAATACATTTTTTGTAAATTTTTTCGTTGCATAAGTAGGGCCATTTTATATATTTGTCCGAACTCGGAAGAAAAAATCGGCACCCACTTAATTATTAATCCTTTCGTAATTTTTTTAAGATGTTTATACCCCATCCGTTCGTTGATGATCGACTTTCCTTCCGATTTTGTTTAGATAGGGTAAAACACCCAATAATCGGACTTTTAACGCAACTTCCAGCTTTGACATATTGTCATGTGAAGAAAAAAAGATAACGAAACACAACAGATCTTAAATGAAACGTTATTTATTAAGCTTTAATAATAAAATTAGTGGAAACGATAGAATCCACATTAAAACATTGAAAAACGTAATTTTTACCAGTAGTCGGCCCCTCCGAACCAGTAAACGGTCACATAGACGTCCTATACTACTCGGCTTTTTTTTATTGGTCGGGGTTGGCTGGGGGATCGATGCTATAGTCGGCCTGAACAACTGGGGTTATCCGATCCAAAAGTCGGCCGCCTCAATCAGGGTGCGTTAATAATGTTTTTTTGTGTGTAAAGTGTTTAAATTTACTCTATTTGTTGACAGTACAAATTTCAGCAGTGTAGAAGAGAAATTCACTAAAAACCCTGTAGTCGGCCGGGGGAGCTGGACATTGGCTTTACAATGTTAAATTTTAGACCCAGTAGTCAGCCAGGAAAACAAATAAATTTTTTACTAGTTAAAACTATTTTTTTTATCAGAAACTTTTAGAAAAATACAAAAAATCACATTCTCTGATGGTCTAAACCCATATAAGAACATTATAATCCAGGAAACAAGGACTTTCGGAATATGTTAGTGAGTGGCCCCTAAGCGTAAATCCAAATTTTCATCGCAGGGGCACGAGCGCTAGCCGCCATCTTGAAAAACGCGTTTTTACGAATATCTCGTAAACGGTGCGTCGAACGATAAACATGATGAGGACCTTTTTGTAGGAAATTTAGTTTCCTACAACTTTTATTTGAAGCTGATTTCTCTAAAGTTAATATTTTTCGAGATATAGTCAATTAACGGGTTATATCTAGTTGTGCTCGGGGAAATTAAGGGATTTTCATGATTTTTTTTAGCCATGTTAACATCATTTTATTAAAATACACTATACAGTATCAATTACTACATATTTTGAGGTACTTATATAATTTTTTTTTATGAAAAAATTTTCACTACTGGGGGAATTATGGCCGTTGTCCTAAACACCGTTTTTTGAACATCACTCGCGGTGCGCATGATCTTTGGAACGGCTCATTTGAAATAAAAAAATCAAAAAGATTTTGTTAGTATCATACTATACGCTCTTCGTGAACGAAGGGTTTAGCGAAATTTTGATTTAAAAAGAAATATCGATTTTTTCGAAAAGTTCGATTTTTGAGGTTTCAAAAATTCGGTTTTTTGACCCAAAAAAAATATACATTTTGGTCCAAATGAAAATTCCTTCGTTCACGAACAAGCCATCATAATTAGAAACAAGCTCGTGAAAGATTCAAATCGATCGGTTAAATTGTTTTCGAGAAATCGTGCTCACGGCAACAGCACGTTTTAAAAAACATGATTTCGAGATAATTGCGTTTGAAGTCGTCGATCGCTGCGTTCGGAGACTCGCACTCTCAGGTAGCGCGCGTAAATATATTCGTTCTAGTGCTCAGATCCTTATAATATTTTGGGAAAACGTTCTTAAGATGATGTACTTTGAGAAAATGCAAAAAAAAAAAAAACCATTTTTTTCAATCCAAACAACTAGACATAACCCCTTAAACCATACCAATTGTTGTTTTTGTTAAATATCTCGTTAATGATTGGAGATACAAAAAAAATAGTGGTAATGAAACTTGTAGAGCACAAAATTCTCTACAAATTTTATCTGGAACTTTTTTCAGTAAAATTAATAGTTGATGAGATATAGCGCGCTAAATTCTAAATCGGCACGCATATCACAAGAAATGGAGACGCGGCAGGTCTCGAAAAATATATATCGTAACGCGCTGCGTTCTCATATATATTATAACATCACATTTAATAAGTGTACAAGGTTTTTAGCATTATTGTAGATAAATGTATTGTAGATAAAATATGGTGAGAATGTTAGAAAAAAAATTTTGTTCCTTCATGTATTCAGTGGTTGTGAGACAACGTCGGCTCCGTACAAAATTGACAAAAGTAAAGTTCTGACAACATTAAAAAACCATGAAGAACTACTGACCACTGTGGAATTGTTCAAAGAGCAAAGGAGTGATCCAAATAAGATTGCTCAAGCTAGCGAACGCTTTTTCATTGCGCTATACGGATGTAAAAAAACCAAACCATCCATCAACTCCTTCTAATATAAACGCTTTGAAAAATTAGTTCGTAACACAAAGCTCAACTTGACGCTTTTCCCACCAACGCAGGATACAGCACGCTACCATTCTTTCCGAACCTACCATCAGGTTCAAAGTTGGCTAGGATTTTACCATGACCCGGAAGAATGAAGTTGGAAGCGGGCTGCGAATCACTGATCACCGGTCTTAACTAAAAAAGCTCCCGGCCCCACCAAATTTGCCACAAGTTATATGTTGCAAATGCATGAAGAATTGCGGGGCTGCCGGTGGATGCCGAAAGAGTGGTTTGAACTATTTAATCGTTTGTTTAAATTGCAACGGTCAATCGTGTGATAACGCACCACCTGCATTAGACGACATCGATGACGACTTGGATGCTGAATTTTTCAAAAACAAATGAAATTTGTATAAGCACATCCTTGATCTTTTAGATTGATTTATTATTCATTTTTTATTCTATCTTAATTTAAATTTATAAAGGACCTCTGAAATAGCGTGAAAAAGAATGTATATTCAATGTACGAATAAATTTTCATTTTATTTTTAAATAATTTCTCAAAATATTTTCAATATCCACACATTTTTCCCATCTCCCATATTCCTTCTTGACATAATAATTATTATTGTTGTTCTATTTGCTATCAATAACGAATGTCGCAGTTAGCACTATTTGTAATTCTCCTGAATTAACTAAGTATCGTTATCCTTTCATAATAAAAATCTTCGATTCTACTTTTTTTCACATACTCCAACCAACATTTCCACTCATCGCTAATTTCGCATACGTAACGGCAACTTTTATTGCACTACATCTCATCAACTATTCATTTTACGGAAAAAAAGCTTCAGATGAAATGTGTAGAGAATTTTGTGCTCTAACCGACAGCCGATAGATGCGCGATCGGTGTGTGGCTCCAGCGATCTCCAAAGTTAAGCAGCCTCGGTCGAGGCCAATACTTGGTTGGGTGATCGCTTAGCCATTCACCGGCTCGCGCATCAATCGTTGAGCGGGAGACAGTTTTATTGAGTTTCTAATGGTGCTAATCAATTGAAACTCAGTAAAAATATAGCCGCCTGTATCAACTGGGTTTTCCAGTTTCTCTTGGCCCTCGTGCAAATGCGATACAGTAGTGCATTATGAGGGAGAGCGGTTGGTCTAGTGGATAAGGGCTCGGGCTCGCACGCCGCGGGTCCCGGGTTCGCATTCCGACCAAAACACCAATGAAAAATTGACATTTTTTTCACGTGTTTCCACTGTAATCCCGGGTGGTTTGGACTCTACCTTAACGGGAGAAACCAGTTTAAGAGGCCGAAATTTTGGTATTTTTCGTAAATTTTTTTAACAGGGAAGGAATAATGAGAATTTATTTAAACTTGGAGGATATTTTATTCATCTTTTGAAGTACACTTTGTAATTTTTTCAAGTCATTTCCACCGTTAATAGTGGAGTTAGAAGCTGCTGTCCATGGAGAATCGCCATCCGAGTTTTTTGCTGGTGGGCATTCCTGAAGTCACAATTTTTATCTGTAATCATTACAATTTTCTTTCTTCGTTAACAACATATTTCCTAAGAATATGAACCTAATTATGATCAAAAAAGTTGAAAATTGCATGTTTTTGAGGTGTTTGAACACAATGTCATGTTTTATACCATGTTTTTTCACCTTTTTTGCATTAAAAAAAATATTTTTCATAATAATATCATCCCAGAGTTAGGTTCATACAGATTGTAATTGAAAAAAGAATATTCACACATATTTTCAGAACGATTGGTCAATAACTTTTTGAGCTAGAATGCCCACCAGTTGAAAAAAAGTCGTCCATGGACAGCAGCTTCTAACTCCACTATTTCCGGCGGAAATGACTTGAAAAAATTACAGAGTGTACTTCAAAACATGAATAAAATATCCTCCACGTTTAAACAAATTTTGATTATTCCTTCCCTGTTAAAAAAAATTCACGAAAAACACCAAAATTTCGGCCTCCTAAACTGGTTTCTCCCGTTAATAAAAATCATGTCCACACCTCGCTGTGATGCCTGAGCGATCGATGTACGGTTCTGGGTGCCTCCTGTGGATGGGTCTCATCATGTGGATGGTGGCCCCCTAGCCGTGTACTGGCTAGCTCATTGCATTACAGCTGAGGAGGTACCTTTCTTAAGCGCCTCTGGTAGCTGTGTTTGAGCATGCTCGCATTGCTACCCAGGGAAATTAGGTAGGTACCGGCTGTATCGGCAAGGTTCTCTGCAGTTTCCCTTCGCCCCCGGCAAATGCGATACAGTTGGGGATAAGTCGGCTGCAGCCGCACAGGGGGGTGTCATTGGAAAGGGGGGGGGGGGGGCAAGCTAAAGAGGGGAGAACCCTGAGCAATGGCAATACAATAATAGTGCATTAGGAATGAGTGGCTGTGGGCAACACTCTTGGGGGGGTCTCTCAGAAACATGGAAATTAGGAAATTGGAAATTAGTGAAGTGGGGAAAAATTGGGTTAGAATGAGGGACTGGAAAAATAGAGTGAGGGGCAGGAATAATAAAAAATAAAAAAAATAAAAATTTTGTACTGTACAAGATTGATTACGATCATTTTTTTTTGTATCTGCAACCATTAACGAGAAATTTAACAAGAACAACAATTAGAATTGTTTAACTGACTATATCTTGAAGAATATTAACTTAGACAAAAATTTCAAATAAAAGTTATAGGAAACTAAAATTACTACAAAAAAGGTCATCATCATTTTTTTCGGATTTCAAAACATTTTCAAAACTTGAATTTGCATTTAGGGGTCACCCATTAACATATTCCGATTGAAAAATCCATTATCAGGAATTTTTATTTTACGACCCCGGTTTTTGTGCTCCGTTTCCTGGACTACGAACCTTTACCGTACAGCCCTATGTATTTCAAAGGTCCCGTATATATGGGGTCACGGTTTTTTCTGCTATAATTGTGAAAAGAAATAGTTTTGTTGATATTAATCGTACGTGGATCGAAGGTATAGACTCTAAGCAACATTTTCATGAAAAACTTATTCATTCAAGAGGTACAGTTTGTGCCCAAATAGTCCGAATGTAAAAAGCGCAGTACAACCTCAAAATATCCAACTTGACTCTTATACATTTTTTCATTCGGTACAAGTCATTTTAACGGGAAAACCCGGATGTTGTCTCAAAGTAGAGATTCAACGCAACACGAAAAAAAAAAAAAAAAAAAAAAAACGTTGCACCTCCTTGCATTCCAAAAAGTTGAAAAACTTCGTTCGCGGATGGCCCTAAAATGAATTCTTAAAAGGCACTGGCGCAGTAACCGCAATATAAGCAACTACGGGATATGTAAAATCTTATCGGTATATCAGTAAAGATTTTTTCCACTAGGCAATAAAAAGTCGAAATGCTCCTCCTACGAGCTCACAATGCAAACGAGCAAAGACTGGGGTCACACGTGACCCCAGACAAAAGTCCGTGCGCGTCGGTCGCAGCATTCCGAATGATATTTTTTTTTTCAGTTGTTTGAATAGTTAGTGCGTTGAAACTTTGTACAGAGGTTAATCAGAGGTCAGAGATGTCAGTAAAAAATTTCCATCACTCGAAAACAACTTTCACGCTATTCTCACGCATACAAAGTTGCAAAAGGCCGACTACCGGAAGGGGGCTGGCGATTGGGTGTTTTACCCTATCATCGATAATAATTTTGAGCAGCATGGATCTGCTACATTTTGAATGTTTCAGTCTGTGCTGCAGGCAGGTCCTCGTTTACAAATGAAAAAAAAAAAAAGCGCGAGAAATCGAAAAAAGAAAGAGCAAGGCGAAGGGTGTAGAGTTTGGCGGTGTATACACAGGATACGAAGAGGTAGAAAGGGGCAAGCGGGTTTTATCAGGGGTTGCTTCCTAGGGTGGTAGTGTGCGATCAATGCCAGAGTCATGCCAGTCACCCCTGAAATCTATATACAGTCAGAGCACACGTGTAAATCCCCTCCATCCTTACTTTTTAACCCTCTCTTCGTTAATATAGATATATATGTTGAGAATATATATTTATCTTGGTGGCTCGAGAGCAAGTGCATGAGAAATAATGTACATATAGTGAAAACATGTCCGTTAATATGTCTGATATCCACTGTATAAATCTACACACGTATCCAATGTGTAAACAGACTGTCCAGATTCAATCGAACATCCTCGTCGCCCCCGATTCGTCATGAAAGAACCACCTAAAAAAAATATTTCCAACTTTTTCCAACGACGAAAAATCTCGGACGAGGAATTTTCACTGACCGAGATGTCACTCATCTATTCGTGGTATTGAACTGGCATAGATTACCAACAGTTCTTAATTTTTTTTTTTTTTTTTAACTCGTTGCAATTACGTTCTAGCAGTATTTTTTAGACTCCAGAATATTTAAAAAAAAAATCTCAAATATTCCAATGACGCATACTTCAATATCGTGATCCATGCTTCTTAGCTCGCAATAGATGATCGCTATCACGAGCGTGACTAAATACGATGTACACCGTATTACAATTGTGGCGCTCCTCCCACGTAGAAGACTTGCTAATTTATCGCACATTAACATCGCTATACTGTGATCGGCACGCACCAGACATATATGTACGATATATATATATATATATATATATATATATATATATATATATATATATATATATATATATATATATATATATACTACATCCCTCTATCGATATATATATATATATATACTACATCCCTCTATCTTAAGTATAAGTATCTCTTCTCTGTTGTTCTCCTCCTGGAGAATTACAGATCTTCCAAAATAAATCGTCTGCCTCTGTTGTGGAACATGATTGAGGTTTGTTTGAATTAGACAGCGACAAATCGTCTCATTTTTTAGTCACATGGCTTTGCTACATATATATATATATTAACAAACGATGGTAACGAAACTGGAGGTGAGAGACGCAGAGGTTACGACTTTTAAAAATGAGCGAATGATTTTTGTATCACGATGGATACTAAAATCGTTTACTTGATTATTAATTTGATTAATAATTACGTAAATGATGGATTAATTACTAATGTGTTAAATAATTAATTAGATTTGACTGGCTCAATCCTCAATTGAAATAATCGTTAATTGGATCAAATATCCATTGGATCAATAATTAACTGGATTGATTATCAATGGCACGAATATTGAACTTGTTGAATAATAAAGAAATCAGTGGCATTAAACCAATTGTTATGTAAGAACGGAAAATTATCTTCGCTTTGGAATTCTGAAAATTGATGACTCATTTTTCGGGAATTAAACACTAAATATGCAAGAAAAAAATGGACAATTCAAAACATTACGAAGTTGATTGATAAAAGGAAGATTTTTCATTATTTTTCAACAAGACGAACAGCAACAACATACTCCACTTTTAGTATTTTTGGGCTCTTAATCGTTTGCAGCTCGATATGAACAATGACGGTAGCAAAAGCGTGGGATTTCTTTGTTCGCGTGATTCCCCCAATGACACGAGTACTCATTTGCCGCACCCCTTTTGATCCATCGCAGTCTCATACCCTCCCCCCGCATCTTTCCTACGTCGTCGACGGCGTCGACTATTCTCAAAATAGATCGAGACTCAAATAGATTTTGATGGCTAATCGGAACAACGTAACTTGCGCTTCGGAGAACCGAGACGAGTATAGAAATCTATAAACATTTTTTTCTGAATGCTCGTGCTAGTGTAAATCAGAATATAATTTTGAAAATATATTTCAGAATTTTTACATGGATTATTGAAACGTGTGCGAAGTGATTTACGATTTTTTTTTTTTGGCAAAATAAATGATTAGCTATGTTGATATCTTAACAATTATCGACAAAATCAGAGTTCAACTCATTCCTTTATATACATATTGTTCATCTCGGTAAAATAGCGTGTCATATCCATCTGCTTCAAGGAATGTAACTGTTCTGAACACGCTTGAAAGAATTTAACCGTGACTCCACCAACCAACAGAGCATCGCTTATTCCTCTCATATTTTCCGTACACGCATCCAAATAAGCCCGGCCGATCGAAGAAAGCCTACGTAAAAAAATGTACGTTTTATATATGTTTCTCTTTTTTGCCACTTTACTCATAGTACGTACTGAGGTAGCAATGTTGAAGCTTATATCATTTCGATGCAACGAAATGTCATTTATTCAGATTACGTCCCAAATTCATTGGCAATTTCGAGGCACAAAAATTGATCATAATTTGTTGACAAGCCAAAATACAATCTACATGGAACTTTGGACAATTTTGAAACAGGAAATTTGAGAACAGAAAAAGTTTGCCGTTGCATTTCAAGAAATTTAATTTCTAAATCAGATAAATTGATATTAGGACATACACACACTGAGAGAAAAAAAATGTTGTTTGAACAAAAATTTTGTTGAAATCGTTCAACATGTTGATTTGTTTGTTCCAACCACTTAAATTGCTGGCTCAAATAAACATACGCTTACTGAAGCTTATATTTATTCAAGCCAGCAATTTAAGTGGTTGGAACAAACAAATCAACGTATTGAAAGATTTCAATAAAATTTTTGTTCAAACAACAAATCTTTTTTCTCAGTGCACATGAGCAACACGCATTGATTTTGAAATTGGGATTGATAACGATCATTTTCAGATTTTTTCAGTTTTGGACGTAGATTTGTTAACTGACGGGAAGAAAAGTTTAAAATCTGTTGGTAACGAAGTGCGAGTAAGGAGAAAGGATGGAGCGAAGGGGAGGAACGGGAGGATAAGCGGAAGTGTGGGCACTGCGGTGTGCGGTGAGTGGAACACGAAGATTTCAAAAGGGGCTTAGATCTCTCTCACGATCTAGCAGATATATCTCTTTAACTCACAAAATTTAAAGAAAAAAGGATGATTAAACATTTTTTTTTCTCGATACGTCGTTATGTGGTGGTTACTTGAACAAAATGATTGATTTAAAAACCACCAAAGAGAACACGCGTTATGATGCAAGTGAGACATGTGCAATGTTTTGATGTTTACAGTCATTGTATAGTTTAGATAATCGTTGTTTATAAAATTGATAACATCTTTCAATGATTTATTCAGAATCATAATAAACGAAATCGATGTTCCATCGACAATTTTAGAATAAAAAATATTTTTCCAGTTATTTTTTACGGATTTACATATTGTATGCACAACAGAGAGCCAATAAAAAAGGCTTGAACAATTGTTGAATCTTTCATGTGCAAAAAAAAACTTTGGGAATACCGAAAAAGTGAAACATCGTTGCACTCTAATGGTGCAAGCTGCATCAGGTATGAGCAATTCCAATTAATTTTCCAAGTACACTAAATCCCAAAAAGAACATGGCATTGAAGTTGGCATTGTTGAAATGCAATGAAATCTTTTTTTTTTTTGTTTTTTTTTTTTTTTTTTTTCAAATATTGATGCAAACACGAAATTGATCACACTGAATAAGTATCAAAACGAAGTTCTACGATCAATTAAAATATATTTTTTCCGAATGGTTCCCACGAAAATTGTTTTCTCCTCCTCCTAACCCAAATTCTTACTTTTTACAGAAATTAAGGTTGATTCAAGCTCTCGCACGGAGTGACATTAGTGATACGGGCAGAGGTAAAGCTAAGGTGAGTCGTTGCTGTCATTCTCGAGCGTGGAATGGCTCAAGAGTGGGAAGAAATGATGATGGTAGAGGGAAACGACGATCGCCGCTCATTCGGACTAAAGGAAAGTGGGGAAGAGAAGAAGAAGAGGAGGAGGAGGGGGCGAAGAGAATTCAACAAGCAAGAAAAGAAGGAGGAGGAGGAGGATTCGAGGAGGCGGCCTTGAGAACACGAACCCACCGAGGCTCTCTCGTGGGTCTCAAGAACCTCGAGAGAGCGAACAACCGAGAGCCACAATTCCAACCCGGACGAACCGCTTCACTGGCAAATCACTTGCGGTTCTCATCCTGCATTGATTGAATACGTGCATATGCATACCTATAATTAATGCATTAATGAGCCTCGTGCTTCCGTAAATTCGATCACATGGTTCAGAAATATCCATAGATTTGTATTTATCAAATATATGTGCATATACATGTATTTGAACAATGTGTTATTGTTTACGGGAAACTCAACGGAACCGTGAAAAACGAGTTAAAAAATTTTTCAACAATTTCAAACAGTTATTACTCGTGAAAAGTTAATTGCCAATTAATTTCTACCGTTTTCCAATGTAACCATTGAGATAATTTTTTATTTAATATTCGCTGCGCGCTCCGAATGTTGATAATAAGGAATTAATAATATTTACTCATTAAACCATGATTGGAAATGATTTTTTTTTTTTCCAATTTTGAAAATGAACGAAATGTCTGGTTTGTTTTAAGGAGGGCCTGAACAATAATTGAACAATGTTAAGAGTACAAAAATTGATGAACGAAAAAAAGTTTTTCTGTTGCATTTCAACGATGCAAAGTTTAGCATATCATGAAATTTGAAGGTTAAGCGTGAATGTGGGGAATGTGCATTGTACGTGAGGTTGAGAAACTCTGATCCGATCTTACCTCGGTGGATAAGTGTACGAGAACTTCAGGTAGGTCGGTTGAACCCGCAGCTCGAAGGCTCTGGCAACCTTTCTACGAATATGTGTGTATATATACATATATACATGCGCTATATATTTGAGGTTGTATAGGTAAAGATGTATAAATGTGGAAGTGTGTATGTGTAATATGGACACTTGGCGTGTAAAGAGTGGGGAGATGGGCCCTCGCGAGGTCACGCGTTCGTTCTGCTGTTTGGAAGAGCCACATTCGGACCGACATCACCAACTTCATTATTTTTATTTTTTATTTTTTATTAGCTTTAAAGAAATTTCATTTTTTTCACTAAAATTATACCACACAGGCATTTTTTCTCTAGGAAGAATAATTGCTCTTGATCTTTTTAGCTTGCTGTTGCAACAGCAGCGAAAAGGATCACGGAGAAGGGAACGATTACAGATCCGAGCAGGACGAGTAATGAAAAATTTTGTGTTCGCAGGAACACGGGCAGTGTCGACACTCACAGCGAGAAACGGAGAGCTTTGTAAGAGGAAAAGAGTGAAAGAAAGAGAGAGGGAGAGAGAACCATAAAGAAGATATGTATTGGGGTTTAAACTTAATTCCCGCTGTTTTTCAATAATAATAATAAAAATAAAAAAAATATAATTTACGGTACATTCAATATTATTCGAAGTATTGTCCTTCAGAAGCTACGACCAAATGTCAAAGAAATACGAACAAATGGATTCCACGCCGATAGAAATCATTGTTTTTTGAGGCGATCCATTTTTTCATATCTTCAAAAGACTTGAAATGCTGTGATGACAAATCATTCTGAATCGCTCGAAACGAACGATAATCAGACGGTGCTATGCCCAGTGAATGCGACGGGTGAGGTAAAACTTCCCACAGTTCATGTCCTTTAAATACTTTTTTACGGTTTCTGCTACATGTGGCCGAGCATTGTCATGGAGCACAATTAGTTTGTTATGTCGTTCGGCGTACTCAGGCGATTTTTTTCTCAATTCCTGGTTTAGTTTCATTAATTGTTGTTTATAGCGAACAGCTGTGATCGTTTCATCCGGTTTCAGCAACTCGTGGTACATCATACCTTCTTGATCCCACCAAACACACAGCATCACCTTTTGAGCATGAATATTGCGTTTTGGCGTTGATGGACCTGGTTCACCTGGCAGTTTTTCGTTTCGGATTTTCATAATAAACCCATTTCTCATCACCAGTCACGATTCTATGCAAAAATGACTTTCTTTCGCATCGTTCAAGCAGCAATTCACAAATCGTTTTTCGCTCTTCGAGTTGTCTCTCGTTTAATTGATGTCGTAACCAATTTTCCGCTTTTTGAACCAGTCCAAGACTATGTAAACGATTGTTAACAGCCATTTCAGTAACGTTTAATGTATCAGACAATTATTTAAGGGTCTGACATCGATCTTCATTGAGTAAGGCCTCCGATTCTTCATTTGAAAATTGTTTCGGCTATCCTGGACGTTCTTAGTCTTCAACCCGTTAGCAGAAACGCTACGTACATTTTAAACATTGGGCGCGCGATGAGAGATTTTCTCACATGTATACACCTAGAAAAAAGTTCTATTTAGATCTACTAGGATCGTTTATTCGAATTTTTTAAATTTCAAACAAAATTTCTATTCGTTTCAGCTAGAAAGCTGCATTTGAATTAAATAGATAATGTTATTTGGGTCCGTTTATTCGAGTACCCACGTTAGAGCTTCTTGCTCCGGCCACCACGTGGCGCAGAGCGTCGAGGCATTTCTCTCTCATACGAATTGCGCTCTAGATGTGCATAAATTGCGGGCACCAAAGTAGCAATATTATTCCGACTGACTATGTCTAAGAGAACGAACACGAATTTTTGTACCTACCCAGGGTCACAGACCCACGAAAATATTATTATAAATAATAATATAAATATTATTATAAATAATAATATAAATATTATTATAAATAATAATATAAATATTATTATAAATAATAATATAAATATTATTTTTATTTAAAATTTTCATATTCGTTCAATTTAAAAATATGTCCGATTTTAATAAATATATTAAATTTTTCATTAATCAAAAATGTAAAAATATTGTGATGAAAAAAAAATAATTTCTTAAAGTTAAATAGACCTCTATTTGACCGTGAGACAAAGAAAAAAATTTATTTGATTTAACTAGATCCTAGTTGAATCGACTCGATGTTTTTTCTGGGTGTAATTTCAAGCGCTTAATTTGATAAATAGGAATTTGAAAACAATTTTTCTCCAGTGATTGCGGCTATTAAACATATTTATTTTGAAAAAAATCATAAATACAATGACAATTGACAGAAAAAACCAAAAAATAATAATTATAAAAATTCAAAAAAATGTTTTAACTCTTCTATTATATAGAAGAATAAATTTGGTAAAGATAGAAAACATTTCAAATGCTTATGCCATTTGAAAATTTCGAGTAATCGTTGTTTTTATATAATTGTGAGAAAAAGTCTTATAGCGCGCCTGCTAACGGGTTAAGGTTAAAATTATTTTTTTTTTGAATCGTCCAAACCAATCTCTGCACGTTGTCTCGGATAGAGCATGTTCACTATAAGCTTCTTGAAGCAAGCGATGACTTTCAGAAACACTTTTTCTTAAATTAAAGCAAAAAAGCAAAACTTTCCACATATGCTGTTTCGTTTGTTTAAAACTTGACATTTTCGATATTATAAAAAAAAGTAGCGCGTACAAGTGAATTCACTCTCGAATACTGAATATTGCAGGTTATGCCCAATACTTCAACACAGTATAGTTTTAGTGTTACTTCTATGAAAATAATACTAGTTACCCCATTTCATATAAAACAGCGGGAATTAAGTTTAAAACCCAATATATAGATTGTTTACGTCGATGAGTCGTGTCCAGGAATTTTGTTTGCGCATTAATTACACCCGCTGGAAAGCGAAGTAATAAAAAATCATCGGTAATCATGGGTAACGATTCTTTTCTCGTAATCGTATTTGTTGAATATCCAAGATTGAGTATGATTGACTTTGATGACATTGCCGTATCGTCATTGGAACGTAGAAATTTTTTTTTTTTTATTCACTCATGTATTATTTCATTTTTCCCATTAGTTACATTTTTTTTGTAGTTTAAATAAATAAATTCCAGGCGGAAAAAAGGATTTGGCAAACATTCAAAAATTCATTTGAAATTCCTATTTGATGATTAATTAATATTCAAACCTTTATAATTGAAGATTTAAACCCACCAAAATAAACACAAATGGAAGTTGAACAATAAAATCAACGATTATTGTAAAAAAAAAAGAGGTAAAAACCCGAAATTGCAAAAAATGGTGGGCACTAGTGAAAAAAAAAAAACTTTTATATAAATGACAACGTATCCTTAAACTTTGACTAACCGGTCAAAATTGAAGCGACGATGAAGATACAACAGAAATAAGGACAGTAAGCAGAACGATAGGAATACACTTTCATACGTACGATAACCCATGCGCGGAGGTTTATCAGGAGACCGCGAAACCATGATAAACAAACCGCCGCTTGAGAGATGCAGTTCCTGCGTGAGGTACACACGCACAGCGTTCTAATTACGATTTGTATTAGGAGCAGCTTAGGAGGAGAAAGAGGAGAGAGAAAAACATAAGCCACGGTCCTTGAAAATCGTTGAAAACGTGATAGCGGGCCAGCAATCATTTATGTAATAGTTGATTGTAGATTTATCTTTCCGTATTATTAACGGGAGAAACCAGTTTAGGAGGCCGAAATTTGGTGTTTTTCGTGAATTTTTTTTAACAGGGAAGGAATAATCAAAATTTGTTTAAACTTGGAGGATATTTTATTCATGTTTTGAAGTACACTTTGTAATTTTTTCAAGTTATTTCCGCCGGAAATAGTGGAGTTAGAAGCTACTGCCCATGGACGACTTTTTTTCAATTGGTGGGCATTCCAGCTCAAAAAGTTATTGACCAATCGATCTGAAAATTTGTGTGAATATTCTTTATTCACATATAATCTATATGAACCTAACTCTGGGATGATATTATTATTAAAAATATTTTTTTTAATGCAAAAAAGGTGAAAAAACATGGTATAAAAACATGATATTGTGTTCAAACACCTCAAAAACATGCAATTTTCAACTTTTTTGATCACAATTAGGTTCATATTCTTAGGAAATATGTTGTTAACGAAAAAAGAAAATTGTAATGATTACAGATAAAAATTGTGACTTCAAGAATGCCCACCAGCGAAAAACTCGGATGGCGATCGTCCATGGACAGCAGCTTCTAACTCCATTATTTCCGGCGGAAATGACTTGAAAAAATTACAAAGTGTACTTCAAAATATGAATAAAATATCCTGCAAGTTTAAACAAATTCTGATTATTTCTTTCCTGTTAAAAAAATTCACGAAAAACACCAAAATTTCGGCCTCCTAAACTGGTTTCTCCCGTTAAAGCGATCGAAAGAATAATGAATCGATTGAACGCCTTGAACGATCCAAAACAAAATAAGAAAGAGTAAATAACATTTTTTTTTTTTTTTTTGACAAAAAACGCATTATCTCATACAGTCTCATTGCCAATGTGCGCCTCTCATCAAAGCATTCCCCCCCTCACTTCGGACTGGATAAGCCGAGAGTGCGAAAAAGCGACGTGCGATGACGTCAAGATGATAATCAACGGCGAAGCGTTTCGTGTTTTCGTACGAAAATAAAATAAAATAAAAATCACGATAACATCAACATGTCTACACCGACAAAATGATTTTTGACCCAATGGGAAGAACAAAAGATTCTTGAGGCACTGAAACTAATCTATCGTGTTTGAAGTTTGATAAGTTCCATGATGGTCGGATATACGATTCGTACCTAACGTAAGTAAATATACTTGTGGACCTGCTACAGAAGAAGCGGAAGATAAACCGAAATCATTGTTCGCATTTTTGGTAACGCGAAAAAAAAAAAATCTTCGAGTGGATTTCCTTTAGAAGCGAGAGCAAATATAGAGAACCAAGAGCACTTTAGGCATCTTCTCACTTTAAACGCCTCAAAAATAGGCTGTTTTTGCGATTTTTTTTCGAGGATTTTTGCTTAAAATTATGGGATAAAACGGATCCTATGTAATAAACACATCTTTCAAGTACATGAAAAAATTTTTATTTTATTTTTTTAAACAATTATTATAATACATCAGTAGCATTGAAAAACCCGTGTAAAAATGTTATGGTCGTGGCTTGTTGATGGTATCTCCGAGACGGGTCGTCTGAAACAAAAAAATAAAACTGTTTTAGATTCAGTATGTCAGTGGCTATAGCGCATATCATCAGATTTTTGATATTCGCGAAAATAACAAAATGGCGCACGTTTTTCGAAAAAGTAAAAAAAAACCACGATTTTTTTGCAGTTTTTTGTAAAAAAAAAATTCTTAAAATCAAAATTTAAAAAATCTGATGATATGCGCTATAGCCATAACTATGAAGCATATGTCATTCAAATTTCATGACAATCGGCCGGATAGTTTCCGAAATTTCATCAACAAAGCACCGAAAAACCTTGTTTTGAGATAACTGCGTTTAAAGTTTTGGTTGCAGAAAAATCATGAAAAAACCTTACCTCGGGTTAATCAGCGATGCCTGCTCCATACAATGGACCTTCCGATTCTTCGTAGAAGGTGTGTTCGTCCAAAGTAGCTTCCCTTCGTCTCGACCTAGTCTCTTTTGAAGCGTTAGAGCTGCGGCGGTTCCCTACGCGTACGCGATCACTGTCGCGTTTCTCGGCGTATTGAACGGCGATAGGGCCTAGTTTGACACCCATCACCTCCAAAATTTTTAAAACAGGTTGTAGCCCTTCGTTATAAATGCATGCCGCTGTTTGGCAAGCAATTTCCACGGTTTTTCTTGATGATGTTTCTTGAAACATCTTTGTTACAAACTTTACACTTCACATATTGTTGTAATGTAGAAAAAACAAGAAAAAACTGAATAATACTATATCCAGCCGTTGGATCGATGTGTACATCGAAACTTGTATCGTCCGATTTTTTTAATTTTGCTGCACTCGCACTAGCATGACTCGTATCTGCTTCAGACTGGTGTGGAAGCACTCCACGAAATTTTCTTTTTTTAGATTTCGAACTTGGACGTCGCCACGTGGCACTTTGTTGCGAAGTCTTTTTATCCATTATAACAATCCTGAGCGCAGAGATGTTGCCGTTACGAAGTTTCAAATTAGACTGATGAAATAACAGTTTAGCATCGTTGCCGAGTGATTTTCTTTTGAAAAATGCACGTGTTAAGGTCTTATTACATGAGTATAGACCCGAAAACAGAATATACCTAAGCAAGGGGTACTACATTAACAAAAGAACACGGCTATTCAATTGTATAGAGTCAGATATACAGGGACCGTCCGAGCGGCGTGAAAGGGATCGCCGGGTACTCTCAGGTAGTCACCTAACGGTCGCCAAAAAATGTAGTTAGACTCGTCCGATCTTTATGAAATTTCGAGATGACATTTTTGAAGATATGTACTTTCAAAATTTAAAAAAAAAAAAAAATCGATTTTTTTAAATTTCCAAAGTGAGAAGACGCCTTTAGTACATTTCGACACGAGCCAGAGCCATGGTGAAGAACCGTCAAGTTTTGTGGACTGTGATGTCCTTGAACCGAAATCGAAATCATAAAGCTTGTTTAATTTTTTTTTTAAATTTATATATTTTATGCATGATTTTTTTTCCTTGGGTTAATTCAAAATGCAAGCCTCTGATCCGATTTCAAATGAATTTGTTTTAATGTGCGCGTATATGTGATCTCTCACGATAGATTTCATTTCGACTCACGATGTATTATGCATGATTCACTCCGAGTATATATCTCTGTTTCTTCACGACGACGATTCACGCGATCAAGGTCTACCTTATCCTCTTGCCGAGGGTAACGATAAGATAAGACTTTGTTGAGCATATGCCACATTGCGTACACCGAACGACAGCGGGCGACTTCCGAACGCTATGCGCGCGACATCCAATATTTAGAGGGTTATATATGATGTGTGTTATTCGTAAAATGTTGAACCATACAATACTCACGAGAGTTCATTTATTTCCAATACATTGCCGTTTACGAAAATACACGAGTCTGAAAGAATCTTGATGACTAGATCGAGAAACTTGTCTATTAGATTGCGAACTATTTTCCGACAATATTCAAATATGTTTCAATATCAACAGAATTGCAAACAAATTATTATTTGAGAACGGGAATTATCTTCAAAGAATATTTTTAATTGATCCAATAAACCAGATTGTCGATCACCGTTGATCTATATATTTTCGGGACCAACAGATTCGTATGAACGGTAATAAGACATTTCCCGCTGTTATTTAATTGTTCGAAAAGGTCGTCAAGACGAATGAAGAAAGATTTGATGTTCACACAACAGCCATATAACGTAAGCGCATTCGTGCGTGCTTGTGTATGTGTGTGTGTGTGTGTGTGTGTGTGTGTGTACGCGTGCATTAAATTAACACGGAGAGACGCCATCTTTATGATAACGGATCCTCGGTGTATAGTAAAACGGCAACCGCGCAGAACGTAGGTACGAAAGCAGCGTAGCCCAAGAGCGAGAGAACGAGAGAGTGAGAGCAGTAGGAGCAACCAGTTGAGGCCGGAACATTCGAGCAGAGGGTTGACGATTGGCACGGAACGGGGCATCGAACCGTGAGTATATTAAGAATAAGAAAAAGGGCTGAGTTTCTCTGGTAGCGAGTTTTGCCGACAATATATTTAGCGCGGGAGTTAATCCTACTTTGACGCTTACCAATATTCTTATTAGGTATATTGCAGTGAATGCCAATACGGATTGACGATGTAAGAGATATAATTGTCACCTAGTTCCTTCGAATTCAGACAAATTTTTAATACCTAACATTTGCGGTAAAAGAGAAGCAGATAAGTGGTTTGTTTACCTGTAGTAGGGCGAACCGAAAGGGGAGCAGTAGAACGGATCGTTATGCATGTGAGGTTGTGCAGGAACGCCGGGTCCTTGGGGACCATGCGGATGATGTCCCATAGGTCCAGCTGGTCCCGGGCCACACATTCCAGGTCCTCCCTGGGGTTGCATACCACCTGGTCCCATCATACCACCGGGACCCATGTGAGGTCCGGGTTGATGGGGTGAGCCAACCATGTGCGAACCTGGATGATGCGAATGTGGGGAGGGTCCACCACCGGTACCGGCAGCCCCGGATCCCATATGACCGGGATGCGTGGCGTGCGTGGCATGCGTGGCATGCGAGGGATGCGAGGGATGCGAGGGATGCGAGGCGTGCGAGGCATGCGGTGAACCGGTCATCATTGCATGAGACGGCATCGAATGGGGACTTGGGGATGCGCCATTAAGATGGGGACCGGCTCCTCCGCTCAAACCACCACCGGGTCCCACCGTTCCACCAACAGTGGTTACACTGTTACCACCGTGTGGGGTAGGTGGGCCTCCATGAGTTGGCGTTGTAGCTGGTTGAGGAGGCGGTAAATTCGGGCCGCTTGGACCACTGTTGAGTGGCGGTAATGGGCCATTCGCCATGTTGTTGAGTTGAGTTAGCGATGCCGCTGCCGAGGCCATCGCCTGCAGAGGGTTTTGTGCGTTAGGCCCTACGACACCGCCGCTTCCAACGACACTGTTTATATTGCCGATGCTATTCCCGCTGTTCACCAGACTGTTCAGATTGTTGTTGCCCGAATTGCCGTTATTAATTCCGTGATGATGATGATGATGATGATGATGATGGCGAAGATGGTGGTGTTGGGCGTTATTATGATTATTGGGATGATGATTGTTATTATTGTTATTGCTATTGGCGTTGTTGTTGTTGTTGTTGTTGTTGCTGTTGTTGTTGCTGTTGTTGTTGTTGTTGTTGTTGCTGCTATTATTATTATTGTTCGGTGGTAGTCCGAGGCTGCTGAGGGACGGTGGCAATGGTGGCGATGCCACCGATGAGCCACCGAGGCAACGGCCCGGGCCTCCGCCACCCAACGGACCTGCGCCTCCCGTAACCGATACCGGGCCGGAGTGGAGAATTCCACCTGGGGGGCGCTGCGCCACCCTTACCGGCATCACTCCCCCCTCCACGACGTCCCCGTGCCGATTCTTCCGAAAGACTCTAGCGTACGAATGTCTTGCTCGATCTCTCCCTTCCAACTTTATCCCTTATCGTTGTTTATTATTCTCAGTGAGAATTTCTTGTCCTATCGATACACTTCGACCAATTTACGTTTTCGGGCCAATTTATATCACACATTGATGGATCTTTTTATATAGAAAATAATAGTTTGCACTGCACTAACACGAATTCTTGTGTCACATATGTCACTTTAATCCAATAACTCCATAGGAAAAAAAAGAAGAAAAAACGAATTTTTGGTTTCAATCCATCGTACATGGATGTAATGCGTACTAATAATCCTGAGATATATTTTTCAATAACGTATTGCACAAAATTCAAACTCCGCACTGCCACGCTCATTAACCTACTACACTCCAGTTTCAAACCACTTTAGTCATTTAACTAAAACATTTAAACCTGGTACTTTCGCGCACAAATATTCTGCCTATTCATTCACAATTGTACTATAATTCTCTTTTGTTTTATTATTCCGACTAACGTTGAAAATACTCTTTCCGGTATGATATCAAACTTGTAGGCCGTTTACCACGTGGCTGTTACGTTATGATCATCTTGATGTCCTCTAACTCAGTGTTGTTTTTTTTTTTTCTAGGGCTCGCTTCGTTCACGTCAAAATTTCGGCACTTTTTCACATAAAGTCACCTCGCAGATTGAAAACTTTTTCTGCTAATCTACAATGCTCAATTCGGGTTCGAAAAATCTTCTAAACACGAACACATTTGTGTGCAGACACACACACACACACACACACGTGGGCGTGTGTGTGTGTGTTTACGTCGACCGAACTGCTTAGCAGTGTCGTACTCTCTGATTGCGAGGTCTCCCACGATGTCTGGTATCTCGCGAGTATGTTTCTCTCTCTCTCTCTCTCTCTCTCTCTCTCTCTCTCTCTCTCTCTCTCTCTCTCTCTCCTCTCTCTCCCTCTTTCTCTCTCGCTTCCCTCGGCAAGCCACCGGTCAGACTCTGTCTCTTTCTGACAATGGTGCCCTCGACGTGTTGCGACGATCTCAGTAGTTGCGACGATCAGTCGCCGCTCGGCGTTCTGCAAGAGAGCCTCGGGACCTCATGTAAGCACGCGGCACGCAACGCACGCGCTTGACCTTGCATTTCATGGGCAGATTGTATGACATCGATTATATATGCTTCCCTTGGAATCCCGTGGAACTTGACAATTTTAAGTAAACAAAAATCACCACAGATTAAAAATTTTTTTTTTATTTTTTATTTTTTTTTTTGAGAGATTTTCGTGGAATACGGTAAATTTCTCGAGAACGATTGTTACGCTTTCAGGACTCTGTCATCGAGAAGAGTAAAAGACTCGAAAAACAGCGGTGCTCAGCCTTAAAAGTTTGACATATATTTTGTCCGCATTTAATAATATAAGAATATCATCCAATTGATTGTACAGAGACTCCAACAGATATTTAAGTAAGCACCATTTCTAGCTTTGTTATTACTTGTCACTCACTCACAGCCTTCTGAGTTATCCTCATTAATGTATATCGCACTTTTTGATCGATTCACCGTACAATTGCTCGTTTCTTTATGTTTTTTGTATATTTCAAGTTGACGTTGAGAATTTGAGGTGTACATTGACTCGTACTCGCGTTAAATAGACCCAAAAATACCCGCGTATTTGTAGACCGCACGGTAAACACAACGTGGTTCTAAACACTCTCTCGCATCGACGAACTACACTCCTCGAAAGCGGTCACATTACTGCGGGACAGCGGGCGTGGCGGCGCTGCTGTCGCCACTGTCGTCGTCGTCGTCGTAGTCGTCGTCGCCGTCGCCGTCGTCGTCGTCGTCGTCGTCGTCGGTGCTGCTGCTGCTGCTTGCTGCTATTTGCTCTCGTAGTCCTCCTTGGGGGGTTCATGAATTTGGAGTGGGGAGAAAAACGTGAGGGGCTGAGGTTGAGGTGCGCGTGGGGATCTCTCGCGACGGAGAGATTGCGCGCCGTGGAGAGCACCAGCGCGGCAGCGGCAACTACAACGAGCGCAAAAAGAAAAGCCGGAGGGGAGAGGTCAGAGCCTCACGCACGACTGCGACTGCTACAGAAATATCGAAGGTTCGTCGTTGAAATAAACTCACAGCCCCCCCGTCTCTTATACATGTATCATTTTTTTGAAAATTATATATAGAACAATTTGGCTGTAGCTGCTGATTACCAAAATACGAAATACAATAATTGCATCGAATTTTTATCTTCTCTTACTCAACAAAAATATAAACAATTTGTAAATTTTGTAGTAATCGTTTAAAATTTTTCATAACGATCGGTTGTACACCGTCGTTTCGGTGAAAAACTACACTGAGAAAAGAAATTTGTTGTTTCAACAAACATTTTATCGAATCAACAAATTGTGGCGAACAAAATGAAATTTGTTAATTCAACAAAGCTTTTCTTGATTCAACAATATTTCCGTCGTAGTAAAAAAATATTTATTTAAAACAGCGAATTAAGTGGTTGAATCAACCAAATTTTTCTTGAATTAACGAATTTCATTTTGTTCGCAACAATTTGTTGATTCAACAAAAATTTTGTTCATTTCAACAAATTTCTTTTCTCAGTGTATTTTGTACCTATTTGAAATTTGCACCTATGGCGCCACTCGGTCGGTACGATACCTTACCTTGTATACAGGCACGTACGCTCGCGCACTTCCGTAAATTTTCGCGGGACTTTATTCTCAGTAAATATCAAGAGATTTCTATTGAAACTTCGGATTATTT